>CAUJRU010000792.1:127500-150000 GCA_963277665.1 Viscum album
GAACCCACAACGCTCCAGGGACGTTGAGGAAAAGGAGTCATGACAGGAACGGAGGCCCTATGTCCCGCCGCACCCCCCACATCCCACCATTCAAAAGAACTCAACCACCGTTGAGAAACTTTTAACCAAGAACCAGGACACCAACCATGCTCATCTATCATCATCCCATCCAAGTTATATCTGTCTAGTATCGCATCGTCTTTTTAGCAAGCCCTTGGAAGACGGAACCGCAATTGTGCGAGAGAATTCAACCCAAGCATATAGACGGGGCCCCTACATCAGCACCAAAAAAATTCCACTACCAACAGGGAGAACTCCAAAGGGACAAGTGAGGGTCATCTAGGTGGAGCTCACCCACCTGGGGATTCTTCGCTTGAGATATAACCGAGGAGAAAGTCACCCCTGGCACTGATTTAATGAGACCCGTCACAGTATCACCATCTTTCGATTAGTTTGTCCTTTACATGCGGGACCTGATCTTTGAGACAGGCATATGACTAGTGGAAGGATCAGCCATGTAGCATCACCAACAACATCTGCATTGTTTGGGGTATGACTGAGCTGACCACTCAGACCCCAACACAAGCCCAAACCGTCGTCCCGAACATTCAATTCTGTTCGATTAGTTTGTCCTTTGTACATGCACAACCTGATCTTTGAGACAAGCATATGACTAATGGAAGGATCAGCCAGGTAGCATCACCAACCACATCTGCAATGTTTGAGGTATGACTGAGCAGACCACTCAGACCCCAACACAAGCCCCAACCATCTTCCCAAATCGACAGGATTCCCCTTAATGAGTCATCACCTCCGCATGACGCTCGTGTATCTTGCAGAAACAGTAGATACACATTCTCAAGCCACCCTTATGAACATCATCACCCAAGGCATGGCTGAGGAGGAAGGCACCCCAACTTGTCCAATAATGAACCATGGAAATCGTCACCCTGTTGGTGTGAGTTTCTTAGGACCCAAATAACTCGCACGTGGCCCCGACAATGCGTTGAGCAAAGCACTCCCACCAATCATTGCCCAAGGCAGCTTGCTATGGTTCGCATGAAATATCGCTGAATGAGAAATTTAGGAGCACGCTCTCGCATCCTGGTGATACCGACAGTTTCGCGCTTGAACCACTACCAAAATTCCACAACGCTCCAGAGAAGGTGAGGAAAAGGCGGTACAGCAAGGGACGACAAAGGAACCCAATCCCACCATGCCTCCCACATCCCAACATCTGCAAGAACTCAACCACACTCGGTGGCTTTTAAGCATAGCCCGACCCGCAACGCTCCATGAAAGGTGAGGAAAAAGGTGGGTACGACAGGACGGGGAAACAACCCAATCCCGCCCATACCCCCCACATCCCACCAGTGAGGAAAAAGGTAGGAACGTCAGGGGATGAGGAGGGAAACCCCCATCCCGCCGTGCCTCCCACATCTCACATTCCGTAGGAACTCAACCGCCATGAGGCAGCTTTTAAGCAGACGAACCAGCAACGCTCAAGAGACGTCAAGGAAAAGGAGTCAGGGTAGGTACGGGGGTCCTATGTCCCGCCGCGCCGCCCACATCCCACCATCCACAGGATCCCACAAACCGTGAGGCGGTATTTAAGCACCCAGCCCGCAATGCTCCACAGACGGGGAGGAAAAGGCAGGCACGTCAGGGGACGGGGCAAAAACCCAATCCCGCCGCGCCTCCCACATCCCACCATCCGCAGCAACTCAACCACCCTGAGGCGGCTTTTAAGCAAGCCAAGCCGCACTGCTCTAGAGAAGGCGAGGGAAGGGCAGGAGCGTCGAGGGACGACAAAGGAACACCAACCCACCATGCCTCCCACATCCCACCATCCAAGGAACTCCGCCACCGACAGGTGGCCTTTTAAGCAAGCCCGAACCGCAACGCTCCATGAAAGGTGAGGAAAAAGGCGGGCACGGCATGAGACTGGGCAAAAACCCATTCTTTCCAATGCCCCCCACATCCCACCGGTGAGGAAAAGGAATTACAGCGTCCCACCGCCATGCTTCCCACATCCCACCTTCCGAAGGAACTCAACCGCCGTGAGGCAGATTTTAAGCAGACGAACCCACAACGCTCCAGGGACGTTGAGGAAAAGGAGTCATGACAGGAACGGAGGCCCTATGTCCCGCCGCACCCCCCACATCCCACCATTCAAAAGAACTCAACCACCGTTGCGAAACTTTTAACCAAGAACCAGGACACCAACCATGCTCATCTATCATCATCCCATCCAAGTTATATCTGTCTAGTATCGCATCGTCTTTTTAGCAAGCCCTTGGAACCCGAAACCAAAATTGTGCGAGAGAATTCAACCCAAGCATATAGACGGGGCCCGTACATCAGCACCAACAAAATTCCACTACCAACAGGGAGAACTCCAAAGGGACAAGTGAGGGTCTTCAAGGTGGAGCTCACCCACCTCGGGATTCTTCGCTTGAGGTATAACCGAGGAGAAAGTCAGCCCTGGCACTGATTTAATGAGACCCGTCACAGTATCACCATCTTTCGATTAGTTTGTCCTTTACATGCGGGACCTGATCTTTGAGACAGGCATATGACTAGTGGAAGGATCAACCATGTAGCATCACCAACCACATCTGCAATGTTTGAGGTATGACTGAGCAGACCACTCAGACCCCAACACAAGCCCAAACCGTCGTCCCGAGCATTCAATTCCATTCGATTAGTTTGTCCTTCGTACATGCACAGCCTGATCTTTGAGACAATCATATGACTAATGGAAAGATCAACCGGGTACCATCACCAACCACATCTGCAATGTTTGAGGTATGACTGAGCAGACCACTCAGACCCCAACACAAGCCCGAACCATCTCTTCCCAAATCGACATGTTTCCCCTTAATTAGTCATCACCTCTGCATGACGCTCGTGTATCTTGCAGAAACAGTAGATACACATTCTCAAGCCACCCTTATGAACATCATCACCCAAGGCATGACTGAGGAGGAAGGCACCCCAACTTGTCCAATAATGAACCATGGAAATCGTTACCCTGTTGGTGTGAGTTTCTTAGGACCCAAATAACTCGCACGTGGCCCCGACAATGCGTTGAGCAAAGCACTCCCACCAATCATTGCCCAAGGCAGCTTGCTATGGTTCGCATGGAATATCACTGAATGAGAAATTTAGGAGCACGCTCTCGCATCCTGGTGATACCGACAGTTTCGCGCTTGAACCACTACCAAAATTCCACAACGCTCCAGAGAAGGTGAGGAAAAGGCGGTACAGCAAGGGACGACAAAGGAACCCAATCCCACCATGCCTCCCACATCCCAACATCTGCAAGAACTCAACCACAATCAGTGGATTTTAAGCAAAGCCCGACCCGCAACGCTCCATGAAAGGTGAGGAAAAAGGTGGGTACGACAGGACGGGGAAACAACCCAATCCCACCCATACCCCCCACATCCCACCAGTGAGGAAAAAGGTAGGAACGTCAGGGGATGAGGAGGGAAACCCCCATCCCGCCGTGCCTCCCACATCTCACATTCCGTAGGAACTCAACCGCCATGAGGCAGCTTTTAAGCAGACGAACCAGCAACGCTCAAGAGACGTCGAGGAAAAGGAGTCATGGTAGGTACGGGGGTCCTATGTCCCGCCGCGCCGCCCACATCCCACCATCCACAGGATCCCACAAACCGTGAGGCGGTATTTAAGCACCCAGCCCGCAATGCTCCACAGACGGGGAGGAAAAGGCAGGCACGTCAGGGGACGGGGCAAAAACCCAATCCCGCCGCGCCCCCCACATCCCACCATCCGCAGCAACTCAACCGCCCTGAGGCAGCTTTTAAGCAAGCAGAGCCGCACTGCTCTAGAGAAGGCGAGGGAAGGGCAGGAGCGTCGAGGGACGACAAAGGAACACCAACCCACCATGCCTCCCACATCCCACCATCCAAGGAACTCCGCCACCAACAGGTGGCCTTTTAAGCAAGCCCGAACCGCAACGCTCCATGAAAGGTGAGGAAAAAGGCGGGCACGGCATGAGACTGGGCAAAAACCCATTCTTTCCAATGCCCCCCACATCCCACCGGTGAGGAAAAGGAATTACAGCGTCCCACCGCCATGCCTCCCACATCCCACCTTCCGAAGGAACTCAACCGCCATGAGGCAGATTTTAAGCAGACGAACCCACAACGCTCCAGGGACGTTGAGGAAAAGGAGTCATGACAGGAACGGAGGCCCTATGTCCCGCCGCACCCCCCACATCCCACCATTCAAAAGAACTCAACCACCGTTGCGAAACTTTTAACCAAGAACCAGGACACCAACCATGCTCATCTATCATCATCCCATCCAAGTTATATCTGTCTAGTATCGCATCGTCTTTTTAGCAAGCCCTTGGAACCCGAAACCAAAATTGTGCGAGAGAATTCAACCCAAGCATATAGACGGGGCCCTTACATCAGCACCAACAAAATTCCACTACCAACAGGGAGAACTCCAAAGGGACAAGTGAGGTTCTTCTAGGTGGAGCTCACCCACCTGGGGATTCTTCGCTTGATGTATAACCGAGGAGAAAGTCAGCCGTGTCACTGATTTAATGAGACCCTTCACAGTATCACCATCTTTCGATTAGTTTGTCCTTGTACATGCAGGACCTGATCTTTGAGACACGCATATGACTAGTGGAAGGATCACCCATGTAGCGTCACTAACCACATCTGCAATGTTTGAGGTATGACTGAGCAGACCACTCAGACCCCAACACAAGCCTAAACCGTCGTCCCGAGCATTCAATTCCATTCGATTAGTTTGTCCTTTGTACATGCACAACCTGATCTTTGATACAAGCATATGACTAATGGAAGGATCAGCCAGGTAGCATCACCAACCACATCTGCAATGTTTGAGGTATGACTGAGCAAACCACTCAGACCCCAACACAAGCCCAAACCATCTTCCCAAATCGACATGTTTCCCCTTAATTAGTCATCACCTCTGCATGACGCTCGTGTATCTTGCAAAAACAATAGATACACATTCTTCGCTTGATGTATAACCGAGGAGAACGTCAAACTTGTCACTGATTTAATGAGACCCTTCACAGTATCACCATCTTTCGGTTAGTTTGTCCCTGTACATGCACAGACTGATCTTTGAGACAAGCATATGACTAGTGTTCTCATCGGATATCCAACCAAGCCAAACCGTGTTCCATCATTCACATGGAAACATGTACAAGGACCAAATGAAAGCGAGGAGAAATTAAACCCCCACTTACGGATGAGGGTGCCAACGAGACCAACGTTCCCTTCCCAAAAAAGGGAGACCGCAGTATCTTGACAACCATCCACCACTCCCACACAATCGCGTAAGCACAACCATCAACCCACACAACTGACCGTCACACCTCGAGGGAAGCAACCCGAGAGGCATCACAATGCAGCACATGAAGGCAGGGAAAGCCCGCTATGCATGACACAAGGGAAGGATTGATATACCCAACCCCCTAGCGCCAACGAGACCAACGTTCCATTCCCAAAAAAGGGAGACCGCAGTATCTTGACAACCATCCACCACTTCCACACAATCGCATAAGGGCAACCATCAACCCACACAACTGATCATGCACAACCTGATCTTTGAGACAAGCATATGACTAGTAGAAGGATCAGCCATGTAGCATCACCAACATCATCTGCATTGTTTGAGGTATGACTGAGCTCACCACTCAGACCCCAACACAAGCCCAAACCATCATCCCGAACATTCAATTCCGTTCCATTAGTTTGTCCTTTGTACATGCACAACCTGATCTTTGGGACAAGCATATGACTAATGGAAGGATCAGCCAGGTTGCATCACCAACCACATCTGCAATGTTTGAGGTATGACTGAGCAGACCACTCAGACCCCAACACAAGCCCAAACCGTCTTTCCAAATCGACAGGAACCCAATTAATGAGTCATCACCTCTGCATGATGCTCAATACCGCAATTGTGCGAGAGAATTCAACCCAAGCATATAAACAGGGCCCGTATATCATAACTGACAAAATTCCACTACCAACAGGGAGAACTCCGAAGGGACAAGTGAGGGTCTTCTAGGTGGAGCTCACCCACCTGGGGATTCTTCTCTTGATGTATAACTGAGGAGAAAGTCAGCCCTGGCACTAATTTAATGAGACCCATCACAGTATCACCATCTTTCGATTAGTTTGTCTTTGTACATGCGGGACCTGATCTTTGAGTCAAGCATATGACTAGTTGAAGGATCAGCCATGTAGCATCACCAACAACATCTGCATTGTTTGAGGTATGACTGAGCTAACCACTCAGACCCCAACACAAGCCCAAACCGTCGTCCCGAACATTCAATTCCATTCGATTAGTTTTTCCTTTGTACATGCACCACCTGATCTTTGGGACAAGCATATGACTAATGGAAGGATCAGCCAGGTAGCATCACCAACCACATCTGCAATGTTTGAGGTATGACTGAGCAAACCACTCAGACCCCAACACAAGCCCAAACCATCTTCCCAAATCGACAGGATTCCCCTTAATGAGTCATCACCTCTGCGTGACGACGCTCGTGTATCTTGTCGAAACAATAGATACACATTCTTCGCTTGATGTATAACCGAGGAGAACGTCAAACTTGTCACTGATTTAATGAGACCCTTCACAATATCACCATCTTTCGGTTAGTTTGTCCCTGTACATGCACAGACTGATCTTTGAGACAAGCATTTGACTAGTGTTCTCAACGGATATCCAACCAAGCCAAACCGTGTTCCATCATTCACATGGAAACATGCACAAGGACCAAATGAAAGCGAGGAGAAATTAATCCCCCACTTACGGATGAGGGTGCCAACGAGACCAACGTTCCCTTCCCAAAAAAGGGAGACCGCAGTATCTTGACAACCATCCACCACTCCCACACAATCGCGTAAGCACAACCATCAACCCACACAACTGACCGTGACGCCTCAAGGGAAGCAACCCGAGAGGCATCACAATGCAGCACATGAAGGCAGGGAAAGCCCGCTATGCATGACACAAGGGAAGGATTTATATACCCAACCCCCTAGAGCCAAGGAGACCAACGTTCCCTTCCCAAAAAAGGGAGACCGCAGTATCTTGACAACCATCCACCACTCCCACACAATCGCGTAAGCACAACCATCAACCCACACAACTGACTGTGACGCCTCGAGGGAAGCAACCCGAGAGACATCACAATGCAGCACATGAAGGCAGGGAAAGCCCGCTATGCATGACACAAGGGAAGGATTTATATACCCAACCCCCTAGAGCCAAGGAGACCAACGTTCCCTTCCCAAAAAAGGGAGACCGCAGTATCTTGACAACCATCCACCACTCCCACACAATCGCGTAAGCACAACCATCAACCCACACAACTGACCGTGACGCCTCAAGGGAAGCAACCCCAGAGGCATCACAATGCAGCACATGAAGGCAGGGAAAGCCCGCTATGCATGACACAAGGGAAGGATTTATATACCCAACCCCCTAGAGCCAAGGAGACCAACGTTCCCTTCCCAAAAAAGGGAGACCGCAGTATCTTGACAACCATCCACCACTCCCACACAATCGCGTAAGCACAACCATCAACCCACACAACTGACTGTGACGCCTCGAGGGAAGCAACCCGAGAGACATCACAATGCAGCACATGAAGGCAGGGAAAGCCCGCTATGCATGACACAAGGGAAGGATTGATATACCCAACCCCCTAGAGCCAACGAGACCAACGTTCCCTTCCCAAAAAAGGGAGACCGCAGTATCTTGACAACCATCCACCACTCCCACACAATCGCATAAGCGCAACCATCAACCCACACAACTGATCATGCAGGACCTGACCTTTGAGACAAGCATATGACTAGTGGAAGGATCAGCCATGTAGCATCACCAACAACATCTGCATTGTTTGAGGTATGACTGAGCTCACCACTCAGACCCCAACACAAGCCCAAACCGTCGTCTCGAACATTCAATTCCGTTCGATTAGTTTGTCCTTTGTACATGCACAACCTGATTTTTGAGACAAGCATATGACTAATGGAAGGATCAGACAGGTTGCACCACCAACAACATCTGCAATGTTTGAGGTATGACTGAGCAGACCACTCAGACCCCAACACAATCCCAAACCGTCTTCCCAAATCGACAGGAACCCAATTAATGAGTCTTCACCTCTGCATGATGCTCAAAACCGCAATTGTGCGAGAGAATTCAACCCAAGCATATAAACAGGGCCCGTATATCAGCACTAACAAAATTCCACTACCAACAGGGAGAACTCCGATGGGACAAGTGAGGATCTTCTAGGTGGAGCTCACCCACCTGGGGATTCTTCGCTTGATGTATAACCGAGGAGAAAGTCAGCCGTGTCACTGATTTAATGAGACCCTTCACAGTATCACCATCTTTCGATTAGTTTGTCCCTGTACATGCACTAACTGATCTTTGAGACAAGCATATGACTAGTGGAAGGATCAACCATGTAGCATTACCAACAACATCTGCATTGTTTGTGGTATAACTGAGCAGACCACTCAGACCCCAACACAAGCCCAAACCATCATCCCGAACATTCAATTCCGTTCGATTAGTTTATCCTTTGTAAATGCACAACCTGATCTTTGAGACAAGCATATGACTAATGGTAGGATCAGCCAGGTAGCATCACCAACCACATCTGCAATGTTTGAGGTATGACTGAGCAGACCACTCAAACCCCAACACAAGCCCAAATCATCTTCCCAAATCGACAGGATTCACCTTAATGAGTCATCACCTCTGCATGACGCTCGTGTATCTTGCAGAAACAATAGATACACATTCTTCGCTTGATGTAAAACCGAGGAGAACGTCAGACTTGTCCCTGATTTACTGAGACCCTTCACAGTATCACCATCTTCGATTAGTTTGTCCCTGTACATGCACAGACTGAACTTTGAGACAAGCATATGACTAGTGTTCTCAACGGATATCCAACCAAGCCAAACCGTGTTCCATCATTCACATGGAAACATGCACAAGGACCAAATGAAAGCGAGGAGAAATTAAACCCCCACTTACGGATGAGGGTGCCAACGAGACCAACGTTCCCTTCCCAAAAAAGGGAGACCGCAGTATCTTGACAACCATCCACCACTCCCACACAATCGCGTAAGCACAACCATCAACCCACACAGCTGATCGTGACGCCTCGAGGGATGCAACCCGAGAGGCATCACAATGCAGCACATGAAGGCAGGGAAAGCCCGCTATGCATGACACAAGGGAAGGATTGATATACCCAACCCCCTAGAGCCAACGAGACCAACGTTCCCTTCCCAAAAAAGGGAGACCGCGGTATCTTGACAACCATCCACCACTCCCACACAATCGCATAAGCGCAACCATCAACCCACACAACTGATCATGCAGGACCTGATCTTTGAGACAAGCATATGACTAGTGGAAGGATCAGACATGTAGAATCACCAACAACATCTGCATTGTTTGAGGTATGACTGAGCTCACCACTCAGACCCCAACACAAGCCCAAACCGTCGTCCCGAACATTCAATTCCGTTCGATTAGTTTGTCCATTGTACATGCACAACCTGATCTTTGAGACAAGCATATGACTAATGGAAGGATCAACAAGGTTGCATCACCAACCACATCTGCAATGTTTGAGGTATGACCCCACCTCAACGTCCTTCCCTTCAAGGCACGCCGCATGCACCAAGACGGGACTCGAGGCCCCTTCAAATCGTCTCACTCGGATGCCATTGTCTGGAAACGACTGTCAGCCCGCAAGATCACACATGCGACAAACCCCATCTCGTTGTCATCGTTTTTAGGGCGCACTACCTCGGGAAAGACAAGCCCCAAGCACGGGACGAATCATCGAGAATTCATGGCATTGCGTCCATGCCATTTTCCATGTCACTGGGCACGTCATCGGGTGGCTCTAGGCACGCAGGACAAGACCCACGCCCAGGGGGGGTCGCCGACCACTCCCCCCCCCTAAAGAGACATTTATGCATTTCCAGCTATTCCATCAGGAAACATCAACAGTGACGAGGAGACATAGTGATGGGTTTAGACCACCCTAAGGGCACCGCAGTGCATGAAAGACAACACGGGTTGCCCTAAAAGAGCTATGAAACCATAGGAAGGGCCACCGACGTGACCCCTTAGGCACATGAAGGCCGCCGACACGTCATGGCATCCGTCCCGCGTCTCGTCCATCACCGCAGAGAAGACACGCCCCATGTCCAGAGCGGGTCCTCACGCATGAAAGGAATTATCTTGAGGCGGTCATTGTCATTACATACCGTACCCAACAACATATGACAAACCCCACCACGTCGTCCTTCCTTGCAAGGCACACCGCATCCTCCAAGGCAAGCCCCGATGCCCCTTCAAATCGTCCCACTCGGGTGGCGTTGTCTCCACGTGATTGTCAGTACGTCGGACCTGACACGCGACGCACCCCGGCTCATTGTCATCACTTTTATGGCGCATTACCTCAGACAAGACAAGCCCCAAGCACCGTATGAATCCTCAAGCTTTCATGGATTTGTCTGGAGGCCATTTTTCCATGTCCGTGGGCATGTCACTAGGTGGCTCTGGGCACGCAGGACAAGACCCACGCCCAGGGGGGGTCGCCGACCACTCCCCCCCTAAAGAGACATTTATGCATTTTCAGCTGTCCCACCAGGAAACATCAGCACTGACGAGGAGACATACTAACGGGTTTAGACAACCCTGTGGGCACCACAGCGCATGAAAGACAACACGTGTTGCCCTAAAAGATATATGAAACCATAGGAACAGCCACCGATGTGACCCCTTAGGCACATGAAGGCCGCCGACACGTAGTAGCATTCATCCCGGGTAGCGTCCAACACCGCCGAGAAGACAGGCCCCATGTCCAGAGAGGGTCCTCACGCATGAAATGAATTCTCTTTAGGTGGTCATTGTCATTACATACGGGACACGACAACAGATGACAAACCCCACCGCAACGTCCTTCCTTTCAAGGCACGCCACACGCACCAAGACGGGCCTCGAGGCCCCTTCAAATCGTCTCACTCGGATGCCATTGTCTGGACACGACTGTCAGTCCGCAGGATCACACATGCGACAAACCCCATCTCATTGTCATCGTTTTTAGGGCGCACTACCTCGGGCAAGACAAGCCCCAAGCACGGGACGAATCATCAGAAATTCATGGCACTGCGTCGATGCCATTTTCCATGTCACTCGGCATGTCAGTGGGTGGCTCTAGGCACGCAGGACAAGACCCACGCCCAGGGGGGGTCGCCGACCACTCCCCCCCTAAAGAGACATTTATGCATTTCCAGCTATACCACCAGGAAACATCAACAGTGACGAGGAGACATACTGATGGGTTTAGACCACCCTAAGGGCACCGCAGTGCATGAAAGACAACACGGGTTGCCCTAAAAGAGCTATGAAACCATAGGAAGGGCCACCGACGTGACCCCTTAGGCACATGAAGGCCGCCGACACGTCATGGCATCCGTCCCGCGTCTCGTCCATCACCGCAGAGAAGACGCGCCCCATGTCCAGAGCGAGTCCTCACGCCTCAAAGGAATTATCTTTAGGTGGTCATTGTCAATACATACCGTACCCAACAACATATGACAAACCCCACCACATCGTCCTTCCTTGCAAGGCACACCGCATCCACCAAGGCAAGCCCCGAGGCCCCTTCAAATCGTCTCACTCGGATGCCGTTGTCTCCACGTGATCGTCAGTACGTCGGACCTCACACACGCGACAAACCCCATCTCATTGTCATCGTTTTTATGGCGCACTACCTCGGGCAAGACAAGCCCGAAGCACGGGACGAATCATCAGGAATTCTTGGCATTGCGTCGATGCCATTTTCCACGTCACTCGGCGTGGGTCTGACACGCGACGCACCCCAGCTCATTGTCATCACTTTTATGGCGCATTACCTCAGAAAAGACAAGCCCCAAGCACCGTACGAATCATCAGGCTTTCATGGATTCGTCTGGAGGCCGTTTTTCCATGTCTGTGGGCATGTCACTGGGTGGCTCTGGGCACACAGGACAAGACCCACGCCCAGGGGGGGTCGCCGACCACTCCCCCCCTAAAGAGACATTTATGCATTTCCAGCTGTCCCACCAGGAAACATCAGCACTGACGAGGAGACATACTGATGGGTTCAGACAACCCTGTGGGCACCACAGCGCATGAAAGACAACACGTGTTGCCCTAAAAGAGATATGAAACCATAGGAATAGCCACCAATGTGACCCCTTAGGCACATCAAGGCCGCCATCACGTACTAGCATCCATCCCGGGTAGCGTCCAACACCGCCGAGAAGACAGGCCCCATGTCCAGAGAGGGTCCTCACGCATGAAATGAATTCTCTTTAGGTGGTCATTATCATTACATACGGGACACGAAAACACATGAATAACCACACCTCAACGTCCTTCCTTTCAAGGCACACCGCATGCACCAAGACGGGCCTCGAGGCCCCTTCAAATCGTCTCACTCGGATGCCTTTGTCTGGAAACGACTGTCAGCCCGCAAGATCACACATGCGACAAAACCCATCTCATTGTCATCGTTTTTAGGGCGCACTACCTCGGGAAAGACAAGCCCCAAGCACGGGACGAATCATCGAGAATTCATGGCATTGCGTCCATGCCATTTTCCATGTCACTGGGCACGTCATCGGGTGGCTCTAGGCACGCAGGACAAGACCCACGCCCAGGGGGGGTCGCCGACCACTCCCCCCCCTAAAGAGACATTTATGCATTTCCAGCTATTCCACCAGGAAACATCAACAGTGACGAGGAGACATACTGATGGGTTTAGACCACCCTAAGGGCACCGCAGTGCATGAAAGACAACACGGGTTGCCCTAAAAGAGCTATGAAACCATAGGAAGGGCCACCGACGTGACCCCTTAGGCACATGAAGGCCGCCGACACGTCATGGCATCCGTCCCGCGTCTCGTCCATCACCGCAGAGAAGACACGCCCCATGTCCAGAGCGGGTCCTCACGCATGAAAGGAATTATCTTGAGGCGGTCATTGTCATTACATACCGTACCCAACAACATATGACAAACCCCACCACGTCGTCCTTCCTTGCAAGGCACACCGCATACTCCAAGGCAAGCCCCGATGCCCCTTCAAATCGTCCCACTCGGGTGGCGTTGTCTCCACGTGATTGTCAGTACGTCGGACCTGACACGCGACGCACCCCGGCTCATTGTCATCACTTTTATGGCGCATTACCTCAGACAAGACAAGCCCCAAGCACCGTATGAATCCTCAAGCTTTCATGGATTTGTCTGGAGGCCATTTTTCCATGTCCGTGGGCATGTCACTAGGTGGCTCTGGGCACGCAGGACAAGACCCACGCCCAGGGGGGGTCGCCGACCACTCCCCCCCTAAAGAGACATTTATGCATTTTCAGCTGTCCCACCAGGAAACATCAGCACTGACGAGGAGACATACTAACGGGTTTAGACAACCCTGTGGGCACCACAGCGCATGAAAGACAACACGTGTTGCCCTAAAAGATATATGAAACCCTAGGAACAGCCACCGATGTGACCCCTTAGGCACATGAAGGCCGCCGACACGTAGTAGCATTCATCCCGGGTAGCGTCCAACACCGCCGAGAAGACAGGCCCCATGTCCAGAGAGGGTCCTCACGCATGAAATGAATTCTCTTTAGGTGGTCATTGTCATTACATACGGGACACGACAATAGATGACAAACCCCACCGCAACGTCCTTCCTTTCAAGGCACGCCACACGCACCAAGACGGGCCTCGAGGCCCCTTCAAATCGTCTCACTCGGATGCCATTGTCTGGACACGACTGTCAGTCCGCAGGATCACACATGCGACAAACCCCATCTCATTGTCATCGTTTTTAGGGCGCACTACCTCGGGCAAGACAAGCCCCAAGCACGGGACGAATCATCAGAAATTCATGGCACTGCGTCGATGCCATTTTCCATGTCACTCGGCATGTCAGTGGGTGGCTCTAGGCACGCAGGACAAGACCCACGCCCAGGGGGGGTCGCCGACCACTCCCCCCCTAAAGAGACATTTATGCATTTCCAGCTATACCACCAGGAAACATCAACAGTGACGAGGAGACATACTGATGGGTTTAGACCACCCTAAGGGCACCGCAGTGCATGAAAGACAACACGGGTTGCCCTAAAAGAGCTATGAAACCATAGGAAGGGCCACCGACGTGACCCCTTAGGCACATGAAGGCCGCCGACACGTCATGGCATCCGTCCCGCGTCTCGTCCATCACCGCAGAGAAGACGCGCCCCATGTCCAGAGCGAGTCCTCACGCCTCAAAGGAATTATCTTTAGGTGGTCATTGTCAATACATACCGTACCCAACAACATATGACAAACCCCACCACATCGTCCTTCCTTGCAAGGCACACCGCATCCACCAAGGCAAGCCCCGAGGCCCCTTCAAATCGTCTCACTCAGATGCCGTTGTCTCCACGTGATCGTCAGTACGTCGGACCTCACACACGCGACAAACCCCATCTCATTGTCATCGTTTTTATGGCGCACTACCTCGGGCAAGACAAGCCCGAAGCACGGGACGAATCATCAGGAATTCTTGGCATTGCGTCGATGCCATTTTCCACGTCACTCGGCGTGGGTCTGACACGCGACGCACCCCAGCTCATTGTCATCACTTTTATGGCGCATTACCTCAGACAAGACAAGCCCCAAGCACCGTACGAATCATCAGGCTTTCATGGATTCGTCTGGAGGCCGTTTTTCCATGTCCGTGGGCATGTCACTGGGTGGCTCTGGGCACACAGGACAAGACCCACGCCCAGGGGGGGTCGCCGACCACTCCCCCCCTAAAGAGACATTTATGCATTTCCAGCTGTCCCACCAGGAAACATCAGCACTGACGAGGAGACATACTGATGGGTTCAGACAACCCTGTGGGCACCACAGCGCATGAAAGACAACACGTGTTGCCCTAAAAGAGATATGAAACCATAGGAATAGCCACCAATGTGACCCCTTAGGCACATCAAGGCCGCCATCACGTACTAGCATCCATCCCGGGTAGCGTCCAACACCGCCGAGAAGACAGGCCCCATGTCCAGAGAGGGTCCTCACGCATGAAATGAATTCTCTTTAGGTGGTCATTATCATTACATACGGGACACGAAAACACATGAATAACCACACCTCAACGTCCTTCCTTTCAAGGCACACCGCAGGCACCAAGACGGGCCTCGAGGCCCCTTCAAATCGTCTCACTCGGATGCCTTTGTCTGGAAACGACTGTCAGCCCGCAAGATCACACATGCGACAAAACCCATCTCATTGTCATCGTTTTTAGGGCGCACTACCTCGGGAAAGACAAGCCCCAAGCACGGGACGAATCATCAAGAATTCATGGCATTGCGTCGATGCCATTTTCCATGTCCCTGGGCATGTCATTGGGTGGCTCTAGGCACGCAGGACAAGACCCACGCCCAGGGGGGGTCGCCGACCACTCCCCCCCTAAAGAGACATTTATGCATTTCCAGCTATTCCACCAGGAAACATCAAAAGTGACGAGGAGACATACTGAGGGGTTTAGACCACCCTAAGGGCACCGCAGTGCATGAAAGACAACACGGGTTGCCCTAAAAGAGCTATGAAACCATAGGAAGGGCCACCGACGTGACCCCTTAGGCACATGAAGGCCGCCGACACGTCATGACATCCGTCCCGCGTCTCGTCCATCACCGCAGAGAAGACACGCCCCATGTCCAGAGCGGGTCCTCACGCATGAAATGAATTATCTTTAGGCGGTCATTGTCATTACATACCGTACCCAACAACATATGACAAACCCCACCACGTCGTCCTTCCTTGCAAGGCACACCGCATCCTCCAAGGCAAGCCCCGATGCCCCTTCAAATCGTCCCACTCGGGTGGCGTTGTCTCCACGTGATTGTCAGTACGTCGGACCTGACACGCGACGCACCCCGGCTCATTGTCATCACTTTTATGGCGCATTACCTCATACAAGACAAGCCCCAAGCACCGTATGAATCCTCAAGCTTTCATGGATTTGTCTGGAGGCCATTTTTCCATGTCCGTGGGCATGTCACTAGGTGGCTCTGGGCACGCAGGACAAGACCCACGCCCAGGGGGGGTCGCCGACCACTCCCCCCCTAAAGAGACATTTATGCCTTTCCAGCTGTCCCACCAGGAAACATCAGCACTGACGAGGAGACATACTGGAGGGTTTAGACAACCCTGTGGGCACCACAGCGCATGAAAGTCAACACGTGTTGCCCTGAAAGATATATGAAACCGTAGGAACAGCCACCGATGTGACCCCTTAGGCACATGAAGGCCGCCGACACGTAGTAGCATTCATCCCGGGTAGCGTCCAACACCGCCGAGAAGACAGGCCCCATGTCCAGAGAGGGTCCTCACGCATGAAATGAATTCTCTTTAGGTGGTCATTGTCATTACATACGGGACACGACAACAGATGACAAACCCCACCGCAACGTCCTTCCTTTCAAGGCACGCCACACGCACCAAGACGGGCCTCGAGGCCCCTTCAAATCGTCTCACTCGGATGCCATTGTCTGGACAAGACTGTCAGTCCGCAGGATCACACATGCGACAAACCCCATCTCATTGTCATCGTTTTTAGGGCGCACTACCTCGGGCAAGACAAGCCCCAAGCACGAGACGAATCATCAGGAATTCATGGCACTGCGTCGATGCCATTTTCCATGTCACTCGGCATGTCATTGGGTGGCTCTAGGCACGCAGGACAAGACCCACGCCCAGGGGGGGTCGCCGACCACTCCCCCCCTAAAGAGACATTTATGCATTTCCAGCTATACCACCAGGAAACATCAACAGTGACGAGGAGACATACTGATGGGTTTAGACCACCCTAAGGGCACCGCAGTGCATGAAAGACAACACGGGTTGCCCTAAAAGAGCTATGAAACCATAGGAAGGGCCACCGACGTGACCCCTTAGGCACATGAAGGCCGCCGACACGTCATGGCATCCGCCCCGCGTCTCGTCCATCACCGCAGAGAAGACACGCCCCATGTCCAGAGCTGGTCCTCACGCCTCAAAGGAATTATCTTTAGGCGGTCATTGTCAATACATACCGTACCCAACAACATATGACAAACCCCACCACGTCGTCCTTCCTTGCAAGGCACACCGCATCCACCAAGGCAAGCCCCGAGGCCCCTTCAAATCGTCCCACTCGGATGGCGTTGTCTCCACGTGATTGTCAGTACGTCGGACCTGACACGCGACGCACCCCGGCTCATTGTCATCACTTTTATGACGCATTACCTCAGACAAGACAAGCCCCAAGCACCGTACGAATAATCAAGCTTTCATGGATTTGTCTGGAGGTCGTTTTTCCATGTTCGTGGGCATGTCACTGGGTGGCTCTGGGCACGCAGGACAAGACCCACGCCCAGGGGGGGTCGCCGACCACTCCCCCCCTAAAGAGACATTTATGCATTTCCAGCTGTCCCACCAGGAAACATCAGCACTGACGAGGACACATACTGATGGGTTCAGACAACCCAATGGGCACCACAACGCATGAAGGACAGCACGTGTTGCCCTAAAAGAGCTACGAATCCATACGAACAGCCACCAAAGTGACCCCTTAGGCACATGAAGGCCGCCGACACGTCATGGCATCCGTCCCGGGTATCATCCAACACCGCCGAGAAGACAGGACCCATGTCCAGAGCGGGTCCCCGCGCATGAAATGAATTATCTTTAGGCGGTCATTGTCTTTACATTCCGAACACAACAACATGTGACAAACCCCACCTCGACGTCCTTCCTTTCAAGAAACGCCGCATGCACCAAGACGGGCCCCGAGACCCCTTCAAATCGTCTCACTCGGATGCCATTGTCTGAACGCGACTGTCAGTCCGCAGGATCTCGAAGGCCACAAACACCATCCCATTGTCATCGTTTTTATGGCGCACTACCTCGGGCAAGACAAGCCCCAAGCACGGGACGAATCATCAGGCATTCATGGCATTAAGTCGATGTCATTTTGCATGTCAATGGGCATCACATTGGGTGGCTCTAGGCACGCAGGACAAGACCCACGCCCGGGGGGGTCGCCGACCACTCCCCCCCTAAAGAGACATTTATGCATTTCCAGCTATTCCACCAGGAAACATCAACACCGACGAGGAGACATACTGATGGGTTTAGACCACCCTGAGGGCAGGGCAGCGCATGAAAGGCAACACGTGTTGCCCTAAAAGAGCTATGAAACCATAGGAAGGGCCACCGACGTGGCCCCTTAGGCACATGAAGGCCGCCGACACGTCATGGCATCCGTCCCACGTATCGTCCATCACCGCAGCGAAGACACGCCCCATGTCCAGAGCGGGTCCCCACGCATGAAAGGAATTCTCTTTAGGCGGTCATTGTCATTACATACCGGACCCAACAACATATGACAAACCCCACCTCATTGTCCTTCCATTCAAGGCACACCGCATCCACCAAGGCAAGCCCTGAGGCCCCTTCAAATCCTCTCACCCGGATGGCGTTGTCTCCACCTGATTGTCAGTACGGAGGACCTGACACGCGACGAAACCCGGCTCATTGTCATCACTTTTATGGCGCACTACCTCGAACAAGACAAGCCCCAAGCACCGGACGAATCATCAAGCTGTCTTTGCTTTGTCCGGAGGCTGTTTTTCCATGTCCGTGGGCATGTCACTGGGTGGCTCTGGGCACGCAGGACAAGACCCACGCCCAGGGGGGGTCGCCGACCACTCCCCCCCTAAAGAGACATTTATGCATTTCCAGCTGTCCCACCAGGAAACATCAGCACTGACGAGGAGACATACTGATGGGTTTAGACAACCCTGTGGGCACCACAGCGCATGAAAGACAACACGTGTTGCCCTAAAAGAGATATGAAACCATAGGAACAGCCACTGATGTGACCCCTTAGGCACATCAAGGCCGCCGACACGTAGTAGCATTCGTCGCGGGTAGCATCCAACGCCGCCGAGAAGACAGGCCCCATGTCCAGAGCGGGTCCTCGCGCATGAAATGAATTCTCTTTAGGTGGTCATTGTCATTACATACGGGACACGACAACATATGAAAAACCCCACCTCGACGTCCTTCCTTTCAAGGCACGCCGCATGCACCAAGACGGGCCCTGAGGCCCCTTCAAATCGTCTCACTCGGATGCCATTGTCTGGACGCGACTGTCAGTCCGCAGGATCGCACATGCGACAAACCCCGTCTCATTGCCATCGTTTTTAGGGCGCACTACCTCGGGCAAGACAAGCCCCAAGCACGGGACGAATCATCAGGAATTCATGGCATTGCGTCGATGCCATTTTCCATGTCACTGGGCATGTCTGTGGGTGGCTCTCGGCACGCAGGACAAGACCCACGCCCAGGGGGGGTCGCCGACCACTCCCCCCCTAAAGAGACATTTATGCATTTCCAGCTATTCCACCAGGAAACATCAACACTGACGAGGAGACATACTGAGTGGTTTAGACCACCCAGAGGGAACCGCAGCGCATGAAAGGCAACACGTGTTGCCCTAAAAGGGCTATGAAACCATAGGAAGGGACACCGACGTGGCCCCTTAGGCACATGAAGGCCGCCGACACGTCATGGCATCCGTCCCGCGTATCGTCCAACACCGCCGAGGAGACAGGACCCATGTCCAGAGCGGGTCCTCACGCATGAAATGAATTCTCTTTAGGTGGTCATTGTCTTTACATACCGGACACAACAACATATGACAAACCCCACCTCAACGTCCTTCCTTTCAAGGCACGCCGCACGCACCAAGACGGGCCCCGAGGCCCCTTCAAATCGCCTCACTAGGATTCCATTGTCTGGACGCGATTGTCAGTCCGTAGGATCTCACAGGCGACAAACCCCACCCATATCATTGTCATCGGTTTTATGGCGCACCACCTCGGGCAAGACAAGACCCTAGCACGGGAAGAATCATCAGGAATTCAGGGCATTGCGTCGATGCCATTTTCCATGTCACTGGGCATGTCATTGGGTGGCTCTAGGCACGCAGGACAAGACCCACGCCCAGGGGGGTCGCCGACCACTCCCCCCCTAAAGAGACATTTATGCATTTCCAGCTATCCCACCAGGAAACATCAACACTGACGAGGAGACATACTGATGGGTTTAGACCACCCTGAGGGCACCGCAGCGCATGAAAGACAACACGTGTTGCCCTAAAAGAGCTATGAAACCATAGGAAGGGCCACCGACGTGACCCCTTATGCACATGAAGGCCACCGACAAGTCATGGCATCCATCCCGCGTATCGTCGATCACCGCCGAGAAGACACGCCCCATGTCCAGAGCGGGTCCTCACTCATGAAAAGAATTCTCTTTAGGTGGTAATTGTAATTACATACAGGACCCAACAACATATGAAAAACCCCACCTCGACGTCCTTCCTTTCAAGGCACGTCGCATCCACCAAGACATGCCCCGAGGCCACTTCAAATCGTCTCACTCGGATGGCTTTGTCTCCACGCGATTGTCAGTTCGTCGGACCTGACACGCGACGAACCCCGTCTCATTGTCATCGCTTTTATGGGGCACTACCGCGGGCAAGACAAGCCCCAAGCACAGGAGGAATCATCTAGAGGCCATTTTTCCATGTCTGTGGGCATGTCACTGGGTGGCTCTGGGCACGCAGGACAAGACCCACGCCCAGGGGGGGTCGCCGACCACTCCCCCCCTAAAGAGACATTTCTGCATTTCCAGCTCTCCCACCAGGAAACATCAGCACTGACGAGGAGACATACTGAGTGGTTTAGACCACCCAGAGGGAACCGCAGCGCATGAAAGACAACACGTGTTGCCCTAAAAGAGCTATGAAACCATAGGAACGGCAACCGACGTGACCCCTTAGGCACGTGAAGGCCGCCGACACGTCATGGCATCCTTCCCGCGTATCGTCGACCACCGCCGAGAAGACAGACCCCATGTCCAGAGCGGGTCCTCACGCATGAAATGAATTCTCTTTAGGTGGTCGGTGTCGTTACATACCGAACCCAACAACATATGACAAACCCCAGCTCGGCGTCCTTCCTTTCAAGGCACCCCGCATCCACCAAGACAAGCCTCGAGGCCCCTTCAAATCGTCTCACTCGGATGGCATTGTCTCCACGCGATTGTCGGTACGTAGGACCTCACACGCGACGAACCCCGGCTCATTGTCAAAGCTTTTAAGGCGCACTACCCCGGAGAAGACAAGCCCCAAGCACCGGACGAATCATCACGCATTGATGGAATTGTCTAGAGGCCATTTTTCCATGTCCGTGGGCATGTCACTGGGTGGCTCGAGGCACGCAGGACAAGACCCACGCCCAGGGGGGGTCGCCGACCACTCCCCCCCTAAAGAGACATTTATGCATTTACAGCTATCCCACCAGGAAACATCAGCACTGACGAGGAGACATACTGAGTGGTTTAGACCACCCAGAGGGCACCCCAGCTCATGAAAGACAACGCGAGTTGCCCTAAAAGAGCTATGAAACCATAGGAACGGCCACCGACGTGACCCCTTAGGCACATGAAGGCCGCCGGCACGTCATGGCATCCGTCCCGCGTGTCGTCGACCACCGCCGAGAAGACAACCCCATGTCCAGAGCGGGTCCTCACGCATGAAACGAATTCTATTTAGGTGGTCATGGACGTTACATACCGGACCCAACAAGATATGGCAAACCCCAGCTCGGCGTCCTTCCTTTCAAGGCACCCCGCATCCACCAATGCAAGCCCCGATGCCCCTTCAAATCGTCTCACTCGGATGGAATTGTCTCCACGCGATTGTCAGTACGTAGGACCTGACACGCGACGAACCCCGACTCATTTTCAAAGCTTTGATGGCGCACTACCCCGGACAAGACAAGCCCCAAGCACCGGACGAATCATCAAGCATTCATGGGATTGTCTAGAGGCCATTTTTCCATGTCCGTGGGCATGTCATTGGGTGGCTCTGGGCACGCAGGACAAGACCCACGCCCAGGGGGGGTCGCCGACCACTCCCCCCCTAAAGAGACATTTATGCATTTCCAGCTATCCCACCAGGAAACATCATCAGTGACGAGGAGACATACTGAGGGGTTTAGACATCCCAGAGGTCAGTGCAGCGCATGAAAGACAACACGTGTTGCCCTAAAAGAGCTATGAAACCATAGGAACGACCACCGACGTGACCCCTTAGGCACTTGAAGGCCGCCGACACGTCATGGCATCCGTCCCGCGTATCGTCGATCACCGCCGAGAAGACATGCCCCATGTCCACAGCGGGTCCTCACGCATGAAATGAATTCTCATCAGGTGGTTATTGTCGTTACATATAGGACCCAACAACATTTCACCAACCACCACC
>CAUJRU010000792.1:160000-182500 GCA_963277665.1 Viscum album
AGCCCGAACCGCAACGCTCCATGAAAGGTGAGGAAAAAGGCGGGCACGGCATGAGACTGGGCAAAAACCCATTCTTTCCAATGCCCCCCACATCCCACCGGTGAGGAAAAGGAATTACAGCGTCCCACCGCCATGCCTCCCACATCCCACCTTCCGAAGGAACTCAACCGCCATGAGGCAGATTTTAAGCAGACGAACCCACAACGCTCCAGGGACGTTGAGGAAAAGGAGTCATGACAGGAACGGAGGCCCTATGTCCCGCCGCACCCCCCACATCCCACCATTCAAAAGAACTCAACCACCGTTGAGAAACTTTTAACCAAGAACCAGGACACCAACCATGCTCATCTATCATCATCCCATCCAAGTTATATCTGTCTAGTATCGCATCGTCTTTTTAGCAAGCCCTTGGAAGACGGAACCGCAATTGTGCGAGAGAATTCAACCCAAGCATATAGACGGGGCCCCTACATCAGCACCAAAAAAATTCCACTACCAACAGGGAGAACTCCAAAGGGACAAGTGAGGGTCATCTAGGTGGAGCTCACCCACCTGGGGATTCTTCGCTTGAGATATAACCGAGGAGAAAGTCACCCCTGGCACTGATTTAATGAGACCCGTCACAGTATCACCATCTTTCGATTAGTTTGTCCTTTACATGCGGGACCTGATCTTTGAGACAGGCATATGACTAGTGGAAGGATCAGCCATGTAGCATCACCAACAACATCTGCATTGTTTGGGGTATGACTGAGCTGACCACTCAGACCCCAACACAAGCCCAAACCGTCGTCCCGAACATTCAATTCTGTTCGATTAGTTTGTCCTTTGTACATGCACAACCTGATCTTTGAGACAAGCATATGACTAATGGAAGGATCAGCCAGGTAGCATCACCAACCACATCTGCAATGTTTGAGGTATGACTGAGCAGACCACTCAGACCCCAACACAAGCCCCAACCATCTTCCCAAATCGACAGGATTCCCCTTAATGAGTCATCACCTCCGCATGACGCTCGTGTATCTTGCAGAAACAGTAGATACACATTCTCAAGCCACCCTTATGAACATCATCACCCAAGGCATGGCTGAGGAGGAAGGCACCCCAACTTGTCCAATAATGAACCATGGAAATCGTCACCCTGTTGGTGTGAGTTTCTTAGGACCCAAATAACTCGCACGTGGCCCCGACAATGCGTTGAGCAAAGCACTCCCACCAATCATTGCCCAAGGCAGCTTGCTATGGTTCGCATGAAATATCGCTGAATGAGAAATTTAGGAGCACGCTCTCGCATCCTGGTGATACCGACAGTTTCGCGCTTGAACCACTACCAAAATTCCACAACGCTCCAGAGAAGGTGAGGAAAAGGCGGTACAGCAAGGGACGACAAAGGAACCCAATCCCACCATGCCTCCCACATCCCAACATCTGCAAGAACTCAACCACACTCGGTGGCTTTTAAGCATAGCCCGACCCGCAACGCTCCATGAAAGGTGAGGAAAAAGGTGGGTACGACAGGACGGGGAAACAACCCAATCCCGCCCATACCCCCCACATCCCACCAGTGAGGAAAAAGGTAGGAACGTCAGGGGATGAGGAGGGAAACCCCCATCCCGCCGTGCCTCCCACATCTCACATTCCGTAGGAACTCAACCGCCATGAGGCAGCTTTTAAGCAGACGAACCAGCAACGCTCAAGAGACGTCAAGGAAAAGGAGTCAGGGTAGGTACGGGGGTCCTATGTCCCGCCGCGCCGCCCACATCCCACCATCCACAGGATCCCACAAACCGTGAGGCGGTATTTAAGCACCCAGCCCGCAATGCTCCACAGACGGGGAGGAAAAGGCAGGCACGTCAGGGGACGGGGCAAAAACCCAATCCCGCCGCGCCTCCCACATCCCACCATCCGCAGCAACTCAACCACCCTGAGGCGGCTTTTAAGCAAGCCAAGCCGCACTGCTCTAGAGAAGGCGAGGGAAGGGCAGGAGCGTCGAGGGACGACAAAGGAACACCAACCCACCATGCCTCCCACATCCCACCATCCAAGGAACTCCGCCACCGACAGGTGGCCTTTTAAGCAAGCCCGAACCGCAACGCTCCATGAAAGGTGAGGAAAAAGGCGGGCACGGCATGAGACTGGGCAAAAACCCATTCTTTCCAATGCCCCCCACATCCCACCGGTGAGGAAAAGGAATTACAGCGTCCCACCGCCATGCTTCCCACATCCCACCTTCCGAAGGAACTCAACCGCCGTGAGGCAGATTTTAAGCAGACGAACCCACAACGCTCCAGGGACGTTGAGGAAAAGGAGTCATGACAGGAACGGAGGCCCTATGTCCCGCCGCACCCCCCACATCCCACCATTCAAAAGAACTCAACCACCGTTGCGAAACTTTTAACCAAGAACCAGGACACCAACCATGCTCATCTATCATCATCCCATCCAAGTTATATCTGTCTAGTATCGCATCGTCTTTTTAGCAAGCCCTTGGAACCCGAAACCAAAATTGTGCGAGAGAATTCAACCCAAGCATATAGACGGGGCCCGTACATCAGCACCAACAAAATTCCACTACCAACAGGGAGAACTCCAAAGGGACAAGTGAGGGTCTTCAAGGTGGAGCTCACCCACCTCGGGATTCTTCGCTTGAGGTATAACCGAGGAGAAAGTCAGCCCTGGCACTGATTTAATGAGACCCGTCACAGTATCACCATCTTTCGATTAGTTTGTCCTTTACATGCGGGACCTGATCTTTGAGACAGGCATATGACTAGTGGAAGGATCAACCATGTAGCATCACCAACCACATCTGCAATGTTTGAGGTATGACTGAGCAGACCACTCAGACCCCAACACAAGCCCAAACCGTCGTCCCGAGCATTCAATTCCATTCGATTAGTTTGTCCTTCGTACATGCACAGCCTGATCTTTGAGACAATCATATGACTAATGGAAAGATCAACCGGGTACCATCACCAACCACATCTGCAATGTTTGAGGTATGACTGAGCAGACCACTCAGACCCCAACACAAGCCCGAACCATCTCTTCCCAAATCGACATGTTTCCCCTTAATTAGTCATCACCTCTGCATGACGCTCGTGTATCTTGCAGAAACAGTAGATACACATTCTCAAGCCACCCTTATGAACATCATCACCCAAGGCATGACTGAGGAGGAAGGCACCCCAACTTGTCCAATAATGAACCATGGAAATCGTTACCCTGTTGGTGTGAGTTTCTTAGGACCCAAATAACTCGCACGTGGCCCCGACAATGCGTTGAGCAAAGCACTCCCACCAATCATTGCCCAAGGCAGCTTGCTATGGTTCGCATGGAATATCACTGAATGAGAAATTTAGGAGCACGCTCTCGCATCCTGGTGATACCGACAGTTTCGCGCTTGAACCACTACCAAAATTCCACAACGCTCCAGAGAAGGTGAGGAAAAGGCGGTACAGCAAGGGACGACAAAGGAACCCAATCCCACCATGCCTCCCACATCCCAACATCTGCAAGAACTCAACCACAATCAGTGGATTTTAAGCAAAGCCCGACCCGCAACGCTCCATGAAAGGTGAGGAAAAAGGTGGGTACGACAGGACGGGGAAACAACCCAATCCCACCCATACCCCCCACATCCCACCAGTGAGGAAAAAGGTAGGAACGTCAGGGGATGAGGAGGGAAACCCCCATCCCGCCGTGCCTCCCACATCTCACATTCCGTAGGAACTCAACCGCCATGAGGCAGCTTTTAAGCAGACGAACCAGCAACGCTCAAGAGACGTCGAGGAAAAGGAGTCATGGTAGGTACGGGGGTCCTATGTCCCGCCGCGCCGCCCACATCCCACCATCCACAGGATCCCACAAACCGTGAGGCGGTATTTAAGCACCCAGCCCGCAATGCTCCACAGACGGGGAGGAAAAGGCAGGCACGTCAGGGGACGGGGCAAAAACCCAATCCCGCCGCGCCCCCCACATCCCACCATCCGCAGCAACTCAACCGCCCTGAGGCAGCTTTTAAGCAAGCAGAGCCGCACTGCTCTAGAGAAGGCGAGGGAAGGGCAGGAGCGTCGAGGGACGACAAAGGAACACCAACCCACCATGCCTCCCACATCCCACCATCCAAGGAACTCCGCCACCAACAGGTGGCCTTTTAAGCAAGCCCGAACCGCAACGCTCCATGAAAGGTGAGGAAAAAGGCGGGCACGGCATGAGACTGGGCAAAAACCCATTCTTTCCAATGCCCCCCACATCCCACCGGTGAGGAAAAGGAATTACAGCGTCCCACCGCCATGCCTCCCACATCCCACCTTCCGAAGGAACTCAACCGCCATGAGGCAGATTTTAAGCAGACGAACCCACAACGCTCCAGGGACGTTGAGGAAAAGGAGTCATGACAGGAACGGAGGCCCTATGTCCCGCCGCACCCCCCACATCCCACCATTCAAAAGAACTCAACCACCGTTGCGAAACTTTTAACCAAGAACCAGGACACCAACCATGCTCATCTATCATCATCCCATCCAAGTTATATCTGTCTAGTATCGCATCGTCTTTTTAGCAAGCCCTTGGAACCCGAAACCAAAATTGTGCGAGAGAATTCAACCCAAGCATATAGACGGGGCCCTTACATCAGCACCAACAAAATTCCACTACCAACAGGGAGAACTCCAAAGGGACAAGTGAGGTTCTTCTAGGTGGAGCTCACCCACCTGGGGATTCTTCGCTTGATGTATAACCGAGGAGAAAGTCAGCCGTGTCACTGATTTAATGAGACCCTTCACAGTATCACCATCTTTCGATTAGTTTGTCCTTGTACATGCAGGACCTGATCTTTGAGACACGCATATGACTAGTGGAAGGATCACCCATGTAGCGTCACTAACCACATCTGCAATGTTTGAGGTATGACTGAGCAGACCACTCAGACCCCAACACAAGCCTAAACCGTCGTCCCGAGCATTCAATTCCATTCGATTAGTTTGTCCTTTGTACATGCACAACCTGATCTTTGATACAAGCATATGACTAATGGAAGGATCAGCCAGGTAGCATCACCAACCACATCTGCAATGTTTGAGGTATGACTGAGCAAACCACTCAGACCCCAACACAAGCCCAAACCATCTTCCCAAATCGACATGTTTCCCCTTAATTAGTCATCACCTCTGCATGACGCTCGTGTATCTTGCAAAAACAATAGATACACATTCTTCGCTTGATGTATAACCGAGGAGAACGTCAAACTTGTCACTGATTTAATGAGACCCTTCACAGTATCACCATCTTTCGGTTAGTTTGTCCCTGTACATGCACAGACTGATCTTTGAGACAAGCATATGACTAGTGTTCTCATCGGATATCCAACCAAGCCAAACCGTGTTCCATCATTCACATGGAAACATGTACAAGGACCAAATGAAAGCGAGGAGAAATTAAACCCCCACTTACGGATGAGGGTGCCAACGAGACCAACGTTCCCTTCCCAAAAAAGGGAGACCGCAGTATCTTGACAACCATCCACCACTCCCACACAATCGCGTAAGCACAACCATCAACCCACACAACTGACCGTCACACCTCGAGGGAAGCAACCCGAGAGGCATCACAATGCAGCACATGAAGGCAGGGAAAGCCCGCTATGCATGACACAAGGGAAGGATTGATATACCCAACCCCCTAGCGCCAACGAGACCAACGTTCCATTCCCAAAAAAGGGAGACCGCAGTATCTTGACAACCATCCACCACTTCCACACAATCGCATAAGGGCAACCATCAACCCACACAACTGATCATGCACAACCTGATCTTTGAGACAAGCATATGACTAGTAGAAGGATCAGCCATGTAGCATCACCAACATCATCTGCATTGTTTGAGGTATGACTGAGCTCACCACTCAGACCCCAACACAAGCCCAAACCATCATCCCGAACATTCAATTCCGTTCCATTAGTTTGTCCTTTGTACATGCACAACCTGATCTTTGGGACAAGCATATGACTAATGGAAGGATCAGCCAGGTTGCATCACCAACCACATCTGCAATGTTTGAGGTATGACTGAGCAGACCACTCAGACCCCAACACAAGCCCAAACCGTCTTTCCAAATCGACAGGAACCCAATTAATGAGTCATCACCTCTGCATGATGCTCAATACCGCAATTGTGCGAGAGAATTCAACCCAAGCATATAAACAGGGCCCGTATATCATAACTGACAAAATTCCACTACCAACAGGGAGAACTCCGAAGGGACAAGTGAGGGTCTTCTAGGTGGAGCTCACCCACCTGGGGATTCTTCTCTTGATGTATAACTGAGGAGAAAGTCAGCCCTGGCACTAATTTAATGAGACCCATCACAGTATCACCATCTTTCGATTAGTTTGTCTTTGTACATGCGGGACCTGATCTTTGAGTCAAGCATATGACTAGTTGAAGGATCAGCCATGTAGCATCACCAACAACATCTGCATTGTTTGAGGTATGACTGAGCTAACCACTCAGACCCCAACACAAGCCCAAACCGTCGTCCCGAACATTCAATTCCATTCGATTAGTTTTTCCTTTGTACATGCACCACCTGATCTTTGGGACAAGCATATGACTAATGGAAGGATCAGCCAGGTAGCATCACCAACCACATCTGCAATGTTTGAGGTATGACTGAGCAAACCACTCAGACCCCAACACAAGCCCAAACCATCTTCCCAAATCGACAGGATTCCCCTTAATGAGTCATCACCTCTGCGTGACGACGCTCGTGTATCTTGTCGAAACAATAGATACACATTCTTCGCTTGATGTATAACCGAGGAGAACGTCAAACTTGTCACTGATTTAATGAGACCCTTCACAATATCACCATCTTTCGGTTAGTTTGTCCCTGTACATGCACAGACTGATCTTTGAGACAAGCATTTGACTAGTGTTCTCAACGGATATCCAACCAAGCCAAACCGTGTTCCATCATTCACATGGAAACATGCACAAGGACCAAATGAAAGCGAGGAGAAATTAATCCCCCACTTACGGATGAGGGTGCCAACGAGACCAACGTTCCCTTCCCAAAAAAGGGAGACCGCAGTATCTTGACAACCATCCACCACTCCCACACAATCGCGTAAGCACAACCATCAACCCACACAACTGACCGTGACGCCTCAAGGGAAGCAACCCGAGAGGCATCACAATGCAGCACATGAAGGCAGGGAAAGCCCGCTATGCATGACACAAGGGAAGGATTTATATACCCAACCCCCTAGAGCCAAGGAGACCAACGTTCCCTTCCCAAAAAAGGGAGACCGCAGTATCTTGACAACCATCCACCACTCCCACACAATCGCGTAAGCACAACCATCAACCCACACAACTGACTGTGACGCCTCGAGGGAAGCAACCCGAGAGACATCACAATGCAGCACATGAAGGCAGGGAAAGCCCGCTATGCATGACACAAGGGAAGGATTTATATACCCAACCCCCTAGAGCCAAGGAGACCAACGTTCCCTTCCCAAAAAAGGGAGACCGCAGTATCTTGACAACCATCCACCACTCCCACACAATCGCGTAAGCACAACCATCAACCCACACAACTGACCGTGACGCCTCAAGGGAAGCAACCCCAGAGGCATCACAATGCAGCACATGAAGGCAGGGAAAGCCCGCTATGCATGACACAAGGGAAGGATTTATATACCCAACCCCCTAGAGCCAAGGAGACCAACGTTCCCTTCCCAAAAAAGGGAGACCGCAGTATCTTGACAACCATCCACCACTCCCACACAATCGCGTAAGCACAACCATCAACCCACACAACTGACTGTGACGCCTCGAGGGAAGCAACCCGAGAGACATCACAATGCAGCACATGAAGGCAGGGAAAGCCCGCTATGCATGACACAAGGGAAGGATTGATATACCCAACCCCCTAGAGCCAACGAGACCAACGTTCCCTTCCCAAAAAAGGGAGACCGCAGTATCTTGACAACCATCCACCACTCCCACACAATCGCATAAGCGCAACCATCAACCCACACAACTGATCATGCAGGACCTGACCTTTGAGACAAGCATATGACTAGTGGAAGGATCAGCCATGTAGCATCACCAACAACATCTGCATTGTTTGAGGTATGACTGAGCTCACCACTCAGACCCCAACACAAGCCCAAACCGTCGTCTCGAACATTCAATTCCGTTCGATTAGTTTGTCCTTTGTACATGCACAACCTGATTTTTGAGACAAGCATATGACTAATGGAAGGATCAGACAGGTTGCACCACCAACAACATCTGCAATGTTTGAGGTATGACTGAGCAGACCACTCAGACCCCAACACAATCCCAAACCGTCTTCCCAAATCGACAGGAACCCAATTAATGAGTCTTCACCTCTGCATGATGCTCAAAACCGCAATTGTGCGAGAGAATTCAACCCAAGCATATAAACAGGGCCCGTATATCAGCACTAACAAAATTCCACTACCAACAGGGAGAACTCCGATGGGACAAGTGAGGATCTTCTAGGTGGAGCTCACCCACCTGGGGATTCTTCGCTTGATGTATAACCGAGGAGAAAGTCAGCCGTGTCACTGATTTAATGAGACCCTTCACAGTATCACCATCTTTCGATTAGTTTGTCCCTGTACATGCACTAACTGATCTTTGAGACAAGCATATGACTAGTGGAAGGATCAACCATGTAGCATTACCAACAACATCTGCATTGTTTGTGGTATAACTGAGCAGACCACTCAGACCCCAACACAAGCCCAAACCATCATCCCGAACATTCAATTCCGTTCGATTAGTTTATCCTTTGTAAATGCACAACCTGATCTTTGAGACAAGCATATGACTAATGGTAGGATCAGCCAGGTAGCATCACCAACCACATCTGCAATGTTTGAGGTATGACTGAGCAGACCACTCAAACCCCAACACAAGCCCAAATCATCTTCCCAAATCGACAGGATTCACCTTAATGAGTCATCACCTCTGCATGACGCTCGTGTATCTTGCAGAAACAATAGATACACATTCTTCGCTTGATGTAAAACCGAGGAGAACGTCAGACTTGTCCCTGATTTACTGAGACCCTTCACAGTATCACCATCTTCGATTAGTTTGTCCCTGTACATGCACAGACTGAACTTTGAGACAAGCATATGACTAGTGTTCTCAACGGATATCCAACCAAGCCAAACCGTGTTCCATCATTCACATGGAAACATGCACAAGGACCAAATGAAAGCGAGGAGAAATTAAACCCCCACTTACGGATGAGGGTGCCAACGAGACCAACGTTCCCTTCCCAAAAAAGGGAGACCGCAGTATCTTGACAACCATCCACCACTCCCACACAATCGCGTAAGCACAACCATCAACCCACACAGCTGATCGTGACGCCTCGAGGGATGCAACCCGAGAGGCATCACAATGCAGCACATGAAGGCAGGGAAAGCCCGCTATGCATGACACAAGGGAAGGATTGATATACCCAACCCCCTAGAGCCAACGAGACCAACGTTCCCTTCCCAAAAAAGGGAGACCGCGGTATCTTGACAACCATCCACCACTCCCACACAATCGCATAAGCGCAACCATCAACCCACACAACTGATCATGCAGGACCTGATCTTTGAGACAAGCATATGACTAGTGGAAGGATCAGACATGTAGAATCACCAACAACATCTGCATTGTTTGAGGTATGACTGAGCTCACCACTCAGACCCCAACACAAGCCCAAACCGTCGTCCCGAACATTCAATTCCGTTCGATTAGTTTGTCCATTGTACATGCACAACCTGATCTTTGAGACAAGCATATGACTAATGGAAGGATCAACAAGGTTGCATCACCAACCACATCTGCAATGTTTGAGGTATGACCCCACCTCAACGTCCTTCCCTTCAAGGCACGCCGCATGCACCAAGACGGGACTCGAGGCCCCTTCAAATCGTCTCACTCGGATGCCATTGTCTGGAAACGACTGTCAGCCCGCAAGATCACACATGCGACAAACCCCATCTCGTTGTCATCGTTTTTAGGGCGCACTACCTCGGGAAAGACAAGCCCCAAGCACGGGACGAATCATCGAGAATTCATGGCATTGCGTCCATGCCATTTTCCATGTCACTGGGCACGTCATCGGGTGGCTCTAGGCACGCAGGACAAGACCCACGCCCAGGGGGGGTCGCCGACCACTCCCCCCCCCTAAAGAGACATTTATGCATTTCCAGCTATTCCATCAGGAAACATCAACAGTGACGAGGAGACATAGTGATGGGTTTAGACCACCCTAAGGGCACCGCAGTGCATGAAAGACAACACGGGTTGCCCTAAAAGAGCTATGAAACCATAGGAAGGGCCACCGACGTGACCCCTTAGGCACATGAAGGCCGCCGACACGTCATGGCATCCGTCCCGCGTCTCGTCCATCACCGCAGAGAAGACACGCCCCATGTCCAGAGCGGGTCCTCACGCATGAAAGGAATTATCTTGAGGCGGTCATTGTCATTACATACCGTACCCAACAACATATGACAAACCCCACCACGTCGTCCTTCCTTGCAAGGCACACCGCATCCTCCAAGGCAAGCCCCGATGCCCCTTCAAATCGTCCCACTCGGGTGGCGTTGTCTCCACGTGATTGTCAGTACGTCGGACCTGACACGCGACGCACCCCGGCTCATTGTCATCACTTTTATGGCGCATTACCTCAGACAAGACAAGCCCCAAGCACCGTATGAATCCTCAAGCTTTCATGGATTTGTCTGGAGGCCATTTTTCCATGTCCGTGGGCATGTCACTAGGTGGCTCTGGGCACGCAGGACAAGACCCACGCCCAGGGGGGGTCGCCGACCACTCCCCCCCTAAAGAGACATTTATGCATTTTCAGCTGTCCCACCAGGAAACATCAGCACTGACGAGGAGACATACTAACGGGTTTAGACAACCCTGTGGGCACCACAGCGCATGAAAGACAACACGTGTTGCCCTAAAAGATATATGAAACCATAGGAACAGCCACCGATGTGACCCCTTAGGCACATGAAGGCCGCCGACACGTAGTAGCATTCATCCCGGGTAGCGTCCAACACCGCCGAGAAGACAGGCCCCATGTCCAGAGAGGGTCCTCACGCATGAAATGAATTCTCTTTAGGTGGTCATTGTCATTACATACGGGACACGACAACAGATGACAAACCCCACCGCAACGTCCTTCCTTTCAAGGCACGCCACACGCACCAAGACGGGCCTCGAGGCCCCTTCAAATCGTCTCACTCGGATGCCATTGTCTGGACACGACTGTCAGTCCGCAGGATCACACATGCGACAAACCCCATCTCATTGTCATCGTTTTTAGGGCGCACTACCTCGGGCAAGACAAGCCCCAAGCACGGGACGAATCATCAGAAATTCATGGCACTGCGTCGATGCCATTTTCCATGTCACTCGGCATGTCAGTGGGTGGCTCTAGGCACGCAGGACAAGACCCACGCCCAGGGGGGGTCGCCGACCACTCCCCCCCTAAAGAGACATTTATGCATTTCCAGCTATACCACCAGGAAACATCAACAGTGACGAGGAGACATACTGATGGGTTTAGACCACCCTAAGGGCACCGCAGTGCATGAAAGACAACACGGGTTGCCCTAAAAGAGCTATGAAACCATAGGAAGGGCCACCGACGTGACCCCTTAGGCACATGAAGGCCGCCGACACGTCATGGCATCCGTCCCGCGTCTCGTCCATCACCGCAGAGAAGACGCGCCCCATGTCCAGAGCGAGTCCTCACGCCTCAAAGGAATTATCTTTAGGTGGTCATTGTCAATACATACCGTACCCAACAACATATGACAAACCCCACCACATCGTCCTTCCTTGCAAGGCACACCGCATCCACCAAGGCAAGCCCCGAGGCCCCTTCAAATCGTCTCACTCGGATGCCGTTGTCTCCACGTGATCGTCAGTACGTCGGACCTCACACACGCGACAAACCCCATCTCATTGTCATCGTTTTTATGGCGCACTACCTCGGGCAAGACAAGCCCGAAGCACGGGACGAATCATCAGGAATTCTTGGCATTGCGTCGATGCCATTTTCCACGTCACTCGGCGTGGGTCTGACACGCGACGCACCCCAGCTCATTGTCATCACTTTTATGGCGCATTACCTCAGAAAAGACAAGCCCCAAGCACCGTACGAATCATCAGGCTTTCATGGATTCGTCTGGAGGCCGTTTTTCCATGTCTGTGGGCATGTCACTGGGTGGCTCTGGGCACACAGGACAAGACCCACGCCCAGGGGGGGTCGCCGACCACTCCCCCCCTAAAGAGACATTTATGCATTTCCAGCTGTCCCACCAGGAAACATCAGCACTGACGAGGAGACATACTGATGGGTTCAGACAACCCTGTGGGCACCACAGCGCATGAAAGACAACACGTGTTGCCCTAAAAGAGATATGAAACCATAGGAATAGCCACCAATGTGACCCCTTAGGCACATCAAGGCCGCCATCACGTACTAGCATCCATCCCGGGTAGCGTCCAACACCGCCGAGAAGACAGGCCCCATGTCCAGAGAGGGTCCTCACGCATGAAATGAATTCTCTTTAGGTGGTCATTATCATTACATACGGGACACGAAAACACATGAATAACCACACCTCAACGTCCTTCCTTTCAAGGCACACCGCATGCACCAAGACGGGCCTCGAGGCCCCTTCAAATCGTCTCACTCGGATGCCTTTGTCTGGAAACGACTGTCAGCCCGCAAGATCACACATGCGACAAAACCCATCTCATTGTCATCGTTTTTAGGGCGCACTACCTCGGGAAAGACAAGCCCCAAGCACGGGACGAATCATCGAGAATTCATGGCATTGCGTCCATGCCATTTTCCATGTCACTGGGCACGTCATCGGGTGGCTCTAGGCACGCAGGACAAGACCCACGCCCAGGGGGGGTCGCCGACCACTCCCCCCCCTAAAGAGACATTTATGCATTTCCAGCTATTCCACCAGGAAACATCAACAGTGACGAGGAGACATACTGATGGGTTTAGACCACCCTAAGGGCACCGCAGTGCATGAAAGACAACACGGGTTGCCCTAAAAGAGCTATGAAACCATAGGAAGGGCCACCGACGTGACCCCTTAGGCACATGAAGGCCGCCGACACGTCATGGCATCCGTCCCGCGTCTCGTCCATCACCGCAGAGAAGACACGCCCCATGTCCAGAGCGGGTCCTCACGCATGAAAGGAATTATCTTGAGGCGGTCATTGTCATTACATACCGTACCCAACAACATATGACAAACCCCACCACGTCGTCCTTCCTTGCAAGGCACACCGCATACTCCAAGGCAAGCCCCGATGCCCCTTCAAATCGTCCCACTCGGGTGGCGTTGTCTCCACGTGATTGTCAGTACGTCGGACCTGACACGCGACGCACCCCGGCTCATTGTCATCACTTTTATGGCGCATTACCTCAGACAAGACAAGCCCCAAGCACCGTATGAATCCTCAAGCTTTCATGGATTTGTCTGGAGGCCATTTTTCCATGTCCGTGGGCATGTCACTAGGTGGCTCTGGGCACGCAGGACAAGACCCACGCCCAGGGGGGGTCGCCGACCACTCCCCCCCTAAAGAGACATTTATGCATTTTCAGCTGTCCCACCAGGAAACATCAGCACTGACGAGGAGACATACTAACGGGTTTAGACAACCCTGTGGGCACCACAGCGCATGAAAGACAACACGTGTTGCCCTAAAAGATATATGAAACCCTAGGAACAGCCACCGATGTGACCCCTTAGGCACATGAAGGCCGCCGACACGTAGTAGCATTCATCCCGGGTAGCGTCCAACACCGCCGAGAAGACAGGCCCCATGTCCAGAGAGGGTCCTCACGCATGAAATGAATTCTCTTTAGGTGGTCATTGTCATTACATACGGGACACGACAATAGATGACAAACCCCACCGCAACGTCCTTCCTTTCAAGGCACGCCACACGCACCAAGACGGGCCTCGAGGCCCCTTCAAATCGTCTCACTCGGATGCCATTGTCTGGACACGACTGTCAGTCCGCAGGATCACACATGCGACAAACCCCATCTCATTGTCATCGTTTTTAGGGCGCACTACCTCGGGCAAGACAAGCCCCAAGCACGGGACGAATCATCAGAAATTCATGGCACTGCGTCGATGCCATTTTCCATGTCACTCGGCATGTCAGTGGGTGGCTCTAGGCACGCAGGACAAGACCCACGCCCAGGGGGGGTCGCCGACCACTCCCCCCCTAAAGAGACATTTATGCATTTCCAGCTATACCACCAGGAAACATCAACAGTGACGAGGAGACATACTGATGGGTTTAGACCACCCTAAGGGCACCGCAGTGCATGAAAGACAACACGGGTTGCCCTAAAAGAGCTATGAAACCATAGGAAGGGCCACCGACGTGACCCCTTAGGCACATGAAGGCCGCCGACACGTCATGGCATCCGTCCCGCGTCTCGTCCATCACCGCAGAGAAGACGCGCCCCATGTCCAGAGCGAGTCCTCACGCCTCAAAGGAATTATCTTTAGGTGGTCATTGTCAATACATACCGTACCCAACAACATATGACAAACCCCACCACATCGTCCTTCCTTGCAAGGCACACCGCATCCACCAAGGCAAGCCCCGAGGCCCCTTCAAATCGTCTCACTCAGATGCCGTTGTCTCCACGTGATCGTCAGTACGTCGGACCTCACACACGCGACAAACCCCATCTCATTGTCATCGTTTTTATGGCGCACTACCTCGGGCAAGACAAGCCCGAAGCACGGGACGAATCATCAGGAATTCTTGGCATTGCGTCGATGCCATTTTCCACGTCACTCGGCGTGGGTCTGACACGCGACGCACCCCAGCTCATTGTCATCACTTTTATGGCGCATTACCTCAGACAAGACAAGCCCCAAGCACCGTACGAATCATCAGGCTTTCATGGATTCGTCTGGAGGCCGTTTTTCCATGTCCGTGGGCATGTCACTGGGTGGCTCTGGGCACACAGGACAAGACCCACGCCCAGGGGGGGTCGCCGACCACTCCCCCCCTAAAGAGACATTTATGCATTTCCAGCTGTCCCACCAGGAAACATCAGCACTGACGAGGAGACATACTGATGGGTTCAGACAACCCTGTGGGCACCACAGCGCATGAAAGACAACACGTGTTGCCCTAAAAGAGATATGAAACCATAGGAATAGCCACCAATGTGACCCCTTAGGCACATCAAGGCCGCCATCACGTACTAGCATCCATCCCGGGTAGCGTCCAACACCGCCGAGAAGACAGGCCCCATGTCCAGAGAGGGTCCTCACGCATGAAATGAATTCTCTTTAGGTGGTCATTATCATTACATACGGGACACGAAAACACATGAATAACCACACCTCAACGTCCTTCCTTTCAAGGCACACCGCAGGCACCAAGACGGGCCTCGAGGCCCCTTCAAATCGTCTCACTCGGATGCCTTTGTCTGGAAACGACTGTCAGCCCGCAAGATCACACATGCGACAAAACCCATCTCATTGTCATCGTTTTTAGGGCGCACTACCTCGGGAAAGACAAGCCCCAAGCACGGGACGAATCATCAAGAATTCATGGCATTGCGTCGATGCCATTTTCCATGTCCCTGGGCATGTCATTGGGTGGCTCTAGGCACGCAGGACAAGACCCACGCCCAGGGGGGGTCGCCGACCACTCCCCCCCTAAAGAGACATTTATGCATTTCCAGCTATTCCACCAGGAAACATCAAAAGTGACGAGGAGACATACTGAGGGGTTTAGACCACCCTAAGGGCACCGCAGTGCATGAAAGACAACACGGGTTGCCCTAAAAGAGCTATGAAACCATAGGAAGGGCCACCGACGTGACCCCTTAGGCACATGAAGGCCGCCGACACGTCATGACATCCGTCCCGCGTCTCGTCCATCACCGCAGAGAAGACACGCCCCATGTCCAGAGCGGGTCCTCACGCATGAAATGAATTATCTTTAGGCGGTCATTGTCATTACATACCGTACCCAACAACATATGACAAACCCCACCACGTCGTCCTTCCTTGCAAGGCACACCGCATCCTCCAAGGCAAGCCCCGATGCCCCTTCAAATCGTCCCACTCGGGTGGCGTTGTCTCCACGTGATTGTCAGTACGTCGGACCTGACACGCGACGCACCCCGGCTCATTGTCATCACTTTTATGGCGCATTACCTCATACAAGACAAGCCCCAAGCACCGTATGAATCCTCAAGCTTTCATGGATTTGTCTGGAGGCCATTTTTCCATGTCCGTGGGCATGTCACTAGGTGGCTCTGGGCACGCAGGACAAGACCCACGCCCAGGGGGGGTCGCCGACCACTCCCCCCCTAAAGAGACATTTATGCCTTTCCAGCTGTCCCACCAGGAAACATCAGCACTGACGAGGAGACATACTGGAGGGTTTAGACAACCCTGTGGGCACCACAGCGCATGAAAGTCAACACGTGTTGCCCTAAAAGATATATGAAACCGTAGGAACAGCCACCGATGTGACCCCTTAGGCACATGAAGGCCGCCGACACGTAGTAGCATTCATCCCGGGTAGCGTCCAACACCGCCGAGAAGACAGGCCCCATGTCCAGAGAGGGTCCTCACGCATGAAATGAATTCTCTTTAGGTGGTCATTGTCATTACATACGGGACACGACAACAGATGACAAACCCCACCGCAACGTCCTTCCTTTCAAGGCACGCCACACGCACCAAGACGGGCCTCGAGGCCCCTTCAAATCGTCTCACTCGGATGCCATTGTCTGGACAAGACTGTCAGTCCGCAGGATCACACATGCGACAAACCCCATCTCATTGTCATCGTTTTTAGGGCGCACTACCTCGGGCAAGACAAGCCCCAAGCACGAGACGAATCATCAGGAATTCATGGCACTGCGTCGATGCCATTTTCCATGTCACTCGGCATGTCATTGGGTGGCTCTAGGCACGCAGGACAAGACCCACGCCCAGGGGGGGTCGCCGACCACTCCCCCCCTAAAGAGACATTTATGCATTTCCAGCTATACCACCAGGAAACATCAACAGTGACGAGGAGACATACTGATGGGTTTAGACCACCCTAAGGGCACCGCAGTGCATGAAAGACAACACGGGTTGCCCTAAAAGAGCTATGAAACCATAGGAAGGGCCACCGACGTGACCCCTTAGGCACATGAAGGCCGCCGACACGTCATGGCATCCGCCCCGCGTCTCGTCCATCACCGCAGAGAAGACACGCCCCATGTCCAGAGCTGGTCCTCACGCCTCAAAGGAATTATCTTTAGGCGGTCATTGTCAATACATACCGTACCCAACAACATATGACAAACCCCACCACGTCGTCCTTCCTTGCAAGGCACACCGCATCCACCAAGGCAAGCCCCGAGGCCCCTTCAAATCGTCCCACTCGGATGGCGTTGTCTCCACGTGATTGTCAGTACGTCGGACCTGACACGCGACGCACCCCGGCTCATTGTCATCACTTTTATGACGCATTACCTCAGACAAGACAAGCCCCAAGCACCGTACGAATAATCAAGCTTTCATGGATTTGTCTGGAGGTCGTTTTTCCATGTTCGTGGGCATGTCACTGGGTGGCTCTGGGCACGCAGGACAAGACCCACGCCCAGGGGGGGTCGCCGACCACTCCCCCCCTAAAGAGACATTTATGCATTTCCAGCTGTCCCACCAGGAAACATCAGCACTGACGAGGACACATACTGATGGGTTCAGACAACCCAATGGGCACCACAACGCATGAAGGACAGCACGTGTTGCCCTAAAAGAGCTACGAATCCATACGAACAGCCACCAAAGTGACCCCTTAGGCACATGAAGGCCGCCGACACGTCATGGCATCCGTCCCGGGTATCATCCAACACCGCCGAGAAGACAGGACCCATGTCCAGAGCGGGTCCCCGCGCATGAAATGAATTATCTTTAGGCGGTCATTGTCTTTACATTCCGAACACAACAACATGTGACAAACCCCACCTCGACGTCCTTCCTTTCAAGAAACGCCGCATGCACCAAGACGGGCCCCGAGACCCCTTCAAATCGTCTCACTCGGATGCCATTGTCTGAACGCGACTGTCAGTCCGCAGGATCTCGAAGGCCACAAACACCATCCCATTGTCATCGTTTTTATGGCGCACTACCTCGGGCAAGACAAGCCCCAAGCACGGGACGAATCATCAGGCATTCATGGCATTAAGTCGATGTCATTTTGCATGTCAATGGGCATCACATTGGGTGGCTCTAGGCACGCAGGACAAGACCCACGCCCGGGGGGGTCGCCGACCACTCCCCCCCTAAAGAGACATTTATGCATTTCCAGCTATTCCACCAGGAAACATCAACACCGACGAGGAGACATACTGATGGGTTTAGACCACCCTGAGGGCAGGGCAGCGCATGAAAGGCAACACGTGTTTCCCTAAAAGAGCTATGAAACCATAGGAAGGGCCACCGACGTGGCCCCTTAGGCACATGAAGGCCGCCGACACGTCATGGCATCCGTCCCACGTATCGTCCATCACCACAGCGAAGACACGCCCCATGTCCAGAGCGGGTCCCCACGCATGAAAGGAATTCTCTTTAGGCGGTCATTGTCATTACATACCGGACCCAACAACATATGACAAACCCCACCTCATTGTCCTTCCATTCAAGGCACACCGCATCCACCAAGGCAAGCCCTGAGGCCCCTTCAAATCCTCTCACCCGGATGGCGTTGTCTCCACCTGATTGTCAGTACGGAGGACCTGACACGCGACGAAACCCGGCTCATTGTCATCACTTTTATGGCGCACTACCTCGAACAAGACAAGCCCCAAGCACCGGACGAATCATCAAGCTGTCTTTGCTTTGTCCGGAGGCTGTTTTTCCATGTCCGTGGGCATGTCACTGGGTGGCTCTGGGCACGCAGGACAAGACCCACGCCCAGGGGGGGTCGCCGACCACTCCCCCCCTAAAGAGACATTTATGCATTTCCAGCTGTCCCACCAGGAAACATCAGCACTGACGAGGAGACATACTGATGGGTTTAGACAACCCTGTGGGCACCACAGCGCATGAAAGACAACACGTGTTGCCCTAAAAGAGATATGAAACCATAGGAACAGCCACTGATGTGACCCCTTAGGCACATCAAGGCCGCCGACACGTAGTAGCATTCGTCGCGGGTAGCATCCAACGCCGCCGAGAAGACAGGCCCCATGTCCAGAGCGGGTCCTCGCGCATGAAATGAATTCTCTTTAGGTGGTCATTGTCATTACATACGGGACACGACAACATATGAAAAACCCCACCTCGACGTCCTTCCTTTCAAGGCACGCCGCATGCACCAAGACGGGCCCTGAGGCCCCTTCAAATCGTCTCACTCGGATGCCATTGTCTGGACGCGACTGTCAGTCCGCAGGATCGCACATGCGACAAACCCCGTCTCATTGCCATCGTTTTTAGGGCGCACTACCTCGGGCAAGACAAACCCCAAGCACGGGACGAATCATCAGGAATTCATGGCATTGCGTCGATGCCATTTTCCATGTCACTGGGCATGTCTGTGGGTGGCTCTCGGCACGCAGGACAAGACCCACGCCCAGGGGGGGTCGCCGACCACTCCCCCCCTAAAGAGACATTTATGCATTTCCAGCTATTCCACCAGGAAACATCAACACTGACGAGGAGACATACTGAGTGGTTTAGACCACCCAGAGGGAACCGCAGCGCATGAAAGGCAACACGTGTTGCCCTAAAAGGGCTATGAAACCATAGGAAGGGACACCGACGTGGCCCCTAAGGCACATGAAGGCCGCCGACACGTCATGGCATCCGTCCCGCGTATCGTCCAACACCGCCGAGGAGACAGGACCCATGTCCAGAGCGGGTCCTCACGCATGAAATGAATTCTCTTTAGGTGGTCATTGTCTTTACATACCGGACACAACAACATATGACAAACCCCACCTCAACGTCCTTCCTTTCAAGGCACGCCGCACGCACCAAGACGGGCCCCGAGGCCCCTTCAAATCGCCTCACTAGGATTCCATTGTCTGGACGCGATTGTCAGTCCGTAGGATCTCACAGGCGACAAACCCCACCCATCTCATTGTCATCGGTTTTATGGCGCACCACCTCGGGCAAGACAAGACCCTAGCACGGGAAGAATCATCAGGAATTCAGGGCATTGCGTCGATGCCATTTTCCATGTCACTGGGCATGTCATTGGGTGGCTCTAGGCACGCAGGACAAGACCCACGCCCAGGGGGGTCGCCGACCACTCCCCCCCTAAAGAGACATTTATGCATTTCCAGCTATCCCACCAGGAAACATCAACACTGACGAGGAGACATACTGATGGGTTTAGACCACCCTGAGGGCACCGCAGCGCATGAAAGACAACACGTGTTGCCCTAAAAGAGCTATGAAACCATAGGAAGGGCCACCGACGTGACCCCTTATGCACATGAAGGCCACCGACAAGTCATGGCATCCATCCCGCGTATCGTCGATCACCGCCGAGAAGACACGCCCCATGTCCAGAGCGGGTCCTCACTCATGAAAAGAATTCTCTTTAGGTGGTAATTGTAATTACATACAGGACCCAACAACATATGAAAAACCCCACCTCGACGTCCTTCCTTTCAAGGCACGTCGCATCCACCAAGACATGCCCCGAGGCCACTTCAAATCGTCTCACTCGGATGGCTTTGTCTCCACGCGATTGTCAGTTCGTCGGACCTGACACGCGACGAACCCCGTCTCATTGTCATCGCTTTTATGGGGCACTACCGCGGGCAAGACAAGCCCCAAGCACAGGAGGAATCATCTAGAGGCCATTTTTCCATGTCTGTGGGCATGTCACTGGGTGGCTCTGGGCACGCAGGACAAGACCCACGCCCAGGGGGGGTCGCCGACCACTCCCCCCCTAAAGAGACATTTCTGCATTTCCAGCTCTCCCACCAGGAAACATCAGCACTGACGAGGAGACATACTGAGTGGTTTAGACCACCCAGAGGGAACCGCAGCGCATGAAAGACAACACGTGTTGCCCTAAAAGAGCTATGAAACCATAGGAACGGCAACCGACGTGACCCCTTAGGCACGTGAAGGCCGCCGACACGTCATGGCATCCTTCCCGCGTATCGTCGACCACCGCCGAGAAGACAGACCCCATGTCCAGAGCGGGTCCTCACGCATGAAATGAATTCTCTTTAGGTGGTCGGTGTCGTTACATACCGAACCCAACAACATATGACAAACCCCAGCTCGACGTCCTTCCTTTCAAGGCACCCCGCATCCACCAAGACAAGCCTCGAGGCCCCTTCAAATCGTCTCACTCGGATGGCATTGTCTCCACGCGATTGTCGGTACGTAGGACCTCACACGTGACGAACCCCGGCTCATTGTCAAAGCTTTTAAGGCGCACTACCCCGGAGAAGACAAGCCCCAAGCACCGGACGAATCATCACGCATTGATGGCATTGTCTAGAGGCCATTTTTCCATGTCCGTGGGCATGTCACTGGGTGGCTCGAGGCACGCAGGACAAGACCCACGCCCAGGGGGGGTCGCCGACCACTCCCCCCCTAAAGAGACATTTATGCATTTACAGCTATCCCACCAGGAAACATCAGCACTGACGAGGAGACATACTGAGTGGTTTAGACCACCCAGAGGGCACCCCAGCTCATGAAAGACAACGCGAGTTGCCCTAAAAGAGCTATGAAACCATAGGAACGGCCACCGACGTGACCCCTTAGGCACATGAAGGCCGCCGGCACGTCATGGCATCCGTCCCGCGTGTCGTCGACCACCGCCGAGAAGACAACCCCATGTCCAGAGCGGGTCCTCACGCATGAAACGAATTCTATTTAGGTGGTCATGGACGTTACATACCGGACCCAACAAGATATGGCAAACCCCAGCTCGGCGTCCTTCCTTTCAAGGCACCCCGCATCCACCAATGCAAGCCCCGATGCCCCTTCAAATCGTCTCACTCGGATGGAATTGTCTCCACGCGATTGTCAGTACGTAGGACCTGACACGCGACGAACCCCGACTCATTTTCAAAGCTTTGATGGCGCACTACCCCGGACAAGACAAGCCCCAAGCACCGGACGAATCATCAAGCATTCATGGGATTGTCTAGAGGCCATTTTTCCATGTCCGTGGGCATGTCATTGGGTGGCTCTGGGCACGCAGGACAAGACCCACGCCCAGGGGGGGTCGCCGACCACTCCCCCCCTAAAGAGACATTTATGCATTTCCAGCTATCCCACCAGGAAACATCATCAGTGACGAGGAGACATACTGAGGGGTTTAGACATCCCAGAGGTCAGTGCAGCGCATGAAAGACAACACGTGTTGCCCTAAAAGAGCTATGAAACCATAG
>CAUJRU010000792.1:192500-215000 GCA_963277665.1 Viscum album
CGCCTCCCACATCCCACCATCCGCAGCAACTCAACCACCCTGAGGCGGCTTTTAAGCAAGCCAAGCCGCACTGCTCTAGAGAAGGCGAGGGAAGGGCATAAGCGTCGAGGGACGACAAAGGAACACCAACCCACCATGCCTCCCACATCCCACCATCCAAGGAACTCCGCCACCGACAGGTGGCCTTTTAAGCAAGCCCGAACCGCAACGCTCCATGAAAGGTGAGGAAAAAGGCGGGCACGGCATGAGACTGGGCAAAAACCCATTCTTTCCAATGCCCCCCACATCCCACCAGTGAGGAAAAGGAATTACAGCGTCCCACCGCCATGCCTCCCACATCCCACCTTCCGAAGGAACTCAACCGCCATGAGGCAGATTTTAAGCAGACGAACCCACAACGCTCCAGGGACGTTGAGGAAAAGGAGTCATGACAGGAACGGAGGCCCTATGTCCCGCCGCACCCCCCACATCCCACCATTCAAAAGAACTCAACCACCGTTGAGAAACTTTTAACCAAGAACCAGGACACCAACCATGCTCATCTATCATCATCCCATCCAAGTTATATCTGTCTAGTATCGCATCGTATTTTTAGCAAGCCCTTGGAAGACGGAACCGCAATTGTGCGAGAGAATTCAACCCAAGCATATAGACGGGGCCCCTACATCAGCACCAAAAAAATTCCACTACCAACAGGGAGAACTCCAAAGGGACAAGTGAGGGTCATCTAGGTGGAGCTCACCCACCTGGGGATTCTTCGCTTGAGATATAACCGAGGAGAAAGTCACCCCTGGCACTGATTTAATGAGACCCGTCACAGTATCACCATCTTTCGATTAGTTTGTCCTTTACATGCGGGACCTGATCTTTGAGACAGGCATATGACTAGTGGAAGGATCAGCCATGTAGCATCACCAACAACATCTGCATTGTTTGGGGTATGACTGAGCTGACCACTCAGACCCCAACACAAGCCCAAACCGTCGTCCCGAACATTCAATTCTGTTCGATTAGTTTGTCCTTTGTACATGCACAACCTGATCTTTGAGACAAGCATATGACTAATGGAAGGATCAGCCAGGTAGCATCACCAACCACATCTGCAATGTTTGAGGTATGACTGAGCAGACCACTCAGACCCCAACACAAGCCCCAACCATCTTCCCAAATCGACAGGATTCCCCTTAATGAGTCATCACCTCCGCATGACGCTCGTGTATCTTGCAGAAACAGTAGATACACATTCTCAAGCCACCCTTATGAACATCATCACCCAAGGCATGGCTGAGGAGGAAGGCACCCCAACTTGTCCAATAATGAACCATGGAAATCGTCACCCTGTTGGTGAGAGTTTCTTAGGACCCAAATAACTCGCACGTGGCCCCGACAATGCGTTGAGCAAAGCACTCCCACCAATCATTGCCCAAGGCAGCTTGCTATGGTTCGCATGAAATATCGCTGAATGAGAAATTTAGGAGCACGCTCTCGCATCCTGGTGATACCGACAGTTTCGCGCTTGAACCACTACCAAAATTCCACAACGCTCCAGAGAAGGTGAGGAAAAGGCGGTACAGCAAGGGACGACAAAGGAACCCAATCCCAACATGCCTCCCACATCCCAACATCTGCAAGAACTCAACCACACTCAGTGGATTTTAAGCAAAGCCCGACCCGCAACGCTCCATGAAAGGTGAGGAAAAAGGTGGGTACGACAGGACGGGGAAACAACCCAATCCCGCCCATACCCCCCACATCCCACCAGTGAGGGAAAAGGTAGGAACGTCAGGGGATGAGGAGGGAAACCCCCATCCCGCCGTGCCTCCCACATCTCACATTCCGTAGGAACTCAACCGCCATGAGGCAGCTTTTAAGCAGACGAACCAGCAACGCTCAAGAGACGTCGAGGAAAAGGAGTCATGGTAGGTACGGGGGTCCTATGTCCCGCCGCGCCGCCCACATCCCACCATCCACAGGATCCCACAAACCGTGAGGCGGTATTTAAGCACCCAGCCCGCAATGCTCCACAGACGGGGAGGAAAAGGCAGGCACGTCAGGGGACGGGGCAAAAACCCAATCCCGCCGCGCCCCCCACATCCCACCATCCGCAGCAACTCAACCACCCTGAGGCAGCTTTTAAGCAAGCAAAGCCGCACTGCTCTAGAGAAGGCGAGGGAAGGGCAGGAGCATCGAGGGACGACAAAGGAACACCAACCCACCATGCCTCCCACATCCCACCATCCAAGGAACTCCGCCACCAACAGGTGGCCTTTTAAGCAAGCCCGAACCGCAACGCTCCATGAAAGGTGAGGAAAAAGGCGGGCACGGCATGAGACTGGGCAAAAACCCATTCTTTCCAATGCCCCCCACATCCCACCGGTGAGGAAAAGGAATTACAGCGTCCCACCGCCATGCTTCCCACATCCCACCTTCCGAAGGAACTCAACCGCCGTGAGGCAGATTTTAAGCAGACGAACCCACAACGCTCCAGGGACGTTGAGGAAAAGGAGTCATGACAGGAACAGAGGCCCTATGTCCCGCCGCACCCCCCACATCCCACCATTCAAAAGAACTCAACCACCGTTGCGAAACTTTTAACCAAGAACCAGGACACCAACCATGCTCATCTATCATCATCCCATCCAAGTTATATCTGTCTAGTATCGCATCGTCTTTTTAGCAAGCCCTTGGAACCCGAAACCAAAATTGTGCGAGAGAATTCAACCCAAGCATATAGACGGGGCCCGTACATCAGCACCAACAAAATTCCACTACCAACAGGGAGAACTCCAAAGGGACAAGTGAGGGTCTTCAAGGTGGAGCTCACCCACCTGGGGATTCTTCGCTTGAGGTATAACCGAGGAGAAAGTCAGCCCTGGCACTGATTTAATGAGACCCGTCACAGTATCACCATCTTTCGATTAGTTTGTCCTTTACATGCGGGACCTGATCTTTGAGACAGGCATATGACTAGTGGAAGGATCAACCATGTAGCATCACCAACCACATCTGCAATGTTTGAGGTATGACTGAGCAGACCACTCAGACCCCAACACAAGCCCAAACCGTCGTCCCGAGCATTCAATTCCATTCGATTAGTTTGTCCTTCGTACATGCACAGCCTGATCTTTGAGACAATCATATGACTAATGGAAAGATCAACCGGGTACCATCACCAACCACATCTGCAATGTTTGAGGTATGACTGAGCAGACCACTCAGACCCCAACACAAGCCCGAACCATCTCTTCCCAAATCGACATGTTTCCCCTTAATTAGTCATCACCTCTGCATGACGCTCGTGTATCTTGCAGAAACAGTAGATACACATTCTCAAGCCACCCTTATGAACATCATCACCCAAGGCATGACTGAGGAGGAAGGCACCCCAACTTGTCCAATAATGAACCATGGAAATCGTTACCCTGTTGGTGTGAGTTTCTTAGGACCCAAATAACTCGCACGTGGCCCCGACAATGCGTTGAGCAAAGCACTCCCACCAATCATTGCCCAAGGCAGCTTGCTATGGTTCGCATGGAATATCACTGAATGAGAAATTTAGGAGCACGCTCTCGCATCCTGGTGATACCGACAGTTTCGCGCTTGAACCACTACCAAAATTCCACAACGCTCCAGAGAAGGTGAGGAAAAGGCGGTACAGCAAGGGACGACAAAGGAACCCAATCCCACCATGCCTCCCACATCCCAACATCTGCAAGAACTCAACCACAATCAGTGGATTTTAAGCAAAGCCCGACCCGCAACGCTCCATGAAAGGTGAGGAAAAAGGTGGGTACGACAGGACGGGGAAACAACCCAATCCCACCCATACCCCCCACATCCCACCAGTGAGGAAAAAGGTAGGAACGTCAGGGGATGAGGAGGGAAACCCCCATCCCGCCGTGCCTCCCACATCTCACATTCCGTAGGAACTCAACCGCCATGAGGCAGCTTTTAAGCAGACGAACCAGCAACGCTCAAGAGACGTCGAGGAAAAGGAGTCATGGTAGGTACGGGGGTCCTATGTCCCGCCGCGCCGCCCACATCCCACCATCCACAGGATCCCACAAACCGTGAGGCGGTATTTAAGCACCCAGCCCGCAATGCTCCACAGACGGGGAGGAAAAGGCAGGCACGTCAGGGGACGGGGCAAAAACCCAATCCCGCCGCGCCCCCCACATCCCACCATCCGCAGCAACTCAACCGCCCTGAGGCAGCTTTTAAGCAAGCAGAGCCGCACTGCTCTAGAGAAGGCGAGGGAAGGGCAGGAGCGTCGAGGGACGACAAAGGAACACCAACCCACCATGCCTCCCACATCCCACCATCCAAGGAACTCCGCCACCAACAGGTGGCCTTTTAAGCAAGCCCGAACCGCAACGCTCCATGAAAGGTGAGGAAAAAGGCGGGCACGGCATGAGACTGGGCAAAAACCCATTCTTTCCAATGCCCCCCACATCCCACCGGTGAGGAAAAGGAATTACAGCGTCCCACCGCCATGCCTCCCACATCCCACCTTCCGAAGGAACTCAACCGCCATGAGGCAGATTTTAAGCAGACGAACCCACAACGCTCCAGGGACGTTGAGGAAAAGGAGTCATGACAGGAACGGAGGCCCTATGTCCCGCCGCACCCCCCACATCCCACCATTCAAAAGAACTCAACCACCGTTGCGAAACTTTTAACCAAGAACCAGGACACCAACCATGCTCATCTATCATCATCCCATCCAAGTTATATCTGTCTAGTATCGCATCGTCTTTTTAGCAAGCCCTTGGAACCCGAAACCAAAATTGTGCGAGAGAATTCAACCCAAGCATATAGACGGGGCCCTTACATCAGCACCAACAAAATTCCACTACCAACAGGGAGAACTCCAAAGGGACAAGTGAGGTTCTTCTAGGTGGAGCTCACCCACCTGGGGATTCTTCGCTTGATGTATAACCGAGGAGAAAGTCAGCCGTGTCACTGATTTAATGAGACCCTTCACAGTATCACCATCTTTCGATTAGTTTGTCCTTGTACATGCAGGACCTGATCTTTGAGACACGCATATGACTAGTGGAAGGATCACCCATGTAGCGTCACTAACCACATCTGCAATGTTTGAGGTATGACTGAGCAGACCACTCAGACCCCAACACAAGCCTAAACCGTCGTCCCGAGCATTCAATTCCATTCGATTAGTTTGTCCTTTGTACATGCACAACCTGATCTTTGATACAAGCATATGACTAATGGAAGGATCAGCCAGGTAGCATCACCAACCACATCTGCAATGTTTGAGGTATGACTGAGCAAACCACTCAGACCCCAACACAAGCCCAAACCATCTTCCCAAATCGACATGTTTCCCCTTAATTAGTCATCACCTCTGCATGACGCTCGTGTATCTTGCAAAAACAATAGATACACATTCTTCGCTTGATGTATAACCGAGGAGAACGTCAAACTTGTCACTGATTTAATGAGACCCTTCACAGTATCACCATCTTTCGGTTAGTTTGTCCCTGTACATGCACAGACTGATCTTTGAGACAAGCATATGACTAGTGTTCTCATCGGATATCCAACCAAGCCAAACCGTGTTCCATCATTCACATGGAAACATGTACAAGGACCAAATGAAAGCGAGGAGAAATTAAACCCCCACTTACGGATGAGGGTGCCAACGAGACCAACGTTCCCTTCCCAAAAAAGGGAGACCGCAGTATCTTGACAACCATCCACCACTCCCACACAATCGCGTAAGCACAACCATCAACCCACACAACTGACCGTCACGCCTCGAGGGAAGCAACCCGAGAGGCATCACAATGCAGCACATGAAGGCAGGGAAAGCCCGCTATGCATGACACAAGGGAAGGATTGATATACCCAACCCCCTAGCGCCAACGAGACCAACGTTCCATTCCCAAAAAAGGGAGACCGCAGTATCTTGACAACCATCCACCACTTCCACACAATCGCATAAGGGCAACCATCAACCCACACAACTGATCATGCACAACCTGATCTTTGAGACAAGCATATGACTAGTAGAAGGATCAGCCATGTAGCATCACCAACATCATCTGCATTGTTTGAGGTATGACTGAGCTCACCACTCAGACCCCAACACAAGCCCAAACCATCATCCCGAACATTCAATTCCGTTCCATTAGTTTGTCCTTTGTACATGCACAACCTGATCTTTGGGACAAGCATATGACTAATGGAAGGATCAGCCAGGTTGCATCACCAACCACATCTGCAATGTTTGAGGTATGACTGAGCAGACCACTCAGACCCCAACACAAGCCCAAACCGTCTTTCCAAATCGACAGGAACCCAATTAATGAGTCATCACCTCTGCATGATGCTCAATACCGCAATTGTGCGAGAGAATTCAACCCAAGCATATAAACAGGGCCCGTATATCATAACTGACAAAATTCCACTACCAACAGGGAGAACTCCGAAGGGACAAGTGAGGGTCTTCTAGGTGGAGCTCACCCACCTGGGGATTCTTCTCTTGATGTATAACTGAGGAGAAAGTCAGCCCTGGCACTAATTTAATGAGACCCATCACAGTATCACCATCTTTCGATTAGTTTGTCTTTGTACATGCGGGACCTGATCTTTGAGTCAAGCATATGACTAGTTGAAGGATCAGCCATGTAGCATCACCAACAACATCTGCATTGTTTGAGGTATGACTGAGCTAACCACTCAGACCCCAACACAAGCCCAAACCGTCGTCCCGAACATTCAATTCCATTCGATTAGTTTTTCCTTTGTACATGCACCACCTGATCTTTGGGACAAGCATATGACTAATGGAAGGATCAGCCAGGTAGCATCACCAACCACATCTGCAATGTTTGAGGTATGACTGAGCAAACCACTCAGACCCCAACACAAGCCCAAACCATCTTCCCAAATCGACAGGATTCCCCTTAATGAGTCATCACCTCTGCGTGACGACGCTCGTGTATCTTGTCGAAACAATAGATACACATTCTTCGCTTGATGTATAACCGAGGAGAACGTCAAACTTGTCACTGATTTAATGAGACCCTTCACAATATCACCATCTTTCGGTTAGTTTGTCCCTGTACATGCACAGACTGATCTTTGAGACAAGCATTTGACTAGTGTTCTCAACGGATATCCAACCAAGCCAAACCGTGTTCCATCATTCACATGGAAACATGCACAAGGACCAAATGAAAGCGAGGAGAAATTAATCCCCCACTTACGGATGAGGGTGCCAACGAGACCAACGTTCCCTTCCCAAAAAAGAGAGACCGCAGTATCTTGACAACCATCCACCACTCCCACACAATCGCGTAAGCACAACCATCAACCCACACAACTGACCGTGACGCCTCAAGGGAAGCAACCCGAGAGGCATCACAATGCAGCACATGAAGGCAGGGAAAGCCCGCTATGCATGACACAAGGGAAGGATTTATATACCCAACCCCCTAGAGCCAAGGAGACCAACGTTCCCTTCCCAAAAAAGGGAGACCGCAGTATCTTGACAACCATCCACCACTCCCACACAATCGCGTAAGCACAACCATCAACCCACACAACTGACTGTGACGCCTCGAGGGAAGCAACCCGAGAGACATCACAATGCAGCACATGAAGGCAGGGAAAGCCCGCTATGCATGACACAAGGGAAGGATTAATATACCCAACCCCCTAGAGCCAAGGAGACCAACGTTCCCTTCCCAAAAAAGGGAGACCGCAGTATCTTGACAACCATCCACCACTCCCACACAATCGCGTAAGCACAACCATCAACCCACACAACTAACCGTGACGCCTCAAGGGAAGCAACCCCAGAGGCATCACAATGCAGCACATGAAGGCAGGGAAAGCCCGCTATGCATGACACAAGGGAAGGATTTATATACCCAACCCCCTAGAGCCAAGGAGACCAACGTTCCCTTCCCAAAAAAGGGAGACCGCAGTATCTTGACAACCATCCACCACTCCCACACAATCGCGTAAGCACAACCATCAACCCACACAACTGACTGTGACGCCTCGAGGGAAGCAACCCGAGAGACATCACAATGCAGCACATGAAGGCAGGGAAAGCCCGCTATGCATGACACAAGGGAAGGATTGATATACCCAACCCCCTAGAGCCAACGAGACCAACGTTCCCTTCCCAAAAAAGGGAGACCGCAGTATCTTGACAACCATCCACCACTCCCACACAATCGCATAAGCGCAACCATCAACCCACACAACTGATCATGCAGGACCTGACCTTTGAGACAAGCATATGACTAGTGGAAGGATCAGCCATGTAGCATCACCAACAACATCTGCATTGTTTGAGGTATGACTGAGCTCACCACTCAGACCCCAACACAAGCCCAAACCGTCGTCTCGAACATTCAATTCCGTTCGATTAGTTTGTCCTTTGTACATGCACAACCTGATTTTTGAGACAAGCATATGACTAATGGAAGGATCAGACAGGTTGCACCACCAACAACATCTGCAATGTTTGAGGTATGACTGAGCAGACCACTCAGACCCCAACACAATCCCAAACCGTCTTCCCAAATCGACAGGAACCCAATTAATGAGTCTTCACCTCTGCATGATGCTCAAAACCGCAATTGTGCGAGAGAATTCAACCCAAGCATATAAACAGGGCCCGTATATCAGCACTAACAAAATTCCACTACCAACAGGGAGAACTCCGATGGGACAAGTGAGGATCTTCTAGGTGGAGCTCACCCACCTGGGGATTCTTCGCTTGATGTATAACCGAGGAGAAAGTCAGCCGTGTCACTGATTTAATGAGACCCTTCACAGTATCACCATCTTTCGATTAGTTTGTCCCTGTACATGCACTAACTGATCTTTGAGACAAGCATATGACTAGTGGAAGGATCAACCATGTAGCATTACCAACAACATCTGCATTGTTTGTGGTATAACTGAGCAGACCACTCAGACCCCAACACAAGCCCAAACCATCATCCCGAACATTCAATTCCGTTCGATTAGTTTATCCTTTGTAAATGCACAACCTGATCTTTGAGACAAGCATATGACTAATGGTAGGATCAGCCAGGTAGCATCACCAACCACATCTGCAATGTTTGAGGTATGACTGAGCAGACCACTCAAACCCCAACACAAGCCCAAATCATCTTCCCAAATCGACAGGATTCACCTTAATGAGTCATCACCTCTGCATGACGCTCGTGTATCTTGCAGAAACAATAGATACACATTCTTCGCTTGATGTAAAACCGAGGAGAACGTCAGACTTGTCCCTGATTTACTGAGACCCTTCACAGTATCACCATCTTCGATTAGTTTGTCCCTATACATGCACAGACTGAACTTTGAGACAAGCATATGACTAGTGTTCTCAACGGATATCCAACCAAGCCAAACCGTGTTCCATCATTCACATGGAAACATGCACAAGGACCAAATGAAAGCAGGAGAAATTAAACCCCCACTTACGGATGAGGGTGCCAACGAGACCAACGTTCCCTTCCCAAAAAAGGGAGACCGCAGTATCTTGACAACCATCCACCACTCCCACACAATCGCGTAAGCACAACCATCAACCCACACAGCTGATCGTGACGCCTCGAGGGATGCAACCCGAGAGGCATCACAATGCAGCACATGAAGGCAGGGAAAGCCCGCTATGCATGACACAAGGGAAGGATTGATATACCCAACCCCCTAGAGCCAACGAGACCAACGTTCCCTTCCCAAAAAAGGGAGACCGCGGTATCTTGACAACCATCCACCACTCCCACACAATCGCATAAGCGCAACCATCAACCCACACAACTGATCATGCAGGACCTGATCTTTGAGACAAGCATATGACTAGTGGAAGGATCAGACATGTAGAATCACCAACAACATCTGCATTGTTTGAGGTATGACTGAGCTCACCACTCAGACCCCAACACAAGCCCAAACCGTCGTCCCGAACATTCAATTCCGTTCGATTAGTTTGTCCATTGTACATGCACAACCTGATCTTTGAGACAAGCATATGACTAATGGAAGGATCAACAAGGTTGCATCACCAACCACATCTGCAATGTTTGAGGTATGACCCCACCTCAACGTCCTTCCCTTCAAGGCACGCCGCATGCACCAAGACGGGACTCGAGGCCCCTTCAAATCGTCTCACTCGGATGCCATTGTCTGGAAACGACTGTCAGCCCGCAAGATCACACATGCGACAAACCCCATCTCGTTGTCATCGTTTTTAGGGCGCACTACCTCGGGAAAGACAAGCCCCAAGCACGGGACGAATCATCGAGAATTCATGGCATTGCGTCCATGCCATTTTCCATGTCACTGGGCACGTCATCGGGTGGCTCTAGGCACGCAGGACAAGACCCACGCCCAGGGGGGGTCGCCGACCACTCCCCCCCCTAAAGAGACATTTATGCATTTCCAGCTATTCCACCAGGAAACATCAACAGTGACGAGGAGACATACTGATGGGTTTAGACCACCCTAAGGGCACCGCAGTGCATGAAAGACAACACGGGTTGCCCTAAAAGAGCTATGAAACCATAGGAAGGGCCACCTACGTGACCCCTTAGGCACATGAAGGCCGCCGACACGTCATGGCATCCGTCCCGCGTCTCGTCCATCACCGCAGAGAAGACACGCCCCATGTCCAGAGCGGGTCCTCACGCATGAAAGGAATTATCTTGAGGCGGTCATTGTCATTACATACCGTACCCAACAACATATGACAAACCCCACCACGTCGTCCTTCCTTGCAAGGCACACCGCATCCTCCAAGGCAAGCCCCGATGCCCCTTCAAATCGTCCCACTCGGGTGGCGTTGTCTCCACGTGATTGTCAGTACGTCGGACCTAACACGCGACGCACCCCGGCTCATTGTCATCACTTTTATGGCGCATTACCTCAGACAAGACAAGCCCCAAGCACCGTATGAATCCTCAAGCTTTCATGGATTTGTCTGGAGGCCATTTTTCCATGTCCGTGGGCATGTCACTAGGTGGCTCTGGGCACGCAGGACAAGACCCACGCCCAGGGGGGGTCGCCGACCACTCCCCCCCTAAAGAGACATTTATGCATTTTCAGCTGTCCCACCAGGAAACATCAGCACTGACGAGGAGACATACTAACGGGTTTAGACAACCCTGTGGGCACCACAGCGCATGAAAGACAACACGTGTTGCCCTAAAAGATATATGAAACCATAGGAACAGCCACCGATGTGACCCCTTAGGCACATGAAGGCCGCCGACACGTAGTAGCATTCATCCCGGGTAGCGTCCAACACCGCCGAGAAGACAGGCCCCATGTCCAGAGAGGGTCCTCACGCATGAAATGAATTCTCTTTAGGTGGTCATTGTCATTACATACGGGACACGACAACAGATGACAAACCCCACCGCAACGTCCTTCCTTTCAAGGCACGCCACACGCACCAAGACGGGCCTCGAGGCCCCTTCAAATCGTCTCACTCGGATGCCATTGTCTGGACACGACTGTCAGTCCGCAGGATCACACATGCGACAAACCCCATCTCATTGTCATCGTTTTTAGGGCGCACTACCTCGGGCAAGACAAGCCCCAAGCACGGGACGAATCATCAGAAATTCATGGCACTGCGTCGATGCCATTTTCCATGTCACTCGGCATGTCAGTGGGTGGCTCTAGGCACGCAGGACAAGACCCACGCCCAGGGGGGGTCGCCGACCACTCCCCCCCTAAAGAGACATTTATGCATTTCCAGCTATACCACCAGGAAACATCAACAGTGACGAGGAGACATACTGATGGGTTTAGACCACCCTAAGGGCACCGCAGTGCATGAAAGACAACACGGGTTGCCCTAAAAGAGCTATGAAACCATAGGAAGGGCCACCGACGTGACCCCTTAGGCACATGAAGGCCGCCGACACGTCATGGCATCCGTCCCGCGTCTCGTCCATCACCGCAGAGAAGACGCGCCCCATGTCCAGAGCGAGTCCTCACGCCTCAAAGGAATTATCTTTAGGTGGTCATTGTCAATACATACCGTACCCAACAACATATGACAAACCCCACCACATCGTCCTTCCTTGCAAGGCACACCGCATCCACCAAGGCAAGCCCCGAGGCCCCTTCAAATCGTCTCACTCGGATGCCGTTGTCTCCACGTGATCGTCAGTACGTCGGACCTCACACACGCGACAAACCCCATCTCATTGTCATCGTTTTTATGGCGCACTACCTCGGGCAAGACAAGCCCGAAGCACGGGACGAATCATCAGGAATTCTTGGCATTGCGTCGATGCCATTTTCCACGTCACTCGGCGTGGGTCTGACACGCGACGCACCCCAGCTCATTGTCATCACTTTTATGGCGCATTACCTCAGAAAAGACAAGCCCCAAGCACCGTACGAATCATCAGGCTTTCATGGATTCGTCTGGAGGCCGTTTTTCCATGTCTGTGGGCATGTCACTGGGTGGCTCTGGGCACACAGGACAAGACCCACGCCCAGGGGGGGTCGCCGACCACTCCCCCCCTAAAGAGACATTTATGCATTTCCAGCTGTCCCACCAGGAAACATCAGCACTGACGAGGAGACATACTGATGGGTTCAGACAACCCTGTGGGCACCACAGCGCATGAAAGACAACACGTGTTGCCCTAAAAGAGATATGAAACCATAGGAATAGCCACCAATGTGACCCCTTAGGCACATCAAGGCCGCCATCACGTACTAGCATCCATCCCGGGTAGCGTCCAACACCGCCGAGAAGACAGGCCCCATGTCCAGAGAGGGTCCTCACGCATGAAATGAATTCTCTTTAGGTGGTCATTATCATTACATACGGGACACGAAAACACATGAATAACCACACCTCAACGTCCTTCCTTTCAAGGCACACCGCATGCACCAAGACGGGCCTCGAGGCCCCTTCAAATCGTCTCACTCGGATGCCTTTGTCTGGAAACGACTGTCAGCCCGCAAGATCACACATGCGACAAAACCCATCTCATTGTCATCGTTTTTAGGGCGCACTACCTCGGGAAAGACAAGCCCCAAGCACGGGACGAATCATCGAGAATTCATGGCATTGCGTCCATGCCATTTTCCATGTCACTGGGCACGTCATCGGGTGGCTCTAGGCACGCAGGACAAGACCCACGCCCAGGGGGGGTCGCCGACCACTCCCCCCCCTAAAGAGACATTTATGCATTTCCAGCTATTCCACCAGGAAACATCAACAGTGACGAGGAGACATACTGATGGGTTTAGACCACCCTAAGGGCACCGCAGTGCATGAAAGACAACACGGGTTGCCCTAAAAGAGCTATGAAACCATAGGAAGGGCCACCGACGTGACCCCTTAGGCACATGAAGGCCGCCGACACGTCATGGCATCCGTCCCGCGTCTCGTCCATCACCGCAGAGAAGACACGCCCCATGTCCAGAGCGGGTCCTCACGCATGAAAGGAATTATCTTGAGGCGGTCATTGTCATTACATACCGTACCCAACAACATATGACAAACCCCACCACGTCGTCCTTCCTTGCAAGGCACACCGCATCCTCCAAGGCAAGCCCCGATGCCCCTTCAAATCGTCCCACTCGGGTGGCGTTGTCTCCACGTGATTGTCAGTACGTCGGACCTGACACGCGACGCACCCCGGCTCATTGTCATCACTTTTATGGCGCATTACCTCAGACAAGACAAGCCCCAAGCACCGTATGAATCCTCAAGCTTTCATGGATTTGTCTGGAGGCCATTTTTCCATGTCCGTGGGCATGTCACTAGGTGGCTCTGGGCACGCAGGACAAGACCCACGCCCAGGGGGGGTCGCCGACCACTCCCCCCCTAAAGAGACATTTATGCATTTTCAGCTGTCCCACCAGGAAACATCAGCACTGACGAGGAGACATACTAACGGGTTTAGACAACCCTGTGGGCACCACAGCGCATGAAAGACAACACGTGTTGCCCTAAAAGATATATGAAACCCTAGGAACAGCCACCGATGTGACCCCTTAGGCACATGAAGGCCGCCGACACGTAGTAGCATTCATCCCGGGTAGCGTCCAACACCGCCGAGAAGACAGGCCCCATGTCCAGAGAGGGTCCTCACGCATGAAATGAATTCTCTTTAGGTGGTCATTGTCATTACATACGGGACACGACAACAGATGACAAACCCCACCGCAACGTCCTTCCTTTCAAGGCACGCCACACGCACCAAGACGGGCCTCGAGGCCCCTTCAAATCGTCTCACTCGGATGCCATTGTCTGGACACGACTGTCAGTCCGCAGGATCACACATGCGACAAACCCCATCTCATTGTCATCGTTTTTAGGGCGCACTACCTCGGGCAAGACAAGCCCCAAGCACGGGACGAATCATCAGAAATTCATGGCACTGCGTCGATGCCATTTTCCATGTCACTCGGCATGTCAGTGGGTGGCTCTAGGCACGCAGGACAAGACCCACGCCCAGGGGGGGTCGCCGACCACTCCCCCCCTAAAGAGACATTTATGCATTTCCAGCTATACCACCAGGAAACATCAACAGTGACGAGGAGACATACTGATGGGTTTAGACCACCCTAAGGGCACCGCAGTGCATGAAAGACAACACGGGTTGCCCTAAAAGAGCTATGAAACCATAGGAAGGGCCACCGACGTGACCCCTTAGGCACATGAAGGCCGCCGACACGTCATGGCATCCGTCCCGCGTCTCGTCCATCACCGCAGAGAAGACGCGCCCCATGTCCAGAGCGAGTCCTCACGCCTCAAAGGAATTATCTTTAGGTGGTCATTGTCAATACATACCGTACCCAACAACATATGACAAACCCCACCACATCGTCCTTCCTTGCAAGGCACACCGCATCCACCAAGGCAAGCCCCGAGGCCCCTTCAAATCGTCTCACTCGGATGCCGTTGTCTCCACGTGATCGTCAGTACGTCGGACCTCACACACGCGACAAACCCCATCTCATTGTCATCGTTTTTATGGCGCACTACCTCGGGCAAGACAAGCCCGAAGCACGGGACGAATCATCAGGAATTCTTGGCATTGCGTCGATGCCATTTTCCACGTCACTCGGCGTGGGTCTGACACGCGACGCACCCCAGCTCATTGTCATCACTTTTATGGCGCATTACCTCAGACAAGACAAGCCCCAAGCACCGTACGAATCATCAGGCTTTCATGGATTCGTCTGGAGGCCGTTTTTCCATGTCCGTGGGCATGTCACTGGGTGGCTCTGGGCACACAGGACAAGACCCACGCCCAGGGGGGGTCGCCGACCACTCCCCCCCTAAAGAGACATTTATGCATTTCCAGCTGTCCCACCAGGAAACATCAGCACTGACGAGGAGACATACTGATGGGTTCAGACAACCCTGTGGGCACCACAGCGCATGAAAGACAACACGTGTTGCCCTAAAAGAGATATGAAACCATAGGAATAGCCACCAATGTGACCCCTTAGGCACATCAAGGCCGCCATCACGTACTAGCATCCATCCCGGGTAGCGTCCAACACCGCCGAGAAGACAGGCCCCATGTCCAGAGAGGGTCCTCACGCATGAAATGAATTCTCTTTAGGTGGTCATTATCATTACATACGGGACACGAAAACACATGAATAACCACACCTCAACGTCCTTCCTTTCAAGGCACACCGCAGGCACCAAGACGGGCCTCGAGGCCCCTTCAAATCGTCTCACTCGGATGCCTTTGTCTGGAAACGACTGTCAGCCCGCAAGATCACACATGCGACAAAACCCATCTCATTGTCATCGTTTTTAGGGCGCACTACCTCGGGAAAGACAAGCCCCAAGCACGGGACGAATCATCAAGAATTCATGGCATTGCGTCGATGCCATTTTCCATGTCCCTGGGCATGTCATTGGGTGGCTCTAGGCACGCAGGACAAGACCCACGCCCAGGGGGGGTCGCCGACCACTCCCCCCCTAAAGAGACATTTATGCATTTCCAGCTATTCCACCAGGAAACATCAAAAGTGACGAGGAGACATACTGAGGGGTTTAGACCACCCTAAGGGCACCGCAGTGCATGAAAGACAACACGGGTTGCCCTAAAAGAGCTATGAAACCATAGGAAGGGCCACCGACGTGACCCCTTAGGCACATGAAGGCCGCCGACACGTCATGACATCCGTCCCGCGTCTCGTCCATCACCGCAGAGAAGACACGCCCCATGTCCAGAGCGGGTCCTCACGCATGAAATGAATTATCTTTAGGCGGTCATTGTCATTACATACCGTACCCAACAACATATGACAAACCCCACCACGTCGTCCTTCCTTGCAAGGCACACCGCATCCTCCAAGGCAAGCCCCGATGCCCCTTCAAATCGTCCCACTCGGGTGGCGTTGTCTCCACGTGATTGTCAGTACGTCGGACCTGACACGCGACGCACCCCGGCTCATTGTCATCACTTTTATGGTGCATTACCTCATACAAGACAAGCCCCAAGCACCGTATGAATCCTCAAGCTTTCATGGATTTGTCTGGAGGCCATTTTTCCATGTCCGTGGGCATGTCACTAGGTGGCTCTGGGCACGCAGGACAAGACCCACGCCCAGGGGGGGTCGCCGACCACTCCCCCCCTAAAGAGACATTTATGCCTTTCCAGCTGTCCCACCAGGAAACATCAGCACTGACGAGGAGACATACTGGAGGGTTTAGACAACCCTGTGGGCACCACAGCGCATGAAAGTCAACACGTGTTGCCCTGAAAGATATATGAAACCGTAGGAACAGCCACCGATGTGACCCCTTAGGCACATGAAGGCCGCCGACACGTAGTAGCATTCATCCCGGGTAGCGTCCAACACCGCCGAGAAGACAGGCCCCATGTCCAGAGAGGGTCCTCACGCATGAAATGAATTCTCTTTAGGTGGTCATTGTCATTACATACGGGACACGACAACAGATGACAAACCCCACCGCAACGTCCTTCCTTTCAAGGCACGCCACACGCACCAAGACGGGCCTCGAGGCCCCTTCAAATCGTCTCACTCGGATGCCATTGTCTGGACAAGACTGTCAGTCCGCAGGATCACACATGCGACAAACCCCATCTCATTGTCATCGTTTTTAGGGCGCACTACCTCGGGCAAGACAAGCCCCAAGCACGAGACGAATCATCAGGAATTCATGGCACTGCGTCGATGCCATTTTCCATGTCACTCGGCATGTCATTGGGTGGCTCTAGGCACGCAGGACAAGACCCACGCCCAGGGGGGGTCGCCGACCACTCCCCCCCTAAAGAGACATTTATGCATTTCCAGCTATACCACCAGGAAACATCAACAGTGACGAGGAGACATACTGATGGGTTTAGACCACCCTAAGGGCACCGCAGTGCATGAAAGACAACACGGGTTGCCCTAAAAGAGCTATGAAACCATAGGAAGGGCCACCGACGTGACCCCTTAGGCACATGAAGGCCGCCGACACGTCATGGCATCCGCCCCGCGTCTCGTCCATCACCGCAGAGAAGACACGCCCCATGTCCAGAGCTGGTCCTCACGCCTCAAAGGAATTATCTTTAGGCGGTCATTGTCAATACATACCGTACCCAACAACATATGACAAACCCCACCACGTCGTCCTTCCTTGCAAGGCACACCGCATCCACCAAGGCAAGCCCCGAGGCCCCTTCAAATCGTCCCACTCGGATGGCGTTGTCTCCACGTGATTGTCAGTACGTCGGACCTGACACGCGACGCACCCCGGCTCATTGTCATCACTTTTATGACGCATTACCTCAGACAAGACAAGCCCCAAGCACCGTACGAATAATCAAGCTTTCATGGATTTGTCTGGAGGTCGTTTTTCCATGTTCGTGGGCATGTCACTGGGTGGCTCTGGGCACGCAGGACAAGACCCACGCCCAGGGGGGGTCGCCGACCACTCCCCCCCTAAAGAGACATTTATGCATTTCCAGCTGTCCCACCAGGAAACATCAGCACTGACGAGGACACATACTGATGGGTTCAGACAACCCAATGGGCACCACAACGCATGAAGGACAGCACGTGTTGCCCTAAAAGAGCTACGAATCCATACGAACAGCCACCAAAGTGACCCCTTAGGCACATGAAGGCCGCCGACACGTCATGGCATCCGTCCCGGGTATCATCCAACACCGCCGAGAAGACAGGACCCATGTCCAGAGCGGGTCCCCGCGCATGAAATGAATTATCTTTAGGCGGTCATTGTCTTTACATTCCGAACACAACAACATGTGACAAACCCCACCTCGACGTCCTTCCTTTCAAGAAACGCCGCATGCACCAAGACGGGCCCCGAGACCCCTTCAAATCGTCTCACTCGGATGCCATTGTCTGAACGCGACTGTCAGTCCGCAGGATCTCGAAGGCCACAAACACCATCCCATTGTCATCGTTTTTATGGCGCACTACCTCGGGCAAGACAAGCCCCAAGCACGGGACGAATCATCAGGCATTCATGGCATTAAGTCGATGTCATTTTGCATGTCAATGGGCATCACATTGGGTGGCTCTAGGCACGCAGGACAAGACCCACGCCCGGGGGGGTCGCCGACCACTCCCCCCCTAAAGAGACATTTATGCATTTCCAGCTATTCCACCAGGAAACATCAACACCGACGAGGAGACATACTGATGGGTTTAGACCACCCTGAGGGCAGGGCAGCGCATGAAAGGCAACACGTGTTGCCCTAAAAGAGCTATGAAACCATAGGAAGGGCCACCGACGTGGCCCCTTAGGCACATGAAGGCCGCCGACACGTCATGGCATCCGTCCCACGTATCGTCCATCACCACAGCGAAGACACGCCCCATGTCCAGAGCGGGTCCCCACGCATGAAAGGAATTCTCTTTAGGCGGTCATTGTCATTACATACCGGACCCAACAACATATGACAAACCCCACCTCATTGTCCTTCCATTCAAGGCACACCGCATCCACCAAGGCAAGCCCTGAGGCCCCTTCAAATCCTCTCACCCGGATGGCGTTGTCTCCACCTGATTGTCAGTACGGAGGACCTGACACGCGACGAAACCCGGCTCATTGTCATCACTTTTATGGCGCACTACCTCGAACAAGACAAGCCCCAAGCACCGGACGAATCATCAAGCTGTCTTTGCTTTGTCCGGAGGCTGTTTTTCCATGTCCGTGGGCATGTCACTGGGTGGCTCTGGGCACGCAGGACAAGACCCACGCCCAGGGGGGGTCGCCGACCACTCCCCCCCTAAAGAGACATTTATGCATTTCCAGCTGTCCCACCAGGAAACATCAGCACTGACGAGGAGACATACTGATGGGTTTAGACAACCCTGTGGGCACCACAGCGCATGAAAGACAACACGTGTTGCCCTAAAAGAGATATGAAACCATAGGAACAGCCACTGATGTGACCCCTTAGGCACATCAAGGCCGCCGACACGTAGTAGCATTCGTCGCGGGTAGCATCCAACGCCGCCGAGAAGACAGGCCCCATGTCCAGAGCGGGTCCTCGCGCATGAAATGAATTCTCTTTAGGTGGTCATTGTCATTACATACGGGACACGACAACATATGAAAAACCCCACCTCGACGTCCTTCCTTTCAAGGCACGCCGCATGCACCAAGACGGGCCCTGAGGCCCCTTCAAATCGTCTCACTCGGATGCCATTGTCTGGACGCGACTGTCAGTCCGCAGGATCGCACATGCGACAAACCCCGTCTCATTGCCATCGTTTTTAGGGCGCACTACCTCGGGCAAGACAAGCCCCAAGCACGGGACGAATCATCAGGAATTCATGGCATTGCGTCGATGCCATTTTCCATGTCACTGGGCATGTCTGTGGGTGGCTCTCGGCACGCAGGACAAGACCCACGCCCAGGGGGGGTCGCCGACCACTCCCCCCCTAAAGAGACATTTATGCATTTCCAGCTATTCCACCAGGAAACATCAACACTGACGAGGAGACATACTGAGTGGTTTAGACCACCCAGAGGGAACCGCAGCGCATGAAAGGCAACACGTGTTGCCCTAAAAGGGCTATGAAACCATAGGAAGGGACACCGACGTGGCCCCTTAGGCACATGAAGGCCGCCGACACGTCATGGCATCCGTCCCGCGTATCGTCCAACACCGCCGAGGAGACAGGACCCATGTCCAGAGCGGGTCCTCACGCATGAAATGAATTCTCTTTAGGTGGTCATTGTCTTTACATACCGGACACAACAACATATGACAAACCCCACCTCAACGTCCTTCCTTTCAAGGCACGCCGCACGCACCAAGACGGGCCCCGAGGCCCCTTCAAATCGCCTCACTAGGATTCCATTGTCTGGACGCGATTGTCAGTCCGTAGGATCTCACAGGCGACAAACCCCACCCATATCATTGTCATCGGTTTTATGGCGCACCACCTCGGGCAAGACAAGACCCTAGCACGGGAAGAATCATCAGGAATTCAGGGCATTGCGTCGATGCCATTTTCCATGTCACTGGGCATGTCATTGGGTGGCTCTAGGCACGCAGGACAAGACCCACGCCCAGGGGGGTCGCCGACCACTCCCCCCCTAAAGAGACATTTATGCATTTCCAGCTATCCCACCAGGAAACATCAACACTGACGAGGAGACATACTGATGGGTTTAGACCACCCTGAGGGCACCGCAGCGCATGAAAGACAACACGTGTTGCCCTAAAAGAGCTATGAAACCATAGGAAGGGCCACCGACGTGACCCCTTATGCACATGAAGGCCACCGACAAGTCATGGCATCCATCCCGCGTATCGTCGATCACCGCCGAGAAGACACGCCCCATGTCCAGAGCGGGTCCTCACTCATGAAAAGAATTCTCTTTAGGTGGTAATTGTAATTACATACAGGACCCAACAACATATGAAAAACCCCACCTCGACGTCCTTCCTTTCAAGGCACGTCGCATCCACCAAGACATGCCCCGAGGCCACTTCAAATCGTCTCACTCGGATGGCTTTGTCTCCACGCGATTGTCAGTTCGTCGGACCTGACACGCGACGAACCCCGTCTCATTGTCATCGCTTTTATGGGGCACTACCGCGGGCAAGACAAGCCCCAAGCACAGGAGGAATCATCTAGAGGCCATTTTTCCATGTCTGTGGGCATGTCACTGGGTGGCTCTGGGCACGCAGGACAAGACCCACGCCCAGGGGGGGTCGCCGACCACTCCCCCCCTAAAGAGACATTTCTGCATTTCCAGCTCTCCCACCAGGAAACATCAGCACTGACGAGGAGACATACTGAGTGGTTTAGACCACCCAGAGGGAACCGCAGCGCATGAAAGACAACACGTGTTGCCCTAAAAGAGCTATGAAACCATAGGAACGGCAACCGACGTGACCCCTTAGGCACGTGAAGGCCGCCGACACGTCATGGCATCCTTCCCGCGTATCGTCGACCACCGCCGAGAAGACAGACCCCATGTCCAGAGCGGGTCCTCACGCATGAAATGAATTCTCTTTAGGTGGTCGGTGTCGTTACATACCGAACCCAACAACATATGACAAACCCCAGCTCGGCGTCCTTCCTTTCAAGGCACCCCGCATCCACCAAGACAAGCCTCGAGGCCCCTTCAAATCGTCTCACTCGGATGGCATTGTCTCCACGCGATTGTCGGTACGTAGGACCTCACACGCGACGAACCCCGGCTCATTGTCAAAGCTTTTAAGGCGCACTACCCCGGAGAAGACAAGCCCCAAGCACCGGACGAATCATCACGCATTGATGGAATTGTCTAGAGGCCATTTTTCCATGTCCGTGGGCATGTCACTGGGTGGCTCGAGGCACGCAGGACAAGACCCACGCCCAGGGGGGGTCGCCGACCACTCCCCCCCTAAAGAGACATTTATGCATTTACAGCTATCCCACCAGGAAACATCAGCACTGACGAGGAGACATACTGAGTGGTTTAGACCACCCAGAGGGCACCCCAGCTCATGAAAGACAACGCGAGTTGCCCTAAAAGAGCTATGAAACCATAGGAACGGCCACCGACGTGACCCCTTAGGCACATGAAGGCCGCCGGCACGTCATGGCATCCGTCCCGCGTGTCGTCGACCACCGCCGAGAAGACAACCCCATGTCCAGAGCGGGTCCTCACGCATGAAACGAATTCTATTTAGGTGGTCATGGACGTTACATACCGGACCCAACAAGATATGGCAAACCCCAGCTCGGCGTCCTTCCTTTCAAGGCACCCCGCATCCACCAATGCAAGCCCCGATGCCCCTTCAAATCGTCTCACTCGGATGGAATTGTCTCCACGCGGTTGTCAGTACGTAGGACCTGACACGCGACGAACCCCGACTCATTTTCAAAGCTTTGATGGCGCACTACCCCGGACAAGACAAGCCCCAAGCACCGGACGAATCATCAAGCATTCATGGGATTGTCTAGAGGCCATTTTTCCATGTCCGTGGGCATGTCATTGGGTGGCTCTGGGCACGC
>CAUJRU010000792.1:225000-247500 GCA_963277665.1 Viscum album
CAAGAGACGTCGAGGAAAAGGAGTCATGGTAGGTACGGGGGTCCTATGTCCCGCCGCGCCGCCCACATCCCACCATCCACAGGATCCCACAAACCGTGAGGCGGTATTTAAGCACCCAGCCCGCAATGCTCCACAGACGGGGAGGAAAAGGCAGGCACGTCAGGGGACGGGGCAAAAACCCAATCCCGCCGCGCCTCCCACATCCCACCATCCGCAGCAACTCAACCACCCTGAGGCGGCTTTTAAGCAAGCCAAGCCGCACTGCTCTAGAGAAGGCGAGGGAAGGGCATAAGCGTCGAGGGACGACAAAGGAACACCAACCCACCATGCCTCCCACATCCCACCATCCAAGGAACTCCGCCACCGACAGGTGGCCTTTTAAGCAAGCCCGAACCGCAACGCTCCATGAAAGGTGAGGAAAAAGGCGGGCACGGCATGAGACTGGGCAAAAACCCATTCTTTCCAATGCCCCCCACATCCCACCGGTGAGGAAAAGGAATTACAGCGTCCCACCGCCATGCCTCCCACATCCCACCTTCCGAAGGAACTCAACCGCCATGAGGCAGATTTTAAGCAGACGAACCCACAACGCTCCAGGGACGTTGAGGAAAAGGAGTCATGACAGGAACGGAGGCCCTATGTCCCGCCGCACCCCCCACATCCCACCATTCAAAAGAACTCAACCACCGTTGAGAAACTTTTAACCAAGAACCAGGACACCAACCATGCTCATCTATCATCATCCCATCCAAGTTATATCTGTCTAGTATCGCATCGTATTTTTAGCAAGCCCTTGGAAGACGGAACCGCAATTGTGCGAGAGAATTCAACCCAAGCATATAGACGGGGCCCCTACATCAGCACCAAAAAAATTCCACTACCAACAGGGAGAACTCCAAAGGGACAAGTGAGGGTCATCTAGGTGGAGCTCACCCACCTGGGGATTCTTCGCTTGAGATATAACCGAGGAGAAAGTCACCCCTGGCACTGATTTAATGAGACCCGTCACAGTATCACCATCTTTCGATTAGTTTGTCCTTTACATGCGGGACCTGATCTTTGAGACAGGCATATGACTAGTGGAAGGATCAGCCATGTAGCATCACCAACAACATCTGCATTGTTTGGGGTATGACTGAGCTGACCACTCAGACCCCAACACAAGCCCAAACCGTCGTCCCGAACATTCAATTCTGTTCGATTAGTTTGTCCTTTGTACATGCACAACCTGATCTTTGAGACAAGCATATGACTAATGGAAGGATCAGCCAGGTAGCATCACCAACCACATCTGCAATGTATGAGGTATGACTGAGCAGACCACTCAGACCCCAACACAAGCCCCAACCATCTTCCCAAATCGACAGGATTCCCCTTAATGAGTCATCACCTCCGCATGACGCTCGTGTATCTTGCAGAAACAGTAGATACACATTCTCAAGCCACCCTTATGAACATCATCACCCAAGGCATGGCTGAGGAGGAAGGCACCCCAACTTGTCCAATAATGAACCATGGAAATCGTCACCCTGTTGGTGAGAGTTTCTTAGGACCCAAATAACTCGCACGTGGCCCCGACAATGCGTTGAGCAAAGCACTCCCACCAATCATTGCCCAAGGCAGCTTGCTATGGTTCGCATGAAATATCGCTGAATGAGAAATTTAGGAGCACGCTCTCGCATCCTGGTGATACCGACAGTTTCGCGCTTGAACCACTACCAAAATTCCACAACGCTCCAGAGAAGGTGAGGAAAAGGCGGTACAGCAAGGGACGACAAAGGAACCCAATCCCAACATGCCTCCCACATCCCAACATCTGCAAGAACTCAACCACACTCAGTGGATTTTAAGCAAAGCCCGACCCGCAACGCTCCATGAAAGGTGAGGAAAAAGGTGGGTACGACAGGACGGGGAAACAACCCAATCCCGCCCATACCCCCCACATCCCACCAGTGAGGGAAAAGGTAGGAACGTCAGGGGATGAGGAGGGAAACCCCCATCCCGCCGTGCCTCCCACATCTCACATTCCGTAGGAACTCAACCGCCATGAGGCAGCTTTTAAGCAGACGAACCAGCAACGCTCAAGAGACGTCGAGGAAAAGGAGTCATGGTAGGTACGGGGGTCCTATGTCCCGCCGCGCCGCCCACATCCCACCATCCACAGGATCCCACAAACCGTGAGGCGGTATTTAAGCACCCAGCCCGCAATGCTCCACAGACGGGGAGGAAAAGGCAGGCACGTCAGGGGACGGGGCAAAAACCCAATCCCGCCGCGCCCCCCACATCCCACCATCCGCAGCAACTCAACCACCCTGAGGCAGCTTTTAAGCAAGCAAAGCCGCACTGCTCTAGAGAAGGCGAGGGAAGGGCAGGAGCATCGAGGGACGACAAAGGAACACCAACCCACCATGCCTCCCACATCCCACCATCCAAGGAACTCCGCCACCAACAGGTGGCCTTTTAAGCAAGCCCGAACCGCAACGCTCCATGAAAGGTGAGGAAAAAGGCGGGCACGGCATGAGACTGGGCAAAAACCCATTCTTTCCAATGCCCCCCACATCCCACCGGTGAGGAAAAGGAATTACAGCGTCCCACCGCCATGCTTCCCACATCCCACCTTCCGAAGGAACTCAACCGCCGTGAGGCAGATTTTAAGCAGACGAACCCACAACGCTCCAGGGACGTTGAGGAAAAGGAGTCATGACAGGAACAGAGGCCCTATGTCCCGCCGCACCCCCCACATCCCACCATTCAAAAGAACTCAACCACCGTTGCGAAACTTTTAACCAAGAACCAGGACACCAACCATGCTCATCTATCATCATCCCATCCAAGTTATATCTGTCTAGTATCGCATCGTCTTTTTAGCAAGCCCTTGGAACCCGAAACCAAAATTGTGCGAGAGAATTCAACCCAAGCATATAGACGGGGCCCGTACATCAGCACCAACAAAATTCCACTACCAACAGGGAGAACTCCAAAGGGACAAGTGAGGGTCTTCAAGGTGGAGCTCACCCACCTGGGGATTCTTCGCTTGAGGTATAACCGAGGAGAAAGTCAGCCCTGGCACTGATTTAATGAGACCCGTCACAGTATCACCATCTTTCGATTAGTTTGTCCTTTACATGCGGGACCTGATCTTTGAGACAGGCATATGACTAGTGGAAGGATCAACCATGTAGCATCACCAACCACATCTGCAATGTTTGAGGTATGACTGAGCAGACCACTCAGACCCCAACACAAGCCCAAACCGTCGTCCCGAGCATTCAATTCCATTCGATTAGTTTGTCCTTCGTACATGCACAGCCTGATCTTTGAGACAATCATATGACTAATGGAAAGATCAACCGGGTACCATCACCAACCACATCTGCAATGTTTGAGGTATGACTGAGCAGACCACTCAGACCCCAACACAAGCCCGAACCATCTCTTCCCAAATCGACATGTTTCCCCTTAATTAGTCATCACCTCTGCATGACGCTCGTGTATCTTGCAGAAACAGTAGATACACATTCTCAAGCCACCCTTATGAACATCATCACCCAAGGCATGACTGAGGAGGAAGGCACCCCAACTTGTCCAATAATGAACCATGGAAATCGTTACCCTGTTGGTGTGAGTTTCTTAGGACCCAAATAACTCGCACGTGGCCCCGACAATGCGTTGAGCAAAGCACTCCCACCAATCATTGCCCAAGGCAGCTTGCTATGGTTCGCATGGAATATCACTGAATGAGAAATTTAGGAGCACGCTCTCGCATCCTGGTGATACCGACAGTTTCGCGCTTGAACCACTACCAAAATTCCACAACGCTCCAGAGAAGGTGAGGAAAAGGCGGTACAGCAAGGGACGACAAAGGAACCCAATCCCACCATGCCTCCCACATCCCAACATCTGCAAGAACTCAACCACAATCAGTGGATTTTAAGCAAAGCCCGACCCGCAACGCTCCATGAAAGGTGAGGAAAAAGGTGGGTACGACAGGACGGGGAAACAACCCAATCCCACCCATACCCCCCACATCCCACCAGTGAGGAAAAAGGTAGGAACGTCAGGGGATGAGGAGGGAAACCCCCATCCCGCCGTGCCTCCCACATCTCACATTCCGTAGGAACTCAACCGCCATGAGGCAGCTTTTAAGCAGACGAACCAGCAACGCTCAAGAGACGTCGAGGAAAAGGAGTCATGGTAGGTACGGGGGTCCTATGTCCCGCCGCGCCGCCCACATCCCACCATCCACAGGATCCCACAAACCGTGAGGCGGTATTTAAGCACCCAGCCCGCAATGCTCCACAGACGGGGAGGAAAAGGCAGGCACGTCAGGGGACGGGGCAAAAACCCAATCCCGCCGCGCCCCCCACATCCCACCATCCGCAGCAACTCAACCGCCCTGAGGCAGCTTTTAAGCAAGCAGAGCCGCACTGCTCTAGAGAAGGCGAGGGAAGGGCAGGAGCGTCGAGGGACGACAAAGGAACACCAACCCACCATGCCTCCCACATCCCACCATCCAAGGAACTCCGCCACCAACAGGTGGCCTTTTAAGCAAGCCCGAACCGCAACGCTCCATGAAAGGTGAGGAAAAAGGCGGGCACGGCATGAGACTGGGCAAAAACCCATTCTTTCCAATGCCCCCCACATCCCACCGGTGAGGAAAAGGAATTACAGCGTCCCACCGCCATGCCTCCCACATCCCACCTTCCGAAGGAACTCAACCGCCATGAGGCAGATTTTAAGCAGACGAACCCACAACGCTCCAGGGACGTTGAGGAAAAGGAGTCATGACAGGAACGGAGGCCCTATGTCCCGCCGCACCCCCCACATCCCACCATTCAAAAGAACTCAACCACCGTTGCGAAACTTTTAACCAAGAACCAGGACACCAACCATGCTCATCTATCATCATCCCATCCAAGTTATATCTGTCTAGTATCGCATCGTCTTTTTAGCAAGCCCTTGGAACCCGAAACCAAAATTGTGCGAGAGAATTCAACCCAAGCATATAGACGGGGCCCTTACATCAGCACCAACAAAATTCCACTACCAACAGGGAGAACTCCAAAGGGACAAGTGAGGTTCTTCTAGGTGGAGCTCACCCACCTGGGGATTCTTCGCTTGATGTATTACCGAGGAGAAAGTCAGCCGTGTCACTGATTTAATGAGACCCTTCACAGTATCACCATCTTTCGATTAGTTTGTCCTTGTACATGCAGGACCTGATCTTTGAGACACGCATATGACTAGTGGAAGGATCACCCATGTAGCGTCACTAACCACATCTGCAATGTTTGAGGTATGACTGAGCAGACCACTCAGACCCCAACACAAGCCTAAACCGTCGTCCCGAGCATTCAATTCCATTCGATTAGTTTGTCCTTTGTACATGCACAACCTGATCTTTGATACAAGCATATGACTAATGGAAGGATCAGCCAGGTAGCATCACCAACCACATCTGCAATGTTTGAGGTATGACTGAGCAAACCACTCAGACCCCAACACAAGCCCAAACCATCTTCCCAAATCGACATGTTTCCCCTTAATTAGTCATCACCTCTGCATGACGCTCGTGTATCTTGCAAAAACAATAGATACACATTCTTCGCTTGATGTATAACCGAGGAGAACGTCAAACTTGTCACTGATTTAATGAGACCCTTCACAGTATCACCATCTTTCGGTTAGTTTGTCCCTGTACATGCACAGACTGATCTTTGAGACAAGCATATGACTAGTGTTCTCATCGGATATCCAACCAAGCCAAACCGTGTTCCATCATTCACATGGAAACATGTACAAGGACCAAATGAAAGCGAGGAGAAATTAAACCCCCACTTACGGATGAGGGTGCCAACGAGACCAACGTTCCCTTCCCAAAAAAGGGAGACCGCAGTATCTTGACAACCATCCACCACTCCCACACAATCGCGTAAGCACAACCATCAACCCACACAACTGACCGTCACGCCTCGAGGGAAGCAACCCGAGAGGCATCACAATGCAGCACATGAAGGCAGGGAAAGCCCGCTATGCATGACACAAGGGAAGGATTGATATACCCAACCCCCTAGCGCCAACGAGACCAACGTTCCATTCCCAAAAAAGGGAGACCGCAGTATCTTGACAACCATCCACCACTTCCACACAATCGCATAAGGGCAACCATCAACCCACACAACTGATCATGCACAACCTGATCTTTGAGACAAGCATATGACTAGTAGAAGGATCAGCCATGTAGCATCACCAACATCATCTGCATTGTTTGAGGTATGACTGAGCTCACCACTCAGACCCCAACACAAGCCCAAACCATCATCCCGAACATTCAATTCCGTTCCATTAGTTTGTCCTTTGTACATGCACAACCTGATCTTTGGGACAAGCATATGACTAATGGAAGGATCAGCCAGGTTGCATCACCAACCACATCTGCAATGTTTGAGGTATGACTGAGCAGACCACTCAGACCCCAACACAAGCCCAAACCGTCTTTCCAAATCGACAGGAACCCAATTAATGAGTCATCACCTCTGCATGATGCTCAATACCGCAATTGTGCGAGAGAATTCAACCCAAGCATATAAACAGGGCCCGTATATCATAACTGACAAAATTCCACTACCAACAGGGAGAACTCCGAAGGGACAAGTGAGGGTCTTCTAGGTGGAGCTCACCCACCTGGGGATTCTTCTCTTGATGTATAACTGAGGAGAAAGTCAGCCCTGGCACTAATTTAATGAGACCCATCACAGTATCACCATCTTTCGATTAGTTTGTCTTTGTACATGCGGGACCTGATCTTTGAGTCAAGCATATGACTAGTTGAAGGATCAGCCATGTAGCATCACCAACAACATCTGCATTGTTTGAGGTATGACTGAGCTAACCACTCAGACCCCAACACAAGCCCAAACCGTCGTCCCGAACATTCAATTCCATTCGATTAGTTTTTCCTTTGTACATGCACCACCTGATCTTTGGGACAAGCATATGACTAATGGAAGGATCAGCCAGGTAGCATCACCAACCACATCTGCAATGTTTGAGGTATGACTGAGCAAACCACTCAGACCCCAACACAAGCCCAAACCATCTTCCCAAATCGACAGGATTCCCCTTAATGAGTCATCACCTCTGCGTGACGACGCTCGTGTATCTTGTCGAAACAATAGATACACATTCTTCGCTTGATGTATAACCAAGGAGAACGTCAAACTTGTCACTGATTTAATGAGACCCTTCACAATATCACCATCTTTCGGTTAGTTTGTCCCTGTACATGCACAGACTGATCTTTGAGACAAGCATTTGACTAGTGTTCTCAACGGATATCCAACCAAGCCAAACCGTGTTCCATCATTCACATGGAAACATGCACAAGGACCAAATGAAAGCGAGGAGAAATTAATCCCCCACTTACGGATGAGGGTGCCAACGAGACCAACGTTCCCTTCCCAAAAAAGGGAGACCGCAGTATCTTGACAACCATCCACCACTCCCACACAATCGCGTAAGCACAACCATCAACCCACACAACTGACCGTGACGCCTCAAGGGAAGCAACCCGAGAGGCATCACAATGCAGCACATGAAGGCAGGGAAAGCCCGCTATGCATGACACAAGGGAAGGATTTATATACCCAACCCCCTAGAGCCAAGGAGACCAACGTTCCCTTCCCAAAAAAGGGAGACCGCAGTATCTTGACAACCATCCACCACTCCCACACAATCGCGTAAGCACAACCATCAACCCACACAACTGACTGTGACGCCTCGAGGGAAGCAACCCGAGAGACATCACAATGCAGCACATGAAGGCAGGGAAAGCCCGCTATGCATGACACAAGGGAAGGATTTATATACCCAACCCCCTAGAGCCAAGGAGACCAACGTTCCCTTCCCAAAAAAGGGAGACCGCAGTATCTTGACAACCATCCACCACTCCCACACAATCGCGTAAGCACAACCATCAACCCACACAACTGACCGTGACGCCTCAAGGGAAGCAACCCCAGAGGCATCACAATGCAGCACATGAAGGCAGGGAAAGCCCGCTATGCATGACACAAGGGAAGGATTTATATACCCAACCCCCTAGAGCCAAGGAGACCAACGTTCCCTTCCCAAAAAAGGGAGACCGCAGTATCTTGACAACCATCCACCACTCCCACACAATCGCGTAAGCACAACCATCAACCCACACAACTGACTGTGACGCCTCGAGGGAAGCAACCCGAGAGACATCACAATGCAGCACATGAAGGCAGGGAAAGCCCGCTATGCATGACACAAGGGAAGGATTGATATACCCAACCCCCTAGAGCCAACGAGACCAACGTTCCCTTCCCAAAAAAGGGAGACCGCAGTATCTTGACAACCATCCACCACTCCCACACAATCGCATAAGCGCAACCATCAACCCACACAACTGATCATGCAGGACCTGACCTTTGAGACAAGCATATGACTAGTGGAAGGATCAGCCATGTAGCATCACCAACAACATCTGCATTGTTTGAGGTATGACTGAGCTCACCACTCAGACCCCAACACAAGCCCAAACCGTCGTCTCGAACATTCAATTCCGTTCGATTAGTTTGTCCTTTGTACATGCACAACCTGATTTTTGAGACAAGCATATGACTAATGGAAGGATCAGACAGGTTGCACCACCAACAACATCTGCAATGTTTGAGGTATGACTGAGCAGACCACTCAGACCCCAACACAATCCCAAACCGTCTTCCCAAATCGACAGGAACCCAATTAATGAGTCTTCACCTCTGCATGATGCTCAAAACCGCAATTGTGCGAGAGAATTCAACCCAAGCATATAAACAGGGCCCGTATATCAGCACTAACAAAATTCCACTACCAACAGGGAGAACTCCGATGGGACAAGTGAGGATCTTCTAGGTGGAGCTCACCCACCTGGGGATTCTTCGCTTGATGTATAACCGAGGAGAAAGTCAGCCGTGTCACTGATTTAATGAGACCCTTCACAGTATCACCATCTTTCGATTAGTTTGTCCCTGTACATGCACTAACTGATCTTTGAGACAAGCATATGACTAGTGGAAGGATCAACCATGTAGCATTACCAACAACATCTGCATTGTTTGTGGTATAACTGAGCAGACCACTCAGACCCCAACACAAGCCCAAACCATCATCCCGAACATTCAATTCCGTTCGATTAGTTTATCCTTTGTAAATGCACAACCTGATCTTTGAGACAAGCATATGACTAATGGTAGGATCAGCCAGGTAGCATCACCAACCACATCTGCAATGTTTGAGGTATGACTGAGCAGACCACTCAAACCCCAACACAAGCCCAAATCATCTTCCCAAATCGACAGGATTCACCTTAATGAGTCATCACCTCTGCATGACGCTCGTGTATCTTGCAGAAACAATAGATACACATTCTTCGCTTGATGTAAAACCGAGGAGAACGTCAGACTTGTCCCTGATTTACTGAGACCCTTCACAGTATCACCATCTTCGATTAGTTTGTCCCTGTACATGCACAGACTGAACTTTGAGACAAGCATATGACTAGTGTTCTCAACGGATATCCAACCAAGCCAAACCGTGTTCCATCATTCACATGGAAACATGCACAAGGACCAAATGAAAGCGAGGAGAAATTAAACCCCCACTTACGGATGAGGGTGCCAACGAGACCAACGTTCCCTTCCCAAAAAAGGGAGACCGCAGTATCTTGACAACCATCCACCACTCCCACACAATCGCGTAAGCACAACCATCAACCCACACAGCTGATCGTGACGCCTCGAGGGATGCAACCCGAGAGGCATCACAATGCAGCACATGAAGGCAGGGAAAGCCCGCTATGCATGACACAAGGGAAGGATTGATATACCCAACCCCCTAGAGCCAACGAGACCAACGTTCCCTTCCCAAAAAAGGGAGACCGCGGTATCTTGACAACCATCCACCACTCCCACACAATCGCATAAGCGCAACCATCAACCCACACAACTGATCATGCAGGACCTGATCTTTGAGACAAGCATATGACTAGTGGAAGGATCAGACATGTAGAATCACCAACAACATCTGCATTGTTTGAGGTATGACTGAGCTCACCACTCAGACCCCAACACAAGCCCAAACCGTCGTCCCGAACATTCAATTCCGTTCGATTAGTTTGTCCATTGTACATGCACAACCTGATCTTTGAGACAAGCATATGACTAATGGAAGGATCAACAAGGTTGCATCACCAACCACATCTGCAATGTTTGAGGTATGACCCCACCTCAACGTCCTTCCCTTCAAGGCACGCCGCATGCACCAAGACGGGACTCGAGGCCCCTTCAAATCGTCTCACTCGGATGCCATTGTCTGGAAACGACTGTCAGCCCGCAAGATCACACATGCGACAAACCCCATCTCGTTGTCATCGTTTTTAGGGCGCACTACCTCGGGAAAGACAAGCCCCAAGCACGGGACGAATCATCGAGAATTCATGGCATTGCGTCCATGCCATTTTCCATGTCACTGGGCACGTCATCAGGTGGCTCTAGGCACGCAGGACAAGACCCACGCCCAGGGGGGGTCGCCGACCACTCCCCCCCCTAAAGAGACATTTATGCATTTCCAGCTATTCCACCAGGAAACATCAACAGTGACGAGGAGACATACTGATGGGTTTAGACCACCCTAAGGGCACCGCAGTGCATGAAAGACAACACGGGTTGCCCTAAAAGAGCTATGAAACCATAGGAAGGGCCACCTACGTGACCCCTTAGGCACATGAAGGCCGCCGACACGTCATGGCATCCGTCCCGCGTCTCGTCCATCACCGCAGAGAAGACACGCCCCATGTCCAGAGCGGGTCCTCACGCATGAAAGGAATTATCTTGAGGCGGTCATTGTCATTACATACCGTACCCAACAACATATGACAAACCCCACCACGTCGTCCTTCCTTGCAAGGCACACCGCATCCTCCAAGGCAAGCCCCGATGCCCCTTCAAATCGTCCCACTCGGGTGGCGTTGTCTCCACGTGATTGTCAGTACGTCGGACCTGACACGCGACGCACCCCGGCTCATTGTCATCACTTTTATGGCGCATTACCTCAGACAAGACAAGCCCCAAGCACCGTATGAATCCTCAAGCTTTCATGGATTTGTCTGGAGGCCATTTTTCCATGTCCGTGGGCATGTCACTAGGTGGCTCTGGGCACGCAGGACAAGACCCACGCCCAGGGGGGGTCGCCGACCACTCCCCCCCTAAAGAGACATTTATGCATTTTCAGCTGTCCCACCAGGAAACATCAGCACTGACGAGGAGACATACTAACGGGTTTAGACAACCCTGTGGGCACCACAGCGCATGAAAGACAACACGTGTTGCCCTAAAAGATATATGAAACCATAGGAACAGCCACCGATGTGACCCCTTAAGCACATGAAGGCCGCCGACACGTAGTAGCATTCATCCCGGGTAGCGTCCAACACCGCCGAGAAGACAGGCCCCATGTCCAGAGAGGGTCCTCACGCATGAAATGAATTCTCTTTAGGTGGTCATTGTCATTACATACGGGACACGACAACAGATGACAAACCCCACCGCAACGTCCTTCCTTTCAAGGCACGCCACACGCACCAAGACGGGCCTCGAGGCCCCTTCAAATCGTCTCACTCGGATGCCATTGTCTGGACACGACTGTCAGTCCGCAGGATCACACATGCGACAAACCCCATCTCATTGTCATCGTTTTTAGGGCGCACTACCTCGGGCAAGACAAGCCCCAAGCACGGGACGAATCATCAGAAATTCATGGCACTGCGTCGATGCCATTTTCCATGTCACTCGGCATGTCAGTGGGTGGCTCTAGGCACGCAGGACAAGACCCACGCCCAGGGGGGGTCGCCGACCACTCCCCCCCTAAAGAGACATTTATGCATTTCCAGCTATACCACCAGGAAACATCAACAGTGACGAGGAGACATACTGATGGGTTTAGACCACCCTAAGGGCACCGCAGTGCATGAAAGACAACACGGGTTGCCCTAAAAGAGCTATGAAACCATAGGAAGGGCCACCGACGTGACCCCTTAGGCACATGAAGGCCGCCGACACGTCATGGCATCCGTCCCGCGTCTCGTCCATCACCGCAGAGAAGACGCGCCCCATGTCCAGAGCGAGTCCTCACGCCTCAAAGGAATTATCTTTAGGTGGTCATTGTCAATACATACCGTACCCAACAACATATGACAAACCCCACCACATCGTCCTTCCTTGCAAGGCACACCGCATCCACCAAGGCAAGCCCCGAGGCCCCTTCAAATCGTCTCACTCGGATGCCGTTGTCTCCACGTGATCGTCAGTACGTCGGACCTCACACACGCGACAAACCCCATCTCATTGTCATCGTTTTTATGGCGCACTACCTCGGGCAAGACAAGCCCGAAGCACGGGACGAATCATCAGGAATTCTTGGCATTGCGTCGATGCCATTTTCCACGTCACTCGGCGTGGGTCTGACACGCGACGCACCCCAGCTCATTGTCATCACTTTTATGGCGCATTACCTCAGAAAAGACAAGCCCCAAGCACCGTACGAATCATCAGGCTTTCATGGATTCGTCTGGAGGCCGTTTTTCCATGTCTGTGGGCATGTCACTGGGTGGCTCTGGGCACACAGGACAAGACCCACGCCCAGGGGGGGTCGCCGACCACTCCCCCCCTAAAGAGACATTTATGCATTTCCAGCTGTCCCACCAGGAAACATCAGCACTGACGAGGAGACATACTGATGGGTTCAGACAACCCTGTGGGCACCACAGCGCATGAAAGACAACACGTGTTGCCCTAAAAGAGATATGAAACCATAGGAATAGCCACCAATGTGACCCCTTAGGCACATCAAGGCCGCCATCACGTACTAGCATCCATCCCGGGTAGCGTCCAACACCGCCGAGAAGACAGGCCCCATGTCCAGAGAGGGTCCTCACGCATGAAATGAATTCTCTTTAGGTGGTCATTATCATTACATACGGGACACGAAAACACATGAATAACCACACCTCAACGTCCTTCCCTTCAAGGCACTCCGCATGCACCAAGACGGGACTCGAGGCCCCTTCAAATCGTCTCACTCGGATGCCATTGTCTGGAAACGACTGTCAGCCCGCAAGATCACACATGCGACAAACCCCATCTCGTTGTCATCGTTTTTAGGGCGCACTACCTCGGGAAAGACAAGCCCCAAGCACGGGACGAATCATCGAGAATTCATGGCATTGCGTCCATGCCATTTTCCATGTCACTGGGCACGTCATCGGGTGGCTCTAGGCACGCAGGACAAGACCCACGCCCAGGGGGGGTCGCCGACCACTCCCCCCCCTAAAGAGACATTTATGCATTTCCAGCTATTCCACCAGGAAACATCAACAGTGACGAGGAGACATACTGATGGGTTTAGACCACCCTAAGGGCACCGCAGTGCATGAAAGACAACACGGGTTGCCCTAAAAGAGCTATGAAACCATAGGAAGGGCCACCGACGTGACCCCTTAGGCACATGAAGGCCGCCGACACGTCATGGCATCCGTCCCGCGTCTCGTCCATCACCGCAGAGAAGACACGCCCCATGTCCAGAGCGGGTCCTCACGCATGAAAGGAATTATCTTGAGGCGGTCATTGTCATTACATACCGTACCCAACAACATATGACAAACCCCACCACGTCGTCCTTCCTTGCAAGGCACACCGCATCCTCCAAGGCAAGCCCCGATGCCCCTTCAAATCGTCCCACTCGGGTGGCGTTGTCTCCACGTGATTGTCAGTACGTCGGACCTGACACGCGACGCACCCCGGCTCATTGTCATCACTTTTATGGCGCATTACCTCAGACAAGACAAGCCCCAAGCACCGTATGAATCCTCAAGCTTTCATGGATTTGTCTGGAGGCCATTTTTCCATGTCCGTGGGCATGTCACTAGGTGGCTCTGGGCACGCAGGACAAGACCCACGCCCAGGGGGGGTCGCCGACCACTCCCCCCCTAAAGAGACATTTATGCATTTTCAGCTGTCCCACCAGGAAACATCAGCACTGACGAGGAGACATACTAACGGGTTTAGACAACCCTGTGGGCACCACAGCGCATGAAAGACAACACGTGTTGCCCTAAAAGATATATGAAACCCTAGGAACAGCCACCGATGTGACCCCTTAGGCACATGAAGGCCGCCGACACGTAGTAGCATTCATCCCGGGTAGCGTCCAACACCGCCGAGAAGACAGGCCCCATGTCCAGAGAGGGTCCTCACGCATGAAATGAATTCTCTTTAGGTGGTCATTGTCATTACATACGGGACACGACAACAGATGACAAACCCCACCGCAACGTCCTTCCTTTCAAGGCACGCCACACGCACCAAGACGGGCCTCGAGGCCCCTTCAAATCGTCTCACTCGGATGCCATTGTCTGGACACGACTGTCAGTCCGCAGGATCACACATGCGACAAACCCCATCTCATTGTCATCGTTTTTAGGGCGCACTACCTCGGGCAAGACAAGCCCCAAGCACGGGACGAATCATCAGAAATTCATGGCACTGCGTCGATGCCATTTTCCATGTCACTCGGCATGTCAGTGGGTGGCTCTAGGCACGCAGGACAAGACCCACGCCCAGGGGGGGTCGCCGACCACTCCCCCCCTAAAGAGACATTTATGCATTTCCAGCTATACCACCAGGAAACATCAACAGTGACGAGGAGACATACTGATGGGTTTAGACCACCCTAAGGGCACCGCAGTGCATGAAAGACAACACGGGTTGCCCTAAAAGAGCTATGAAACCATAGGAAGGGCCACCGACGTGACCCCTTAGGCACATGAAGGCCGCCGACACGTCATGGCATCCGTCCCGCGTCTCGTCCATCACCGCAGAGAAGACGCGCCCCATGTCCAGAGCGAGTCCTCACGCCTCAAAGGAATTATCTTTAGGTGGTCATTGTCAATACATACCGTACCCAACAACATATGACAAACCCCACCACATCGTCCTTCCTTGCAAGGCACACCGCATCCACCAAGGCAAGCCCCGAGGCCCCTTCAAATCGTCTCACTCGGATGCCGTTGTCTCCACGTGATCGTCAGTACGTCGGACCTCACACACGCGACAAACCCCATCTCATTGTCATCGTTTTTATGGCGCACTACCTCGGGCAAGACAAGCCCGAAGCACGGGACGAATCATCAGGAATTCTTGGCATTGCGTCGATGCCATTTTCCACGTCACTCGGCGTGGGTCTGACACGCGACGCACCCCAGCTCATTGTCATCACTTTTATGGCGCATTACCTCAGACAAGACAAGCCCCAAGCACCGTACGAATCATCAGGCTTTCATGGATTCGTCTGGAGGCCGTTTTTCCATGTCCGTGGGCATGTCACTGGGTGGCTCTGGGCACACAGGACAAGACCCACGCCCAGGGGGGGTCGCCGACCACTCCCCCCCTAAAGAGACATTTATGCATTTCCAGCTGTCCCACCAGGAAACATCAGCACTGACGAGGAGACATACTGATGGGTTCAGACAACCCTGTGGGCACCACAGCGCATGAAAGACAACACGTGTTGCCCTAAAAGAGATATGAAACCATAGGAATAGCCACCAATGTGACCCCTTAGGCACATCAAGGCCGCCATCACGTACTAGCATCCATCCCGGGTAGCGTCCAACACCGCCGAGAAGACAGGCCCCATGTCCAGAGAGGGTCCTCACGCATGAAATGAATTCTCTTTAGGTGGTCATTATCATTACATACGGGACACGAAAACACATGAATAACCACACCTCAACGTCCTTCCTTTCAAGGCACACCGCAGGCACCAAGACGGGCCTCGAGGCCCCTTCAAATCGTCTCACTCGGATGCCTTTGTCTGGAAACGACTGTCAGCCCGCAAGATCACACATGCGACAAAACCCATCTCATTGTCATCGTTTTTAGGGCGCACTACCTCGGGAAAGACAAGCCCCAAGCACGGGACGAATCATCAAGAATTCATGGCATTGCGTCGATGCCATTTTCCATGTCCCTGGGCATGTCATTGGGTGGCTCTAGGCACGCAGGACAAGACCCACGCCCAGGGGGGGTCGCCGACCACTCCCCCCCTAAAGAGACATTTATGCATTTCCAGCTATTCCACCAGGAAACATCAAAAGTGACGAGGAGACATACTGAGGGGTTTAGACCACCCTAAGGGCACCGCAGTGCATGAAAGACAACACGGGTTGCCCTAAAAGAGCTATGAAACCATAGGAAGGGCCACCGACGTGACCCCTTAGGCACATGAAGGCCGCCGACACGTCATGACATCCGTCCCGCGTCTCGTCCATCACCGCAGAGAAGACACGCCCCATGTCCAGAGCGGGTCCTCACGCATGAAATGAATTATCTTTAGGCGGTCATTGTCATTACATACCGTACCCAACAACATATGACAAACCCCACCACGTCGTCCTTCCTTGCAAGGCACACCGCATCCTCCAAGGCAAGCCCCGATGCCCCTTCAAATCGTCCCACTCGGGTGGCGTTGTCTCCACGTGATTGTCAGTACGTCGGACCTGACACGCGACGCACCCCGGCTCATTGTCATCACTTTTATGGCGCATTACCTCATACAAGACAAGCCCCAAGCACCGTATGAATCCTCAAGCTTTCATGGATTTGTCTGGAGGCCATTTTTCCATGTCCGTGGGCATGTCACTAGGTGGCTCTGGGCACGCAGGACAAGACCCACGCCCAGGGGGGGTCGCCGACCACTCCCCCCCTAAAGAGACATTTATGCCTTTCCAGCTGTCCCACCAGGAAACATCAGCACTGACGAGGAGACATACTGGAGGGTTTAGACAACCCTGTGGGCACCACAGCGCATGAAAGTCAACACGTGTTGCCCTGAAAGATATATGAAACCGTAGGAACAGCCACCGATGTGACCCCTTAGGCACATGAAGGCCGCCGACACGTAGTAGCATTCATCCCGGGTAGCGTCCAACACCGCCGAGAAGACAGGCCCCATGTCCAGAGAGGGTCCTCACGCATGAAATGAATTCTCTTTAGGTGGTCATTGTCATTACATACGGGACACGACAACAGATGACAAACCCCACCGCAACGTCCTTCCTTTCAAGGCACGCCACACGCACCAAGACGGGCCTCGAGGCCCCTTCAAATCGTCTCACTCGGATGCCATTGTCTGGACAAGACTGTCAGTCCGCAGGATCACACATGCGACAAACCCCATCTCATTGTCATCGTTTTTAGGGCGCACTACCTCGGGCAAGACAAGCCCCAAGCACGAGACGAATCATCAGGAATTCATGGCACTGCGTCGATGCCATTTTCCATGTCACTCGGCATGTCATTGGGTGGCTCTAGGCACGCAGGACAAGACCCACGCCCAGGGGGGGTCGCCGACCACTCCCCCCCTAAAGAGACATTTATGCATTTCCAGCTATACCACCAGGAAACATCAACAGTGACGAGGAGACATACTGATGGGTTTAGACCACCCTAAGGGCACCGCAGTGCATGAAAGACAACACGGGTTGCCCTAAAAGAGCTATGAAACCATAGGAAGGGCCACCGACGTGACCCCTTAGGCACATGAAGGCCGCCGACACGTCATGGCATCCGCCCCGCGTCTCGTCCATCACCGCAGAGAAGACACGCCCCATGTCCAGAGCTGGTCCTCACGCCTCAAAGGAATTATCTTTAGGCGGTCATTGTCAATACATACCGTACCCAACAACATATGACAAACCCCACCACGTCGTCCTTCCTTGCAAGGCACACCGCATCCACCAAGGCAAGCCCCGAGGCCCCTTCAAATCGTCCCACTCGGATGGCGTTGTCTCCACGTGATTGTCAGTACGTCGGACCTGACACGCGACGCACCCCGGCTCATTGTCATCACTTTTATGACGCATTACCTCAGACAAGACAAGCCCCAAGCACCGTACGAATAATCAAGCTTTCATGGATTTGTCTGGAGGTCGTTTTTCCATGTTCGTGGGCATGTCACTGGGTGGCTCTGGGCACGCAGGACAAGACCCACGCCCAGGGGGGGTCGCCGACCACTCCCCCCCTAAAGAGACATTTATGCATTTCCAGCTGTCCCACCAGGAAACATCAGCACTGACGAGGACACATACTGATGGGTTCAGACAACCCAATGGGCACCACAACGCATGAAGGACAGCACGTGTTGCCCTAAAAGAGCTACGAATCCATACGAACAGCCACCAAAGTGACCCCTTAGGCACATGAAGGCCGCCGACACGTCATGGCATCCGTCCCGGGTATCATCCAACACCGCCGAGAAGACAGGACCCATGTCCAGAGCGGGTCCCCGCGCATGAAATGAATTATCTTTAGGCGGTCATTGTCTTTACATTCCGAACACAACAACATGTGACAAACCCCACCTCGACGTCCTTCCTTTCAAGAAACGCCGCATGCACCAAGACGGGCCCCGAGACCCCTTCAAATCGTCTCACTCGGATGCCATTGTCTGAACGCGACTGTCAGTCCGCAGGATCTCGAAGGCCACAAACACCATCCCATTGTCATCGTTTTTATGGCGCACTACCTCGGGCAAGACAAGCCCCAAGCACGGGACGAATCATCAGGCATTCATGGCATTAAGTCGATGTCATTTTGCATGTCAATGGGCATCACATTGGGTGGCTCTAGGCACGCAGGACAAGACCCACGCCCGGGGGGGTCGCCGACCACTCCCCCCCTAAAGAGACATTTATGCATTTCCAGCTATTCCACCAGGAAACATCAACACCGACGAGGAGACATACTGATGGGTTTAGACCACCCTGAGGGCAGGGCAGCGCATGAAAGGCAACACGTGTTGCCCTAAAAGAGCTATGAAACCATAGGAAGGGCCACCGACGTGGCCCCTTAGGCACATGAAGGCCGCCGACACGTCATGGCATCCGTCCCACGTATCGTCCATCACCACAGCGAAGACACGCCCCATGTCCAGAGCGGGTCCCCACGCATGAAAGGAATTCTCTTTAGGCGGTCATTGTCATTACATACCGGACCCAACAACATATGACAAACCCCACCTCATTGTCCTTCCATTCAAGGCACACCGCATCCACCAAGGCAAGCCCTGAGGCCCCTTCAAATCCTCTCACCCGGATGGCGTTGTCTCCACCTGATTGTCAGTACGGAGGACCTGACACGCGACGAAACCCGGCTCATTGTCATCACTTTTATGGCGCACTACCTCGAACAAGACAAGCCCCAAGCACCGGACGAATCATCAAGCTGTCTTTGCTTTGTCCGGAGGCTGTTTTTCCATGTCCGTGGGCATGTCACTGGGTGGCTCTGGGCACGCAGGACAAGACCCACGCCCAGGGGGGGTCGCCGACCACTCCCCCCCTAAAGAGACATTTATGCATTTCCAGCTGTCCCACCAGGAAACATCAGCACTGACGAGGAGACATACTGATGGGTTTAGACAACCCTGTGGGCACCACAGCGCATGAAAGACAACACGTGTTGCCCTAAAAGAGATATGAAACCATAGGAACAGCCACTGATGTGACCCCTTAGGCACATCAAGGCCGCCGACACGTAGTAGCATTCGTCGCGGGTAGCATCCAACGCCGCCGAGAAGACAGGCCCCATGTCCAGAGCGGGTCCTCGCGCATGAAATGAATTCTCTTTAGGTGGTCATTGTCATTACATACGGGACACGACAACATATGAAAAACCCCACCTCGACGTCCTTCCTTTCAAGGCACGCCGCATGCACCAAGACGGGCCCTGAGGCCCCTTCAAATCGTCTCACTCGGATGCCATTGTCTGGACGCGACTGTCAGTCCGCAGGATCGCACATGCGACAAACCCCGTCTCATTGCCATCGTTTTTAGGGCGCACTACCTCGGGCAAGACAAGCCCCAAGCACGGGACGAATCATCAGGAATTCATGGCATTGCGTCGATGCCATTTTCCATGTCACTGGGCATGTCTGTGGGTGGCTCTCGGCACGCAGGACAAGACCCACGCCCAGGGGGGGTCGCCGACCACTCCCCCCCTAAAGAGACATTTATGCATTTCCAGCTATTCCACCAGGAAACATCAACACTGACGAGGAGACATACTGAGTGGTTTAGACCACCCAGAGGGAACCGCAGCGCATGAAAGGCAACACGTGTTGCCCTAAAAGGGCTATGAAACCATAGGAAGGGACACCGACGTGGCCCCTTAGGCACATGAAGGCCGCCGACACGTCATGGCATCCGTCCCGCGTATCGTCCAACACCGCCGAGGAGACAGGACCCATGTCCAGAGCGGGTCCTCACGCATGAAATGAATTCTCTTTAGGTGGTCATTGTCTTTACATACCGGACACAACAACATATGACAAACCCCACCTCAACGTCCTTCCTTTCAAGGCACGCCGCACGCACCAAGACGGGCCCCGAGGCCCCTTCAAATCGCCTCACTAGGATTCCATTGTCTGGACGCGATTGTCAGTCCGTAGGATCTCACAGGCGACAAACCCCACCCATATCATTGTCATCGGTTTTATGGCGCACCACCTCGGGCAAGACAAGACCCTAGCACGGGAAGAATCATCAGGAATTCAGGGCATTGCGTCGATGCCATTTTCCATGTCACTGGGCATGTCATTGGGTGGCTCTAGGCACGCAGGACAAGACCCACGCCCAGGGGGGTCGCCGACCACTCCCCCCCTAAAGAGACATTTATGCATTTCCAGCTATCCCACCAGGAAACATCAACACTGACGAGGAGACATACTGATGGGTTTAGACCACCCTGAGGGCACCGCAGCGCATGAAAGACAACACGTGTTGCCCTAAAAGAGCTATGAAACCATAGGAAGGGCCACCGACGTGACCCCTTATGCACATGAAGGCCACCGACAAGTCATGGCATCCATCCCGCGTATCGTCGATCACCGCCGAGAAGACACGCCCCATGTCCAGAGCGGGTCCTCACTCATGAAAAGAATTCTCTTTAGGTGGTAATTGTAATTACATACAGGACCCAACAACATATGAAAAACCCCACCTCGACGTCCTTCCTTTCAAGGCACGTCGCATCCACCAAGACATGCCCCGAGGCCACTTCAAATCGTCTCACTCGGATGGCTTTGTCTCCACGCGATTGTCAGTTCGTCGGACCTGACACGCGACGAACCCCGTCTCATTGTCATCGCTTTTATGGGGCACTACCGCGGGCAAGACAAGCCCCAAGCACAGGAGGAATCATCTAGAGGCCATTTTTCCATGTCTGTGGGCATGTCACTGGGTGGCTCTGGGCACGCAGGACAAGACCCACGCCCAGGGGGGGTCGCCGACCACTCCCCCCCTAAAGAGACATTTCTGCATTTCCAGCTCTCCCACCAGGAAACATCAGCACTGACGAGGAGACATACTGAGTGGTTTAGACCACCCAGAGGGAACCGCAGCGCATGAAAGACAACACGTGTTGCCCTAAAAGAGCTATGAAACCATAGGAACGGCAACCGACGTGACCCCTTAGGCACGTGAAGGCCGCCGACACGTCATGGCATCCTTCCCGCGTATCGTCGACCACCGCCGAGAAGACAGACCCCATGTCCAGAGCGGGTCCTCACGCATGAAATGAATTCTCTTTAGGTGGTCGGTGTCGTTACATACCGAACCCAACAACATATGACAAACCCCAGCTCGGCGTCCTTCCTTTCAAGGCACCCCGCATCCACCAAGACAAGCCTCGAGGCCCCTTCAAATCGTCTCACTCGGATGGCATTGTCTCCACACGATTGTCGGTACGTAGGACCTCACACGCGACGAACCCCGGCTCATTGTCAAAGCTTTTAAGGCGCACTACCCCGGAGAAGACAAGCCCCAAGCACCGGACGAATCATCACGCATTGATGGAATTGTCTAGAGGCCATTTTTCCATGTCCGTGGGCATGTCACTGGGTGGCTCGAGGCACGCAGGACAAGACCCACGCCCAGGGGGGGTCGCCGACCACTCCCCCCCTAAAGAGACATTTATGCATTTACAGCTATCCCACCAGGAAACATCAGCACTGACGAGGAGACATACTGAGTGGTTTAGACCACCCAGAGGGCACCCCAGCTCATGAAAGACAACGCGAGTTGCCCTAAAAGAGCTATGAAACCATAGGAACGGCCACCGACGTGACCCCTTAGGCACATGAAGGCCGCCGGCACGTCATGGCATCCGTCCCGCGTGTCGTCGACCACCGCCGAGAAGACAACCCCATGTCCAGAGCGGGTCCTCACGCATGAAACGAATTCTATTTAGGTGGTCATGGACGTTACATACCGGACCCAACAAGATATGGCAAACCCCAGCTCGGCGTCCTTCCTTTCAAGGCACCCCGCATCCACCAATGCAAGCCCCGATGCCCCTTCAAATCGTCTCACTCGGATGGAAT
>CAUJRU010000792.1:257500-285000 GCA_963277665.1 Viscum album
TGGGTACGACAGGACGGGGAAACAACCCAATCCCGCCCATACCCCCCACATCCCACCAGTGAGGAAAAAGGTAGGAACGTCAGGGGATGAGGAGGGAAACCCCCATCCCGCCGTGCCTCCCACATCTCACATTCCGTAGGAACTCAACCGCCATGAGGCAGCTTTTAAGCAGACGAACCAGCAACGCTCAAGAGACGTCGAGGAAAAGGAGTCATGGTAGGTACGGGGGTCCTATGTCCCGCCGCGCCGCCCACATCCCACCATCCACAGGATCCCACAAACCGTGAGGCGGTATTTAAGCACCCAGCCCGCAATGCTCCACAGACGGGGAGGAAAAGGCAGGCACGTCAGGGGACGGGGCAAAAACCCAATCCCGCCGCGCCTCCCACATCCCACCATCCGCAGCAACTCAACCACCCTGAGGCGGCTTTTAAGCAAGCCAAGCCGCACTGCTCTAGAGAAGGCGAGGGAAGGGCAGGAGCGTCGAGGGACGACAAAGGAACACCAACCCACCATGCCTCCCACATCCCACCATCCAAGGAACTCCGCCACCGACAGGTGGCCTTTTAAGCAAGCCCGAACCGCAACGCTCCATGAAAGGTGAGGAAAAAGGCGGGCACGGCATGAGACTGGGCAAAAACCCATTCTTTCCAATGCCCCCCACATCCCACCGGTGAGGAAAAGGAATTACAGCGTCCCACCGCCATGCCTCCCACATCCCACCTTCCGAAGGAACTCAACCGCCATGAGGCAGATTTTAAGCAGACGAACCCACAACGCTCCAGGGACGTTGAGGAAAAGGAGTCATGACAGGAACGGAGGCCCTATGTCCCGCCGCACCCCCCACATCCCACCATTCAAAAGAACTCAACCACCGTTGAGAAACTTTTAACCAAGAACCAGGACACCAACCATGCTCATCTATCATCATCCCATCCAAGTTATATCTGTCTAGTATCGCATCGTCTTTTTAGCAAGCCCTTGGAAGACGGAACCGCAATTGTGCGAGAGAATTCAACCCAAGCATATAGACGGGGCCCCTACATCAGCACCAAAAAAATTCCACTACCAACAGGGAGAACTCCAAAGGGACAAGTGAGGGTCATCTAGGTGGAGCTCACCCACCTGGGGATTCTTCGCTTGAGATATAACCGAGGAGAAAGTCACCCCTGGCACTGATTTAATGAGACCCGTCACAGTATCACCATCTTTCGATTAGTTTGTCCTTTACATGCGGGACCTGATCTTTGAGACAGGCATATGACTAGTGGAAGGATCAGCCATGTAGCATCACCAACAACATCTGCATTGTTTGGGGTATGACTGAGCTGACCACTCAGACCCCAACACAAGCCCAAACCGTCGTCCCGAACATTCAATTCTGTTCGATTAGTTTGTCCTTTGTACATGCACAACCTGATCTTTGAGACAAGCATATGACTAATGGAAGGATCAGCCAGGTAGCATCACCAACCACATCTGCAATGTTTGAGGTATGACTGAGCAGACCACTCAGACCCCAACACAAGCCCCAACCATCTTCCCAAATCGACAGGATTCCCCTTAATGAGTCATCACCTCCGCATGACGCTCGTGTATCTTGCAGAAACAGTAGATACACATTCTCAAGCCACCCTTATGAACATCATCACCCAAGGCATGGCTGAGGAGGAAGGCACCCCAACTTGTCCAATAATGAACCATGGAAATCGTCACCCTGTTGGTGTGAGTTTCTTAGGACCCAAATAACTCGCACGTGGCCCCGACAATGCGTTGAGCAAAGCACTCCCACCAATCATTGCCCAAGGCAGCTTGCTATGGTTCGCATGAAATATCGCTGAATGAGAAATTTAGGAGCACGCTCTCGCATCCTGGTGATACCGACAGTTTCGCGCTTGAACCACTACCAAAATTCCACAACGCTCCAGAGAAGGTGAGGAAAAGGCGGTACAGCAAGGGACGACAAAGGAACCCAATCCCACCATGCCTCCCACATCCCAACATCTGCAAGAACTCAACCACACTCGGTGGCTTTTAAGCATAGCCCGACCCGCAACGCTCCATGAAAGGTGAGGAAAAAGGTGGGTACGACAGGACGGGGAAACAACCCAATCCCGCCCATACCCCCCACATCCCACCAGTGAGGAAAAAGGTAGGAACGTCAGGGGATGAGGAGGGAAACCCCCATCCCGCCGTGCCTCCCACATCTCACATTCCGTAGGAACTCAACCGCCATGAGGCAGCTTTTAAGCAGACGAACCAGCAACGCTCAAGAGACGTCAAGGAAAAGGAGTCAGGGTAGGTACGGGGGTCCTATGTCCCGCCGCGCCGCCCACATCCCACCATCCACAGGATCCCACAAACCGTGAGGCGGTATTTAAGCACCCAGCCCGCAATGCTCCACAGACGGGGAGGAAAAGGCAGGCACGTCAGGGGACGGGGCAAAAACCCAATCCCGCCGCGCCTCCCACATCCCACCATCCGCAGCAACTCAACCACCCTGAGGCGGCTTTTAAGCAAGCCAAGCCGCACTGCTCTAGAGAAGGCGAGGGAAGGGCAGGAGCGTCGAGGGACGACAAAGGAACACCAACCCACCATGCCTCCCACATCCCACCATCCAAGGAACTCCGCCACCGACAGGTGGCCTTTTAAGCAAGCCCGAACCGCAACGCTCCATGAAAGGTGAGGAAAAAGGCGGGCACGGCATGAGACTGGGCAAAAACCCATTCTTTCCAATGCCCCCCACATCCCACCGGTGAGGAAAAGGAATTACAGCGTCCCACCGCCATGCCTCCCACATCCCACCTTCCGAAGGAACTCAACCGCCATGAGGCAGATTTTAAGCAGACGAACCCACAACGCTCCAGGGACGTTGAGGAAAAGGAGTCATGACAGGAACGGAGGCCCTATGTCCCGCCGCACCCCCCACATCCCACCATTCAAAAGAACTCAACCACCGTTGAGAAACTTTTAACCAAGAACCAGGACACCAACCATGCTCATCTATCATCATCCCATCCAAGTTATATCTGTCTAGTATCGCATCGTCTTTTTAGCAAGCCCTTGGAAGACGGAACCGCAATTGTGCGAGAGAATTCAACCCAAGCATATAGACGGGGCCCCTACATCAGCACCAAAAAAATTCCACTACCAACAGGGAGAACTCCAAAGGGACAAGTGAGGGTCATCTAGGTGGAGCTCACCCACCTGGGGATTCTTCGCTTGAGATATAACCGAGGAGAAAGTCACCCCTGGCACTGATTTAATGAGACCCGTCACAGTATCACCATCTTTCGATTAGTTTGTCCTTTACATGCGGGACCTGATCTTTGAGACAGGCATATGACTAGTGGAAGGATCAGCCATGTAGCATCACCAACAACATCTGCATTGTTTGGGGTATGACTGAGCTGACCACTCAGACCCCAACACAAGCCCAAACCGTCGTCCCGAACATTCAATTCTGTTCAATTAGTTTGTCCTTTGTACATGCACAACCTGATCTTTGAGACAAGCATATGACTAATGGAAGGATCAGCCAGGTAGCATCACCAACCACATCTGCAATGTTTGAGGTATGACTGAGCAGACCACTCAGACCCCAACACAAGCCCCAACCATCTTCCCAAATCGACAGGATTCCCCTTAATGAGTCATCACCTCCGCATGACGCTCGTGTATCTTGCAGAAACAGTAGATACACATTCTCAAGCCACCCTTATGAACATCATCACCCAAGGCATGGCTGAGGAGGAAGGCACCCCAACTTGTCCAATAATGAACCATGGAAATCGTCACCCTGTTGGTGAGAGTTTCTTAGGACCCAAATAACTCGCACGTGGCCCCGACAATGCGTTGAGCAAAGCACTCCCACCAATCATTGCCCAAGGCAGCTTGCTATGGTTCGCATGAAATATCGCTGAATGAGAAATTTAGGAGCACGCTCTCGCATCCTGGTGATACCGACAGTTTCGCGCTTGAACCACTACCAAAATTCCACAACGCTCCAGAGAAGGTGAGGAAAAGGCGGTACAGCAAGGGACAACAAAGGAACCCAATCCCACCATGCCTCCCACATCCCAACATCTGCAAGAACTCAACCACACTCGGTGGCTTTTAAGCATAACCCGACCCGCAACGCTCCATGAAAGGTGAGGAAAAAGGTGGGTACGACAGGACGGGGAAACAACCCAATCCCGCCCATACCCCCCACATCCCACCAGTGAGGAAAAAGGTAGGAACGTCAGGGGATGAGGAGGGAAACCCCCATCCCGCCGTGCCTCCCACATCTCACATTCCGTAGGAACTCAACCGCCATGAGGCAGCTTTTAAGCAGACGAACCAGCAACGCTCAAGAGACGTCAAGGAAAAGGAGTCAGGGTAGGTACGGGGGTCCTATGTCCCGCCGCGCCGCCCACATCCCACCATCCACAGGATCCCACAAACCGTGAGGCGGTATTTAAGCACCCAGCCCGCAATGCTCCACAGACGGGGAGGAAAAGGCAGGCACGTCAGGGGACGGGGCAAAAACCCAATCCCGCCGCGCCTCCCACATCCCACCATCCGCAGCAACTCAACCACCCTGAGGCGGCTTTTAAGCAAGCCAAGCCGCACTGCTCTAGAGAAGGCGAGGGAAGGGCAGGAGCGTCGAGGGACGACAAAGGAACACCAACCCACCATGCCTCCCACATCCCACCATCCAAGGAACTCCGCCACCGACAGGTGGCCTTTTAAGCAAGCCCGAACCGCAACGCTCCATGAAAGGTGAGGAAAAAGGCGGGCACGGCATGAGACTGGGCAAAAACCCATTCTTTCCAATGCCCCCCACATCCCACCGGTGAGGAAAAGGAATTACAGCGTCCCACCGCCATACCTCCCACATCCCACCTTCCGAAGGAACTCAACCGCCATGAGGCAGATTTTAAGCAGACGAACCCACAACGCTCCAGGGACGTTGAGGAAAAGGAGTCATGACAGGAACGGAGGCCCTATGTCCCGCCGCACCCCCCACATCCCACCATTCAAAAGAACTCAACCACCGTTGCGAAACTTTTAACCAAGAACCAGGACACCAACCATGCTCATCTATCATCATCCCATCCAAGTTATATCTGTCTAGTATCGCATCGTATTTTTAGCAAGCCCTTGGAAGACGGAACCGCAATTGTGCGAGAGAATTCAACCCAAGCATATAGACGGGGCCCCTACATCAGCACCAAAAAAATTCCACTACCAACAGGGAGAACTCCAAAGGGACAAGTGAGGGTCTTCTAGGTGGAGCTCACCCACCTGGGGATTCTTCGCTTGAGATATAACCGAGGAGAAAGTCACCCCTGGCACTGATTTAATGAGACCCGTCACAGTATCACCATCTTTCGATTAGTTTGTCCTTTACATGCGGGACCTGATCTTTGAGACAGGCATATGACTAGTGGAAGGATCAGCCATGTAGCATCACCAACAACATCTGCATTGTTTGGGGTATGACTGAGCTGACCACTCAGACCCCAACACAAGCCCAAACCGTCGTCCCGAACATTCAATTCTGTTCGATTAGTTTGTCCTTTGTACATGCACAACCTGATCTTTGAGACAAGCATATGACTAATGGAAGGATCAGCCAGGTAGCATCACCAACCACATCTGCAATGTTTGAGGTATGACTGAGCAGACCACTCAGACCCCAACACAAGCCCCAACCATCTTCCCAAATCGACAGGATTCCCCTTAATGAGTCATCACCTCCGCATGACGCTCGTGTATCTTGCAGAAACAGTAGATACACATTCTCAAGCCACCCTTATGAACATCATCACCCAAGGCATGACTGAGGAGGAAGGCACCCCAACTTGTCCAATAATGAACCATGGAAATCGTTACCCTGTTGGTGTGAGTTTCTTAGGACACAAATAACTCGCACGTGGCCCCGACAATGCGTTGAGCAAAGCACTCCCACCAATCATTGCCCAAGGCAGCTTGCTATGGTTCGCATGGAATATCGCTGAATGAGAAATTTAGGAGCACGCTCTCGCATCCTGGTGATACCGACAGTTTCGCGCTTGAACCACTACCAAAATTCCACAACGCTCCAGAGAAGGTGAGGAAAAGGCGGTACAGCAAGGGACGACAAAGGAACCCAATCCCAACATGCCTCCCACATCCCAACATCTGCAAGAACTCAACCACACTCAGTGGATTTTAAGCAAAGCCCGACCCGCAACGCTCCATGAAAGGTGAGGAAAAAGGTGGGTACGACAGGACGGGGAAACAACCCAATCCCGCCCATACCCCCCACATCCCACCAGTGAGGGAAAAGGTAGGAACGTCAGGGGATGAGGAGGGAAACCCCCATCCCGCCATGCCTCCCACATCTCACATTCCGTAGGAACTCAACCGCCATGAGGCAGCTTTTAAGCAGACGAACCAGCAACGCTCAAGAGACGTCGAGGAAAAGGAGTCATGGTAGGTACGGGGGTCCTATGTCCCGCCGCGCCGCCCACATCCCACCATCCACAGGATCCCACAAACCGTGAGGCGGTATTTAAGCACCCAGCCCGCAATGCTCCACAGACGGGGAGGAAAAGGCAGGCACGTCAGGGGACGGGGCAAAAACCCAATCCCGCCGCGCCCCCCACATCCCACCATCCGCAGCAACTCAACCACCCTGAGGCAGCTTTTAAGCAAGCAAAGCCGCACTGCTCTAGAGAAGGCGAGGGAAGGGCAGGAGCGTCGAGGGACGACAAAGGAACACCAACCCACCATGCCTCCCACATCCCACCATCCAAGGAACTCCGCCACCAACAGGTGGCCTTTTAAGCAAGCCCGAACCGCAACGCTCCATGAAAGGTGAGGAAAAAGGCGGGCACGGCATGAGACTGGGCAAAAACCCATTCTTTCCAATGCCCCCCACATCCCACCGGTGAGGAAAAGGAATTACAGCGTCCCACCGCCATGCTTCCCACATCCCACCTTCCGAAGGAACTCAACCGCCGTGAGGCAGATTTTAAGCAGACGAACCCACAACGCTCCAGGGACGTTGAGGAAAAGGAGTCATGACAGGAACAGAGGCCCTATGTCCCGCCGCACCCCCCACATCCCACCATTCAAAAGAACTCAACCACCGTTGCGAAACTTTTAACCAAGAACCAGGACACCAACCAAGTTCATCTATCATCATCCCATCCAAGTTATATCTGTCTAGTATCGCATCGTCTTTTTAGCAAGCCCTTGGAACCCGAAACCAAAATTGTGCGAGAGAATTCAACCCAAGCATATAGACGGGGCCCGTACATCAGCACCAACAAAATTCCACTACCAACAGGGAGAACTCCAAAGGGACAAGTGAGGGTCTTCAAGGTGGAGCTCACCCACCTGGGGATTCTTCGCTTGAGGTATAACCGAGGAGAAAGTCAGCCCTGGCACTGATTTAATGAGACCCGTCACAGTATCACCATCTTTCGATTAGTTTGTCCTTTACATGCGGGACCTGATCTTTGAGACAGGCATATGACTAGTGGAAGGATCAACCATGTAGCATCACCAACCACATCTGCAATGTTTGAGGTATGACTGAGCAGACCACTCAGACCCCAACACAAGCCCAAACCGTCGTCCCGAGCATTCAATTCCATTCGATTAGTTTGTCCTTCGTACATGCACAGCCTGATCTTTGAGACAATCATATGACTAATGGAAAGATCAACCGGGTACCATCACCAACCACATCTGCAATGTTTGAGGTATGACTGAGCAGACCACTCAGACCCCAACACAAGCCCGAACCATCTCTTCCCAAATCGACATGTTTCCCCTTAATTAGTCATCACCTCTGCATGACGCTCGTGTATCTTGCAAAAACAGTAGATACACATTCTCAAGCCACCCTTATGAACATCATCACCCAAGGCATGACTGAGGAGGAAGGCACCCCAACTTGTCCAATAATGAACCATGGAAATCGTTACCCTGTTGGTGTGAGTTTCTTAGGACCCAAATAACTCGCACGTGGCCCCGACAATGCGTTGAGCAAAGCACTCCCACCAATCATTGCCCAAGGCAGCTTGCTATGGTTCGCATGGAATATCACTGAATGAGAAATTTAGGAGCACGCTCTCGCATCCTGGTGATACCGACAGTTTCGCGCTTGAACCACTACCAAAATTCCACAACGCTCCAGAGAAGGTGAGGAAAAGGCGGTACAGCAAGGGACGACAAAGGAACCCAATCCCACCATGCCTCCCACATCCCAACATCTGCAAGAACTCAACCACAATCAGTGGATTTTAAGCAAAGCCCGACCCGCAACGCTCCATGAAAGGTGAGGAAAAAGGTGGGTACGACAGGACGGGGAAACAACCCAATCCCACCCATACCCCCCACATCCCACCAGTGAGGAAAAAGGTAGGAACGTCAGGGGATGAGGAGGGAAACCCCCATCCCGCCGTGCCTCCCACATCTCACATTCCGTAGGAACTCAACCGCCATGAGGCAGCTTTTAAGCAGACGAACCAGCAACGCTCAAGAGACGTCGAGGAAAAGGAGTCATGGTAGGTACGGGGGTCCTATGTCCCGCCGCGCCGCCCACATCCCACCATCCACAGGATCCCACAAACCGTGAGGCGGTATTTAAGCACCCAGCCCGCAATGCTCCACAGACGGGGAGGAAAAGGCAGGCACGTCAGGGGACGGGGCAAAAACCCAATCCCGCCGCGCCCCCCACATCCCACCATCCGCAGCAACTCAACCGCCCTGAGGCAGCTTTTAAGCAAGCAGAGCCGCACTGCTCTAGAGAAGGCGAGGGAAGGGCAGGAGCGTCGAGGGACGACAAAGGAACACCAACCCACCATGCCTCCCACATCCCACCATCCAAGGAACTCCGCCACCAACAGGTGGCCTTTTAAGCAAGCCCGAACCGCAACGCTCCATGAAAGGTGAGGAAAAAGGCGGGCACGGCATGAGACTGGGCAAAAACCCATTCTTTCCAATGCCCCCCACATCCCACCGGTGAGGAAAAGGAATTACAGCGTCCCACCGCCATGCCTCCCACATCCCACCTTCCGAAGGAACTCAACCGCCATGAGGCAGATTTTAAGCAGACGAACCCACAACGCTCCAGGGACGTTGAGGAAAAGGAGTCATGACAGGAACGGAGGCCCTATGTCCCGCCGCACCCCCCACATCCCACCATTCAAAAGAACTCAACCACCGTTGCGAAACTTTTAACCAAGAACCAGGACACCAACCATGCTCATCTATCATCATCCCATCCAAGTTATATCTGTCTAGTATCGCATCGTCTTTTTAGCAAGCCCTTGGAACCCGAAACCAAAATTGTGCGAGAGAATTCAACCCAAGCATATAGACGGGGCCCTTACATCAGCACCAACAAAATTCCACTACCAACAGGGAGAACTCCAAAGGGACAAGTGAGGTTCTTCTAGGTGGAGCTCACCCACCTGGGGATTCTTCGCTTGATGTATAACCGAGGAGAAAGTCAGCCGTGTCACTGATTTAATGAGACCCTTCACAGTATCACCATCTTTCGATTAGTTTGTCCTTGTACATGCAGGACCTGATCTTTGAGACACGCATATGACTAGTGGAAGGATCACCCATGTAGCGTCACTAACCACATCTGCAATGTTTGAGGTATGACTGAGCAGACCACTCAGACCCCAACACAAGCCTAAACCGTCGTCCCGAGCATTCAATTCCATTCGATTAGTTTGTCCTTTGTACATGCACAACCTGATCTTTGATACAAGCATATGACTAATGGAAGGATCAGCCAGGTAGCATCACCAACCACATCTGCAATGTTTGAGGTATGACTGAGCAAACCACTCAGACCCCAACACAAGCCCAAACCATCTTCCCAAATCGACATGTTTCCCCTTAATTAGTCATCACCTCTGCATGACGCTCGTGTATCTTGCAAAAACAATAGATACACATTCTTCGCTTGATGTATAACCGAGGAGAACGTCAAACTTGTCACTGATTTAATGAGACCCTTCACAGTATCACCATCTTTCGGTTAGTTTGTCCCTGTACATGCACAGACTGATCTTTGAGACAAGCATATGACTAGTGTTCTCATCGGATATCCAACCAAGCCAAACCGTGTTCCATCATTCACATGGAAACATGTACAAGGACCAAATGAAAGCGAGGAGAAATTAAACCCCCACTTACGGATGAGGGTGCCAACGAGACCAACGTTCCCTTCCCAAAAAAGGGAGACCGCAGTATCTTGACAACCATCCACCACTCCCACACAATCGCGTAAGCACAACCATCAACCCACACAACTGACCGTCACACCTCGAGGGAAGCAACCCGAGAGGCATCACAATGCAGCACATGAAGGCAGGGAAAGCCCGCTATGCATGACACAAGGGAAGGATTGATATACCCAACCCCCTAGCGCCAACGAGACCAACGTTCCATTCCCAAAAAAGGGAGACCGCAGTATCTTGACAACCATCCACCACTTCCACACAATCGCATAAGGGCAACCATCAACCCACACAACTGATCATGCACAACCTGATCTTTGAGACAAGCATATGACTAGTAGAAGGATCAGCCATGTAGCATCACCAACATCATCTGCATTGTTTGAGGTATGACTGAGCTCACCACTCAGACCCCAACACAAGCCCAAACCATCATCCCGAACATTCAATTCCGTTCCATTAGTTTGTCCTTTGTACATGCACAACCTGATCTTTGGGACAAGCATATGACTAATGGAAGGATCAGCCAGGTTGCATCACCAACCACATCTGCAATGTTTGAGGTATGACTGAGCAGACCACTCAGACCCCAACACAAGCCCAAACCGTCTTTCCAAATCGACAGGAACCCAATTAATGAGTCATCACCTCTGCATGATGCTCAATACCGCAATTGTGCGAGAGAATTCAACCCAAGCATATAAACAGGGCCCGTATATCATAACTGACAAAATTCCACTACCAACAGGGAGAACTCCGAAGGGACAAGTGAGGGTCTTCTAGGTGGAGCTCACCCACCTGGGGATTCTTCTCTTGATGTATAACTGAGGAGAAAGTCAGCCCTGGCACTAATTTAATGAGACCCATCACAGTATCACCATCTTTCGATTAGTTTGTCTTTGTACATGCGGGACCTGATCTTTGAGTCAAGCATATGACTAGTTGAAGGATCAGCCATGTAGCATCACCAACAACATCTGCATTGTTTGAGGTATGACTGAGCTAACCACTCAGACCCCAACACAAGCCCAAACCGTCGTCCCGAACATTCAATTCCATTCGATTAGTTTTTCCTTTGTACATGCACCACCTGATCTTTGGGACAAGCATATGACTAATGGAAGGATCAGCCAGGTAGCATCACCAACCACATCTGCAATGTTTGAGGTATGACTGAGAAAACCACTCAGACCCCAACACAAGCCCAAACCATCTTCCCAAATCGACAGGATTCCCCTTAATGAGTCATCACCTCTGCGTGACGACGCTCGTGTATCTTGTCGAAACAATAGATACACATTCTTCGCTTGATGTATAACCGAGGAGAACGTCAAACTTGTCACTGATTTAATGAGACCCTTCACAATATCACCATCTTTCGGTTAGTTTGTCCCTGTACATGCACAGACTGATCTTTGAGACAAGCATTTGACTAGTGTTCTCAACGGATATCCAACCAAGCCAAACCGTGTTCCATCATTCACATGGAAACATGCACAAGGACCAAATGAAAGCGAGGAGAAATTAATCCCCCACTTACGGATGAGGGTGCCAACGAGACCAACGTTCCCTTCCCAAAAAAGGGAGACCGCAGTATCTTGACAACCATCCACCACTCCCACACAATCGCGTAAGCACAACCATCAACCCACACAACTGACCGTGACGCCTCAAGGGAAGCAACCCGAGAGGCATCACAATGCAGCACATGAAGGCAGGGAAAGCCCGCTATGCATGACACAAGGGAAGGATTTATATACCCAACCCCCTAGAGCCAAGGAGACCAACGTTCCCTTCCCAAAAAAGGGAGACCGCAGTATCTTGACAACCATCCACCACTCCCACACAATCGCGTAAGCACAACCATCAACCCACACAACTGACTGTGACGCCTCGAGGGAAGCAACCCGAGAGACATCACAATGCAGCACATGAAGGCAGGGAAAGCCCGCTATGCATGACACAAGGGAAGGATTTATATACCCAACCCCCTAGAGCCAAGGAGACCAACGTTCCCTTCCCAAAAAAGGGAGACCGCAGTATCTTGACAACCATCCACCACTCCCACACAATCGCGTAAGCACAACCATCAACCCACACAACTGACCGTGACGCCTCAAGGGAAGCAACCCCAGAGGCATCACAATGCAGCACATGAAGGCAGGGAAAGCCCGCTATGCATGACACAAGGGAAGGATTTATATACCCAACCCCCTAGAGCCAAGGAGACCAACGTTCCCTTCCCAAAAAAGGGAGACCGCAGTATCTTGACAACCATCCACCACTCCCACACAATCGCGTAAGCACAACCATCAACCCACACAACTGACTGTGACGCCTCGAGGGAAGCAACCCGAGAGACATCACAATGCAGCACATGAAGGCAGGGAAAGCCCGCTATGCATGACACAAGGGAAGGATTGATATACCCAACCCCCTAGAGCCAACGAGACCAACGTTCCCTTCCCAAAAAAGGGAGACCGCAGTATCTTGACAACCATCCACCACTCCCACACAATCGCATAAGCGCAACCATCAACCCACACAACTGATCATGCAGGACCTGACCTTTGAGACAAGCATATGACTAGTGGAAGGATCAGCCATGTAGCATCACCAACAACATCTGCATTGTTTGAGGTATGACTGAGCTCACCACTCAGACCCCAACACAAGCCCAAACCGTCGTCTCAAACATTCAATTCCGTTCGATTAGTTTGTCCTTTGTACATGCACAACCTGATTTTTGAGACAAGCATATGACTAATGGAAGGATCAGACAGGTTGCACCACCAACAACATCTGCAATGTTTGAGGTATGACTGAGCAGACCACTCAGACCCCAACACAATCCCAAACCGTCTTCCCAAATCGACAGGAACCCAATTAATGAGTCTTCACCTCTGCATGATGCTCAAAACCGCAATTGTGCGAGAGAATTCAACCCAAGCATATAAACAGGGCCCGTATATCAGCACTAACAAAATTCCACTACCAACAGGGAGAACTCCGATGGGACAAGTGAGGATCTTCTAGGTGGAGCTCACCCACCTGGGGATTCTTCGCTTGATGTATAACCGAGGAGAAAGTCAGCCGTGTCACTGATTTAATGAGACCCTTCACAGTATCACCATCTTTCGATTAGTTTGTCCCTGTACATGCACTAACTGATCTTTGAGACAAGCATATGACTAGTGGAAGGATCAACCATGTAGCATTACCAACAACATCTGCATTGTTTGTGGTATAACTGAGCAGACCACTCAGACCCCAACACAAGCCCAAACCATCATCCCGAACATTCAATTCCGTTCGATTAGTTTATCCTTTGTAAATGCACAACCTGATCTTTGAGACAAGCATATGACTAATGGTAGGATCAGCCAGGTAGCATCACCAACCACATCTGCAATGTTTGAGGTATGACTGAGCAGACCACTCAAACCCCAACACAAGCCCAAATCATCTTCCCAAATCGACAGGATTCACCTTAATGAGTCATCACCTCTGCATGACGCTCGTGTATCTTGCAGAAACAATAGATACACATTCTTCGCTTGATGTAAAACCGAGGAGAACGTCAGACTTGTCCCTGATTTACTGAGACCCTTCACAGTATCACCATCTTCGATTAGTTTGTCCCTGTACATGCACAGACTGAACTTTGAGACAAGCATATGACTAGTGTTCTCAACGGATATCCAACCAAGCCAAACCGTGTTCCATCATTCACATGGAAACATGCACAAGGACCAAATGAAAGCGAGGAGAAATTAAACCCCCACTTACGGATGAGGGTGCCAACGAGACCAACGTTCCCTTCCCAAAAAAGGGAGACCGCAGTATCTTGACAACCATCCACCACTCCCACACAATCGCGTAAGCACAACCATCAACCCACACAGCTGATCGTGACGCCTCGAGGGATGCAACCCGAGAGGCATCACAATGCAGCACATGAAGGCAGGGAAAGCCCGCTATGCATGACACAAGGGAAGGATTGATATACCCAACCCCCTAGAGCCAACGAGACCAACGTTCCCTTCCCAAAAAAGGGAGACCGCGGTATCTTGACAACCATCCACCACTCCCACACAATCGCATAAGCGCAACCATCAACCCACACAACTGATCATGCAGGACCTGATCTTTGAGACAAGCATATGACTAGTGGAAGGATCAGACATGTAGAATCACCAACAACATCTGCATTGTTTGAGGTATGACTGAGCTCACCACTCAGACCCCAACACAAGCCCAAACCGTCGTCCTGAACATTCAATTCCGTTCGATTAGTTTGTCCATTGTACATGCACAACCTGATCTTTGAGACAAGCATATGACTAATGGAAGGATCAACAAGGTTGCATCACCAACCACATCTGCAATGTTTGAGGTATGACCCCACCTCAACGTCCTTCCCTTCAAGGCACGCCGCATGCACCAAGACGGGACTCGAGGCCCCTTCAAATCGTCTCACTCGGATGCCATTGTCTGGAAACGACTGTCAGCCCGCAAGATCACACATGCGACAAACCCCATCTCGTTGTCATCGTTTTTAGGGCGCACTACCTCGGGAAAGACAAGCCCCAAGCACGGGACGAATCATCGAGAATTCATGGCATTGCGTCCATGCCATTTTCCATGTCACTGGGCACGTCATCGGGTGGCTCTAGGCACGCAGGACAAGACCCACGCCCAGGGGGGGTCGCCGACCACTCCCCCCCCCTAAAGAGACATTTATGCATTTCCAGCTATTCCACCAGGAAACATCAACAGTGACGAGGAGACATAGTGATGGGTTTAGACCACCCTAAGGGCACCGCAGTGCATGAAAGACAACACGGGTTGCCCTAAAAGAGCTATGAAACCATAGGAAGGGCCACCGACGTGACCCCTTAGGCACATGAAGGCCGCCGACACGTCATGGCATCCGTCCCGCGTCTCGTCCATCACCGCAGAGAAGACACGCCCCATGTCCAGAGCGGGTCCTCACGCATGAAAGGAATTATCTTGAGGCGGTCATTGTCATTACATACCGTACCCAACAACATATGACAAACCCCACCACGTCGTCCTTCCTTGCAAGGCACACCGCATCCTCCAAGGCAAGCCCCGATGCCCCTTCAAATCGTCCCACTCGGGTGGCGTTGTCTCCACGTGATTGTCAGTACGTCGGACCTGACACGCGACGCACCCCGGCTCATTGTCATCACTTTTATGGCGCATTACCTCAGACAAGACAAGCCCCAAGCACCGTATGAATCCTCAAGCTTTCATGGATTTGTCTGGAGGCCATTTTTCCATGTCCGTGGGCATGTCACTAGGTGGCTCTGGGCACGCAGGACAAGACCCACGCCCAGGGGGGGTCGCCGACCACTCCCCCCCTAAAGAGACATTTATGCATTTTCAGCTGTCCCACCAGGAAACATCAGCACTGACGAGGAGACATACTAACGGGTTTAGACAACCCTGTGGGCACCACAGCGCATGAAAGACAACACGTGTTGCCCTAAAAGATATATGAAACCATAGGAACAGCCACCGATGTGACCCCTTAGGCACATGAAGGCCGCCGACACGTAGTAGCATTCATCCCGGGTAGCGTCCAACACCGCCGAGAAGACAGGCCCCATGTCCAGAGAGGGTCCTCACGCATGAAATGAATTCTCTTTAGGTGGTCATTGTCATTACATACGGGACACGACAACAGATGACAAACCCCACCGCAACGTCCTTCCTTTCAAGGCACGCCACACGCACCAAGACGGGCCTCGAGGCCCCTTCAAATCGTCTCACTCGGATGCCATTGTCTGGACACGACTGTCAGTCCGCAGGATCACACATGCGACAAACCCCATCTCATTGTCATCGTTTTTAGGGCGCACTACCTCGGGCAAGACAAGCCCCAAGCACGGGACGAATCATCAGAAATTCATGGCACTGCGTCGATGCCATTTTCCATGTCACTCGGCATGTCAGTGGGTGGCTCTAGGCACGCAGGACAAGACCCACGCCCAGGGGGGGTCGCCGACCACTCCCCCCCTAAAGAGACATTTATGCATTTCCAGCTATACCACCAGGAAACATCAACAGTGACGAGGAGACATACTGATGGGTTTAGACCACCCTAAGGGCACCGCAGTGCATGAAAGACAACACGGGTTGCCCTAAAAGAGCTATGAAACCATAGGAAGGGCCACCGACGTGACCCCTTAGGCACATGAAGGCCGCCGACACGTCATGGCATCCGTCCCGCGTCTCGTCCATCACCGCAGAGAAGACGCGCCCCATGTCCAGAGCGAGTCCTCACGCCTCAAAGGAATTATCTTTAGGTGGTCATTGTCAATACATACCGTACCCAACAACATATGACAAACCCCACCACATCGTCCTTCCTTGCAAGGCACACCGCATCCACCAAGGCAAGCCCCGAGGCCCCTTCAAATCGTCTCACTCGGATGCCGTTGTCTCCACGTGATCGTCAGTACGTCGGACCTCACACACGCGACAAACCCCATCTCATTGTCATCGTTTTTATGGCGCACTACCTCGGGCAAGACAAGCCCGAAGCACGGGACGAATCATCAGGAATTCTTGGCATTGCGTCGATGCCATTTTCCACGTCACTCGGCGTGGGTCTGACACGCGACGCACCCCAGCTCATTGTCATCACTTTTATGGCGCATTACCTCAGAAAAGACAAGCCCCAAGCACCGTACGAATCATCAGGCTTTCATGGATTCGTCTGGAGGCCGTTTTTCCATGTCTGTGGGCATGTCACTGGGTGGCTCTGGGCACACAGGACAAGACCCACGCCCAGGGGGGGTCGCCGACCACTCCCCCCCTAAAGAGACATTTATGCATTTCCAGCTGTCCCACCAGGAAACATCAGCACTGACGAGGAGACATACTGATGGGTTCAGACAACCCTGTGGGCACCACAGCGCATGAAAGACAACACGTGTTGCCCTAAAAGAGATATGAAACCATAGGAATAGCCACCAATGTGACCCCTTAGGCACATCAAGGCCGCCATCACGTACTAGCATCCATCCCGGGTAGCGTCCAACACCGCCGAGAAGACAGGCCCCATGTCCAGAGAGGGTCCTCACGCATGAAATGAATTCTCTTTAGGTGGTCATTATCATTACATACGGGACACGAAAACACATGAATAACCACACCTCAACGTCCTTCCTTTCAAGGCACACCGCATGCACCAAGACGGGCCTCGAGGCCCCTTCAAATCGTCTCACTCGGATGCCTTTGTCTGGAAACGACTATCAGCCCGCAAGATCACACATGCGACAAAACCCATCTCATTGTCATCGTTTTTAGGGCGCACTACCTCGGGAAAGACAAGCCCCAAGCACGGGACGAATCATCGAGAATTCATGGCATTGCGTCCATGCCATTTTCCATGTCACTGGGCACGTCATCGGGTGGCTCTAGGCACGCAGGACAAGACCCACGCCCAGGGGGGGTCGCCGACCACTCCCCCCCCTAAAGAGACATTTATGCATTTCCAGCTATTCCACCAGGAAACATCAACAGTGACGAGGAGACATACTGATGGGTTTAGACCACCCTAAGGGCACCGCAGTGCATGAAAGACAACACGGGTTGCCCTAAAAGAGCTATGAAACCATAGGAAGGGCCACCGACGTGACCCCTTAGGCACATGAAGGCCGCCGACACGTCATGGCATCCGTCCCGCGTCTCGTCCATCACCGCAGAGAAGACACGCCCCATGTCCAGAGCGGGTCCTCACGCATGAAAGGAATTATCTTGAGGCGGTCATTGTCATTACATACCGTACCCAACAACATATGACAAACCCCACCACGTCGTCCTTCCTTGCAAGGCACACCGCATCCTCCAAGGCAAGCCCCGATGCCCCTTCAAATCGTCCCACTCGGGTGGCGTTGTCTCCACGTGATTGTCAGTACGTCGGACCTGACACGCGACGCACCCCGGCTCATTGTCATCACTTTTATGGCGCATTACCTCAGACAAGACAAGCCCCAAGCACCGTATGAATCCTCAAGCTTTCATGGATTTGTCTGGAGGCCATTTTTCCATGTCCGTGGGCATGTCACTAGGTGGCTCTGGGCACGCAGGACAAGACCCACGCCCAGGGGGGGTCGCCGACCACTCCCCCCCTAAAGAGACATTTATGCATTTTCAGCTGTCCCACCAGGAAACATCAGCACTGACGAGGAGACATACTAACGGGTTTAGACAACCCTGTGGGCACCACAGCGCATGAAAGACAACACGTGTTGCCCTAAAAGATATATGAAACCCTAGGAACAGCCACCGATGTGACCCCTTAGGCACATGAAGGCCGCCGACACGTAGTAGCATTCATCCCGGGTAGCGTCCAACACCGCCGAGAAGACAGGCCCCATGTCCAGAGAGGGTCCTCACGCATGAAATGAATTCTCTTTAGGTGGTCATTGTCATTACATACGGGACACGACAACAGATGACAAACCCCACCGCAACGTCCTTCCTTTCAAGGCACGCCACACGCACCAAGACGGGCCTCGAGGCCCCTTCAAATCGTCTCACTCGGATGCCATTGTCTGGACACGACTGTCAGTCCGCAGGATCACACATGCGACAAACCCCATCTCATTGTCATCGTTTTTAGGGCGCACTACCTCGGGCAAGACAAGCCCCAAGCACGGGACGAATCATCAGAAATTCATGGCACTGCGTCGATGCCATTTTCCATGTCACTCGGCATGTCAGTGGGTGGCTCTAGGCACGCAGGACAAGACCCACGCCCAGGGGGGGTCGCCGACCACTCCCCCCCTAAAGAGACATTTATGCATTTCCAGCTATACCACCAGGAAACATCAACAGTGACGAGGAGACATACTGATGGGTTTAGACCACCCTAAGGGCACCGCAGTGCATGAAAGACAACACGGGTTGCCCTAAAAGAGCTATGAAACCATAGGAAGGGCCACCGACGTGACCCCTTAGGCACATGAAGGCCGCCGACACGTCATGGCATCCGTCCCGCGTCTCGTCCATCACCGCAGAGAAGACGCGCCCCATGTCCAGAGCGAGTCCTCACGCCTCAAAGGAATTATCTTTAGGTGGTCATTGTCAATACATACCGTACCCAACAACATATGACAAACCCCACCACATCGTCCTTCCTTGCAAGGCACACCGCATCCACCAAGGCAAGCCCCGAGGCCCCTTCAAATCGTCTCACTCGGATGCCGTTGTCTCCACGTGATCGTCAGTACGTCGGACCTCACACACGCAACAAACCCCATCTCATTGTCATCGTTTTTATGGCGCACTACCTCGGGCAAGACAAGCCCGAAGCACGGGACGAATCATCAGGAATTCTTGGCATTGCGTCGATGCCATTTTCCACGTCACTCGGCGTGGGTCTGACACGCGACGCACCCCAGCTCATTGTCATCACTTTTATGGCGCATTACCTCAGACAAGACAAGCCCCAAGCACCGTACGAATCATCAGGCTTTCATGGATTCGTCTGGAGGCCGTTTTTCCATGTCCGTGGGCATGTCACTGGGTGGCTCTGGGCACACAGGACAAGACCCACGCCCAGGGGGGGTCGCCGACCACTCCCCCCCTAAAGAGACATTTATGCATTTCCAGCTGTCCCACCAGGAAACATCAGCACTGACGAGGAGACATACTGATGGGTTCAGACAACCCTGTGGGCACCACAGCGCATGAAAGACAACACGTGTTGCCCTAAAAGAGATATGAAACCATAGGAATAGCCACCAATGTGACCCCTTAGGCACATCAAGGCCGCCATCACGTACTAGCATCCATCCCGGGTAGCGTCCAACACCGCCGAGAAGACAGGCCCCATGTCCAGAGAGGGTCCTCACGCATGAAATGAATTCTCTTTAGGTGGTCATTATCATTACATACGGGACACGAAAACACATGAATAACCACACCTCAACGTCCTTCCTTTCAAGGCACACCGCAGGCACCAAGACGGGCCTCGAGGCCCCTTCAAATCGTCTCACTCGGATGCCTTTGTCTGGAAACGACTGTCAGCCCGCAAGATCACACATGCGACAAAACCCATCTCATTGTCATCGTTTTTAGGGCGCACTACCTCGGGAAAGACAAGCCCCAAGCACGGGACGAATCATCAAGAATTCATGGCATTGCGTCGATGCCATTTTCCATGTCCCTGGGCATGTCATTGGGTGGCTCTAGGCACGCAGGACAAGACCCACGCCCAGGGGGGGTCGCCGACCACTCCCCCCCTAAAGAGACATTTATGCATTTCCAGCTATTCCACCAGGAAACATCAAAAGTGACGAGGAGACATACTGAGGGGTTTAGACCACCCTAAGGGCACCGCAGTGCATGAAAGACAACACGGGTTGCCCTAAAAGAGCTATGAAACCATAGGAAGGGCCACCGACGTGACCCCTTAGGCACATGAAGGCCGCCGACACGTCATGACATCCGTCCCGCGTCTCGTCCATCACCGCAGAGAAGACACGCCCCATGTCCAGAGCGGGTCCTCACGCATGAAATGAATTATCTTTAGGCGGTCATTGTCATTACATACCGTACCCAACAACATATGACAAACCCCACCACGTCGTCCTTCCTTGCAAGGCACACCGCATCCTCCAAGGCAAGCCCCGATGCCCCTTCAAATCGTCCCACTCGGGTGGCGTTGTCTCCACGTGATTGTCAGTACGTCGGACCTGACACGCGACGCACCCCGGCTCATTGTCATCACTTTTATGGCGCATTACCTCATACAAGACAAGCCCCAAGCACCGTATGAATCCTCAAGCTTTCATGGATTTGTCTGGAGGCCATTTTTCCATGTCCGTGGGCATGTCACTAGGTGGCTCTGGGCACGCAGGACAAGACCCACGCCCAGGGGGGGTCGCCGACCACTCCCCCCCTAAAGAGACATTTATGCCTTTCCAGCTGTCCCACCAGGAAACATCAGCACTGACGAGGAGACATACTGGAGGGTTTAGACAACCCTGTGGGCACCACAGCGCATGAAAGTCAACACGTGTTGCCCTAAAAGATATATGAAACCGTAGGAACAGCCACCGATGTGACCCCTTAGGCACATGAAGGCCGCCGACACGTAGTAGCATTCATCCCGGGTAGCGTCCAACACCGCCGAGAAGACAGGCCCCATGTCCAGAGAGGGTCCTCACGCATGAAATGAATTCTCTTTAGGTGGTCATTGTCATTACATACGGGACACGACAACAGATGACAAACCCCACCGCAACGTCCTTCCTTTCAAGGCACGCCACACGCACCAAGACGGGCCTCGAGGCCCCTTCAAATCGTCTCACTCGGATGCCATTGTCTGGACAAGACTGTCAGTCCGCAGGATCACACATGCGACAAACCCCATCTCATTGTCATCGTTTTTAGGGCGCACTACCTCGGGCAAGACAAGCCCCAAGCACGAGACGAATCATCAGGAATTCATGGCACTGCGTCGATGCCATTTTCCATGTCACTCGGCATGTCATTGGGTGGCTCTAGGCACGCAGGACAAGACCCACGCCCAGGGGGGGTCGCCGACCACTCCCCCCCTAAAGAGACATTTATGCATTTCCAGCTATACCACCAGGAAACATCAACAGTGACGAGGAGACATACTGATGGGTTTAGACCACCCTAAGGGCACCGCAGTGCATGAAAGACAACACGGGTTGCCCTAAAAGAGCTATGAAACCATAGGAAGGGCCACCGACGTGACCCCTTAGGCACATGAAGGCCGCCGACACGTCATGGCATCCGCCCCGCGTCTCGTCCATCACCGCAGAGAAGACACGCCCCATGTCCAGAGCTGGTCCTCACGCCTCAAAGGAATTATCTTTAGGCGGTCATTGTCAATACATACCGTACCCAACAACATATGACAAACCCCACCACGTCGTCCTTCCTTGCAAGGCACACCGCATCCACCAAGGCAAGCCCCGAGGCCCCTTCAAATCGTCCCACTCGGATGGCGTTGTCTCCACGTGATTGTCAGTACGTCGGACCTGACACGCGACGCACCCCGGCTCATTGTCATCACTTTTATGACGCATTACCTCAGACAAGACAAGCCCCAAGCACCGTACGAATAATCAAGCTTTCATGGATTTGTCTGGAGGTCGTTTTTCCATGTTCGTGGGCATGTCACTGGGTGGCTCTGGGCACGCAGGACAAGACCCACGCCCAGGGGGGGTCGCCGACCACTCCCCCCCTAAAGAGACATTTATGCATTTCCAGCTGTCCCACCAGGAAACATCAGCACTGACGAGGACACATACTGATGGGTTCAGACAACCCAATGGGCACCACAACGCATGAAGGACAGCACGTGTTGCCCTAAAAGAGCTACGAATCCATACGAACAGCCACCAAAGTGACCCCTTAGGCACATGAAGGCCGCCGACACGTCATGGCATCCGTCCCGGGTATCATCCAACACCGCCGAGAAGACAGGACCCATGTCCAGAGCGGGTCCCCGCGCATGAAATGAATTATCTTTAGGCGGTCATTGTCTTTACATTCCGAACACAACAACATGTGACAAACCCCACCTCGACGTCCTTCCTTTCAAGAAACGCCGCATGCACCAAGACGGGCCCCGAGACCCCTTCAAATCGTCTCACTCGGATGCCATTGTCTGAACGCGACTGTCAGTCCGCAGGATCTCGAAGGCCACAAACACCATCCCATTGTCATCGTTTTTATGGCGCACTACCTCGGGCAAGACAAGCCCCAAGCACGGGACGAATCATCAGGCATTCATGGCATTAAGTCGATGTCATTTTGCATGTCAATGGGCATCACATTGGGTGGCTCTAGGCACGCAGGACAAGACCCACGCCCGGGGGGGTCGCCGACCACTCCCCCCCTAAAGAGACATTTATGCATTTCCAGCTATTCCACCAGGAAACATCAACACCGACGAGGAGACATACTGATGGGTTTAGACCACCCTGAGGGCAGGGCAGCGCATGAAAGGCAACACGTGTTTCCCTAAAAGAGCTATGAAACCATAGGAAGGGCCACCGACGTGGCCCCTTAGGCACATGAAGGCCGCCGACACGTCATGGCATCCGTCCCACGTATCGTCCATCACCACAGCGAAGACACGCCCCATGTCCAGAGCGGGTCCCCACGCATGAAAGGAATTCTCTTTAGGCGGTCATTGTCATTACATACCGGACCCAACAACATATGACAAACCCCACCTCATTGTCCTTCCATTCAAGGCACACCGCATCCACCAAGGCAAGCCCTGAGGCCCCTTCAAATCCTCTCACCCGGATGGCGTTGTCTCCACCTGATTGTCAGTACGGAGGACCTGACACGCGACGAAACCCGGCTCATTGTCATCACTTTTATGGCGCACTACCTCGAACAAGACAAGCCCCAAGCACCGGACGAATCATCAAGCTGTCTTTGCTTTGTCCGGAGGCTGTTTTTCCATGTCCGTGGGCATGTCACTGGGTGGCTCTGGGCACGCAGGACAAGACCCACGCCCAGGGGGGGTCGCCGACCACTCCCCCCCTAAAGAGACATTTATGCATTTCCAGCTGTCCCACCAGGAAACATCAGCACTGACGAGGAGACATACTGATGGGTTTAGACAACCCTGTGGGCACCACAGCGCATGAAAGACAACACGTGTTGCCCTAAAAGAGATATGAAACCATAGGAACAGCCACTGATGTGACCCCTTAGGCACATCAAGGCCGCCGACACGTAGTAGCATTCGTCGCGGGTAGCATCCAACGCCGCCGAGAAGACAGGCCCCATGTCCAGAGCGGGTCCTCGCGCATGAAATGAATTCTCTTTAGGTGGTCATTGTCATTACATACGGGACACGACAACATATGAAAAACCCCACCTCGACGTCCTTCCTTTCAAGGCACGCCGCATGCACCAAGACGGGCCCTGAGGCCCCTTCAAATCGTCTCACTCGGATGCCATTGTCTGGACGCGACTGTCAGTCCGCAGGATCGCACATGCGACAAACCCCGTCTCATTGCCATCGTTTTTAGGGCGCACTACCTCGGGCAAGACAAACCCCAAGCACGGGACGAATCATCAGGAATTCATGGCATTGCGTCGATGCCATTTTCCATGTCACTGGGCATGTCTGTGGGTGGCTCTCGGCACGCAGGACAAGACCCACGCCCAGGGGGGGTCGCCGACCACTCCCCCCCTAAAGAGACATTTATGCATTTCCAGCTATTCCACCAGGAAACATCAACACTGACGAGGAGACATACTGAGTGGTTTAGACCACCCAGAGGGAACCGCAGCGCATGAAAGGCAACACGTGTTGCCCTAAAAGGGCTATGAAACCATAGGAAGGGACACCGACGTGGCCCCTAAGGCACATGAAGGCCGCCGACACGTCATGGCATCCGTCCCGCGTATCGTCCAACACCGCCGAGGAGACAGGACCCATGTCCAGAGCGGGTCCTCACGCATGAAATGAATTCTCTTTAGGTGGTCATTGTCTTTACATACCGGACACAACAACATATGACAAACCCCACCTCAACGTCCTTCCTTTCAAGGCACGCCGCACGCACCAAGACGGGCCCCGAGGCCCCTTCAAATCGCCTCACTAGGATTCCATTGTCTGGACGCGATTGTCAGTCCGTAGGATCTCACAGGCGACAAACCCCACCCATCTCATTGTCATCGGTTTTATGGCGCACCACCTCGGGCAAGACAAGACCCTAGCACGGGAAGAATCATCAGGAATTCAGGGCATTGCGTCGATGCCATTTTCCATGTCACTGGGCATGTCATTGGGTGGCTCTAGGCACGCAGGACAAGACCCACGCCCAGGGGGGTCGCCGACCACTCCCCCCCTAAAGAGACATTTATGCATTTCCAGCTATCCCACCAGGAAACATCAACACTGACGAGGAGACATACTGATGGGTTTAGACCACCCTGAGGGCACCGCAGCGCATGAAAGACAACACGTGTTGCCCTAAAAGAGCTATGAAACCATAGGAAGGGCCACCGACGTGACCCCTTATGCACATGAAGGCCACCGACAAGTCATGGCATCCATCCCGCGTATCGTCGATCACCGCCGAGAAGACACGCCCCATGTCCAGAGCGGGTCCTCACTCATGAAAAGAATTCTCTTTAGGTGGTAATTGTAATTACATACAGGACCCAACAACATATGAAAAACCCCACCTCGACGTCCTTCCTTTCAAGGCACGTCGCATCCACCAAGACATGCCCCGAGGCCACTTCAAATCGTCTCACTCGGATGGCTTTGTCTCCACGCGATTGTCAGTTCGTCGGACCTGACACGCGACGAACCCCGTCTCATTGTCATCGCTTTTATGGGGCACTACCGCGGGCAAGACAAGCCCCAAGCACAGGAGGAATCATCTAGAGGCCATTTTTCCATGTCTGTGGGCATGTCACTGGGTGGCTCTGGGCACGCAGGACAAGACCCACGCCCAGGGGGGGTCGCCGACCACTCCCCCCCTAAAGAGACATTTCTGCATTTCCAGCTCTCCCACCAGGAAACATCAGCACTGACGAGGAGACATACTGAGTGGTTTAGACCACCCAGAGGGAACCGCAGCGCATGAAAGACAACACGTGTTGCCCTAAAAGAGCTATGAAACCATAGGAACGGCAACCGACGTGACCCCTTAGGCACGTGAAGGCCGCCGACACGTCATGGCATCCTTCCCGCGTATCGTCGACCACCGCCGAGAAGACAGACCCCATGTCCAGAGCGGGTCCTCACGCATGAAATGAATTCTCTTTAGGTGGTCGGTGTCGTTACATACCGAACCCAACAACATATGACAAACCCCAGCTCGGCGTCCTTCCTTTCAAGGCACCCCGCATCCACCAAGACAAGCCTCGAGGCCCCTTCAAATCGTCTCACTCGGATGGCATTGTCTCCACGCGATTGTCGGTACGTAGGACCTCACACGCGACGAACCCCGGCTCATTGTCAAAGCTTTTAAGGCGCACTACCCCGGAGAAGACAAGCCCCAAGCACCGGACGAATCATCACGCATTGATGGCATTGTCTAGAGGCCATTTTTCCATGTCCGTGGGCATGTCACTGGGTGGCTCGAGGCACGCAGGACAAGACCCACGCCCAGGGGGGGTCGCCGACCACTCCCCCCCTAAAGAGACATTTATGCATTTACAGCTATCCCACCAGGAAACATCAGCACTGACGAGGAGACATACTGAGTGGTTTAGACCACCCAGAGGGCACCCCAGCTCATGAAAGACAACGCGAGTTGCCCTAAAAGAGCTATGAAACCATAGGAACGGCCACCGACGTGACCCCTTAGGCACATGAAGGCCGCCGGCACGTCATGGCATCCGTCCCGCGTGTCGTCGACCACCGCCGAGAAGACAACCCCATGTCCAGAGCGGGTCCTCACGCATGAAACGAATTCTATTTAGGTGGTCATGGACGTTACATACCGGACCCAACAAGATATGGCAAACCCCAGCTCGGCGTCCTTCCTTTCAAGGCACCCCGCATCCACCAATGCAAGCCCCGATGCCCCTTCAAATCGTCTCACTCGGATGGAATTGTCTCCACGCGATTGTCAGTACGTAGGACCTGACACGCGACGAACCCCGACTCATTTTCAAAGCTTTGATGGCGCACTACCCCGGACAAGACAAGCCCCAAGCACCGGACGAATCATCAAGCATTCATGGGATTGTCTAGAGGCCATTTTTCCATGTCCGTGGGCATGTCATTGGGTGGCTCTGGGCACGCAGGACAAGACCCACGCCCAGGGGGGGTCGCCGACCACTCCCCCCCTAAAGAGACATTTATGCATTTCCAGCTATCCCACCAGGAAACATCATCAGTGACGAGGAGACATACTGAGGGGTTTAGACATCCCAGAGGTCAGTGCAGCGCATGAAAGACAACACGTGTTGCCCTAAAAGAGCTATGAAACCATAGGAACGACCACCGACGTGACCCCTTAGGCACTTGAAGGCCGCCGACACGTCATGGCATCCGTCCCGCGTATCGTCGATCACCGCCGAGAAGACATGCCCCATGTCCACAGCGGGTCCTCACGCATGAAATGAATTCTCATCAGGTGGTGATTGTCGTTACATATAGGACCCAACAACATTTCACCAACCACCACCTCCATGTCTTTACTTTTAAGGCACACCGCATCCACCAAGACAAGCCCCGAGGCCCCTTCAAATCGCCTC
>CAUJRU010000792.1:295000-314528 GCA_963277665.1 Viscum album
GGCAAAAACCCATTCTTTCCAATGCCCCCCACATCCCACCGGTGAGGAAAAGGAATTACAGCGTCCCACCGCCATGCCTCCCACATCCCACCTTCCGAAGGAACTCAACCGCCATGAGGCAGATTTTAAGCAGACGAACCCACAACGCTCCAGGGACGTTGAGGAAAAGGAGTCATGACAGGAACGGAGGCCCTATGTCCCGCCGCACCCCCCACATCCCACCATTCAAAAGAACTCAACCACCGTTGAGAAACTTTTAACCAAGAACCAGGACACCAACCATGCTCATCTATCATCATCCCATCCAAGTTATATCTGTCTAGTATCGCATCGTATTTTTAGCAAGCCCTTGGAAGACGGAACCGCAATTGTGCGAGAGAATTCAACCCAAGCATATAGACGGGGCCCCTACATCAGCACCAAAAAAATTCCACTACCAACAGGGAGAACTCCAAAGGGACAAGTGAGGGTCATCTAGGTGGAGCTCACCCACCTGGGGATTCTTCGCTTGAGATATAACCGAGGAGAAAGTCACCCCTGGCACTGATTTAATGAGACCCGTCACAGTATCACCATCTTTCGATTAGTTTGTCCTTTACATGCGGGACCTGATCTTTGAGACAGGCATATGACTAGTGGAAGGATCAGCCATGTAGCATCACCAACAACATCTGCATTGTTTGGGGTATGACTGAGCTGACCACTCAGACCCCAACACAAGCCCAAACCGTCGTCCCGAACATTCAATTCTGTTCGATTAGTTTGTCCTTTGTACATGCACAACCTGATCTTTGAGACAAGCATATGACTAATGGAAGGATCAGCCAGGTAGCATCACCAACCACATCTGCAATGTTTGAGGTATGACTGAGCAGACCACTCAGACCCCAACACAAGCCCCAACCATCTTCCCAAATCGACAGGATTCCCCTTAATGAGTCATCACCTCCGCATGACGCTCGTGTATCTTGCAGAAACAGTAGATACACATTCTCAAGCCACCCTTATGAACATCATCACCCAAGGCATGGCTGAGGAGGAAGGCACCCCAACTTGTCCAATAATGAACCATGGAAATCGTCACCCTGTTGGTGAGAGTTTCTTAGGACCCAAATAACTCGCACGTGGCCCCGACAATGCGTTGAGCAAAGCACTCCCACCAATCATTGCCCAAGGCAGCTTGCTATGGTTCGCATGAAATATCGCTGAATGAGAAATTTAGGAGCACGCTCTCGCATCCTGGTGATACCGACAGTTTCGCGCTTGAACCACTACCAAAATTCCACAACGCTCCAGAGAAGGTGAGGAAAAGGCGGTACAGCAAGGGACGACAAAGGAACCCAATCCCAACATGCCTCCCACATCCCAACATCTGCAAGAACTCAACCACACTCAGTGGATTTTAAGCAAAGCCCGACCCGCAACGCTCCATGAAAGGTGAGGAAAAAGGTGGGTACGACAGGACGGGGAAACAACCCAATCCCGCCCATACCCCCCACATCCCACCAGTGAGGGAAAAGGTAGGAACGTCAGGGGATGAGGAGGGAAACCCCCATCCCGCCGTGCCTCCCACATCTCACATTCCGTAGGAACTCAACCGCCATGAGGCAGCTTTTAAGCAGACGAACCAGCAACGCTCAAGAGACGTCGAGGAAAAGGAGTCATGGTAGGTACGGGGGTCCTATGTCCCGCCGCGCCGCCCACATCCCACCATCCACAGGATCCCACAAACCGTGAGGCGGTATTTAAGCACCCAGCCCGCAATGCTCCACAGACGGGGAGGAAAAGGCAGGCACGTCAGGGGACGGGGCAAAAACCCAATCCCGCCGCGCCCCCCACATCCCACCATCCGCAGCAACTCAACCACCCTGAGGCAGCTTTTAAGCAAGCAAAGCCGCACTGCTCTAGAGAAGGCGAGGGAAGGGCAGGAGCATCGAGGGACGACAAAGGAACACCAACCCACCATGCCTCCCACATCCCACCATCCAAGGAACTCCGCCACCAACAGGTGGCCTTTTAAGCAAGCCCGAACCGCAACGCTCCATGAAAGGTGAGGAAAAAGGCGGGCACGGCATGAGACTGGGCAAAAACCCATTCTTTCCAATGCCCCCCACATCCCACCGGTGAGGAAAAGGAATTACAGCGTCCCACCGCCATGCTTCCCACATCCCACCTTCCGAAGGAACTCAACCGCCGTGAGGCAGATTTTAAGCAGACGAACCCACAACGCTCCAGGGACGTTGAGGAAAAGGAGTCATGACAGGAACAGAGGCCCTATGTCCCGCCGCACCCCCCACATCCCACCATTCAAAAGAACTCAACCACCGTTGCGAAACTTTTAACCAAGAACCAGGACACCAACCATGCTCATCTATCATCATCCCATCCAAGTTATATCTGTCTAGTATCGCATCGTCTTTTTAGCAAGCCCTTGGAACCCGAAACCAAAATTGTGCGAGAGAATTCAACCCAAGCATATAGACGGGGCCCGTACATCAGCACCAACAAAATTCCACTACCAACAGGGAGAACTCCAAAGGGACAAGTGAGGGTCTTCAAGGTGGAGCTCACCCACCTGGGGATTCTTCGCTTGAGGTATAACCGAGGAGAAAGTCAGCCCTGGCACTGATTTAATGAGACCCATCACAGTATCACCATCTTTCGATTAGTTTGTCCTTTACATGCGGGACCTGATCTTTGAGACAGGCATATGACTAGTGGAAGGATCAACCATGTAGCATCACCAACCACATCTGCAATGTTTGAGGTATGACTGAGCAGACCACTCAGACCCCAACACAAGCCCAAACCGTCGTCCCGAGCATTCAATTCCATTCGATTAGTTTGTCCTTCGTACATGCACAGCCTGATCTTTGAGACAATCATATGACTAATGGAAAGATCAACCGGGTACCATCACCAACCACATCTGCAATGTTTGAGGTATAACTGAGCAGACCACTCAGACCCCAACACAAGCCCGAACCATCTCTTCCCAAATCGACATGTTTCCCCTTAATTAGTCATCACCTCTGCATGACGCTCGTGTATCTTGCAGAAACAGTAGATACACATTCTCAAGCCACCCTTATGAACATCATCACCCAAGGCATGACTGAGGAGGAAGGCACCCCAACTTGTCCAATAATGAACCATGGAAATCGTTACCCTGTTGGTGTGAGTTTCTTAGGACCCAAATAACTCGCACGTGGCCCCGACAATGCGTTGAGCAAAGCACTCCCACCAATCATTGCCCAAGGCAGCTTGCTATGGTTCGCATGGAATATCACTGAATGAGAAATTTAGGAGCACGCTCTCGCATCCTGGTGATACCGACAGTTTCGCGCTTGAACCACTACCAAAATTCCACAACGCTCCAGAGAAGGTGAGGAAAAGGCGGTACAGCAAGGGACGACAAAGGAACCCAATCCCACCATGCCTCCCACATCCCAACATCTGCAAGAACTCAACCACAATCAGTGGATTTTAAGCAAAGCCCGACCCGCAACGCTCCATGAAAGGTGAGGAAAAAGGTGGGTACGACAGGACGGGGAAACAACCCAATCCCACCCATACCCCCCACATCCCACCAGTGAGGAAAAAGGTAGGAACGTCAGGGGATGAGGAGGGAAACCCCCATCCCGCCGTGCCTCCCACATCTCACATTCCGTAGGAACTCAACCGCCATGAGGCAGCTTTTAAGCAGACGAACCAGCAACGCTCAAGAGACGTCGAGGAAAAGGAGTCATGGTAGGTACGGGGGTCCTATGTCCCGCCGCGCCGCCCACATCCCACCATCCACAGGATCCCACAAACCGTGAGGCGGTATTTAAGCACCCAGCCCGCAATGCTCCACAGACGGGGAGGAAAAGGCAGGCACGTCAGGGGACGGGGCAAAAACCCAATCCCGCCGCGCCCCCCACATCCCACCATCCGCAGCAACTCAACCGCCCTGAGGCAGCTTTTAAGCAAGCAGAGCCGCACTGCTCTAGAGAAGGCGAGGGAAGGGCAGGAGCGTCGAGGGACGACAAAGGAACACCAACCCACCATGCCTCCCACATCCCACCATCCAAGGAACTCCGCCACCAACAGGTGGCCTTTTAAGCAAGCCCGAACCGCAACGCTCCATGAAAGGTGAGGAAAAAGGCGGGCACGGCATGAGACTGGGCAAAAACCCATTCTTTCCAATGCCCCCCACATCCCACCGGTGAGGAAAAGGAATTACAGCGTCCCACCGCCATGCCTCCCACATCCCACCTTCCGAAGGAACTCAACCGCCATGAGGCAGATTTTAAGCAGACGAACCCACAACGCTCCAGGGACGTTGAGGAAAAGGAGTCATGACAGGAACGGAGGCCCTATGTCCCGCCGCACCCCCCACATCCCACCATTCAAAAGAACTCAACCACCGTTGCGAAACTTTTAACCAAGAACCAGGACACCAACCATGCTCATCTATCATCATCCCATCCAAGTTATATCTGTCTAGTATCGCATCGTCTTTTTAGCAAGCCCTTGGAACCCGAAACCAAAATTGTGCGAGAGAATTCAACCCAAGCATATAGACGGGGCCCTTACATCAGCACCAACAAAATTCCACTACCAACAGGGAGAACTCCAAAGGGACAAGTGAGGTTCTTCTAGGTGGAGCTCACCCACCTGGGGATTCTTCGCTTGATGTATAACCGAGGAGAAAGTCAGCCGTGTCACTGATTTAATGAGACCCTTCACAGTATCACCATCTTTCGATTAGTTTGTCCTTGTACATGCAGGACCTGATCTTTGAGACACGCATATGACTAGTGGAAGGATCACCCATGTAGCGTCACTAACCACATCTGCAATGTTTGAGGTATGACTGAGCAGACCACTCAGACCCCAACACAAGCCTAAACCGTCGTCCCGAGCATTCAATTCCATTCGATTAGTTTGTCCTTTGTACATGCACAACCTGATCTTTGATACAAGCATATGACTAATGGAAGGATCAGCCAGGTAGCATCACCAACCACATCTGCAATGTTTGAGGTATGACTGAGCAAACCACTCAGACCCCAACACAAGCCCAAACCATCTTCCCAAATCGACATGTTTCCCCTTAATTAGTCATCACCTCTGCATGACGCTCGTGTATCTTGCAAAAACAATAGATACACATTCTTCGCTTGATGTATAACCGAGGAGAACGTCAAACTTGTCACTGATTTAATGAGACCCTTCACAGTATCACCATCTTTCGGTTAGTTTGTCCCTGTACATGCACAGACTGATCTTTGAGACAAGCATATGACTAGTGTTCTCATCGGATATCCAACCAAGCCAAACCGTGTTCCATCATTCACATGGAAACATGTACAAGGACCAAATGAAAGCGAGGAGAAATTAAACCCCCACTTACGGATGAGGGTGCCAACGAGACCAACGTTCCCTTCCCAAAAAAGGGAGACCGCAGTATCTTGACAACCATCCACCACTCCCACACAATCGCGTAAGCACAACCATCAACCCACACAACTGACCGTCACGCCTCGAGGGAAGCAACCCGAGAGGCATCACAATGCAGCACATGAAGGCAGGGAAAGCCCGCTATGCATGACACAAGGGAAGGATTGATATACCCAACCCCCTAGCGCCAACGAGACCAACGTTCCATTCCCAAAAAAGGGAGACCGCAGTATCTTGACAACCATCCACCACTTCCACACAATCGCATAAGGGCAACCATCAACCCACACAACTGATCATGCACAACCTGATCTTTGAGACAAGCATATGACTAGTAGAAGGATCAGCCATGTAGCATCACCAACATCATCTGCATTGTTTGAGGTATGACTGAGCTCACCACTCAGACCCCAACACAAGCCCAAACCATCATCCCGAACATTCAATTCCGTTCCATTAGTTTGTCCTTTGTACATGCACAACCTGATCTTTGGGACAAGCATATGACTAATGGAAGGATCAGCCAGGTTGCATCACCAACCACATCTGCAATGTTTGAGGTATGACTGAGCAGACCACTCAGACCCCAACACAAGCCCAAACCGTCTTTCCAAATCGACAGGAACCCAATTAATGAGTCATCACCTCTGCATGATGCTCAATACCGCAATTGTGCGAGAGAATTCAACCCAAGCATATAAACAGGGCCCGTATATCATAACTGACAAAATTCCACTACCAACAGGGAGAACTCCGAAGGGACAAGTGAGGGTCTTCTAGGTGGAGCTCACCCACCTGGGGATTCTTCTCTTGATGTATAACTGAGGAGAAAGTCAGCCCTGGCACTAATTTAATGAGACCCATCACAGTATCACCATCTTTCGATTAGTTTGTCTTTGTACATGCGGGACCTGATCTTTGAGTCAAGCATATGACTAGTTGAAGGATCAGCCATGTAGCATCACCAACAACATCTGCATTGTTTGAGGTATGACTGAGCTAACCACTCAGACCCCAACACAAGCCCAAACCGTCGTCCCGAACATTCAATTCCATTCGATTAGTTTTTCCTTTGTACATGCACCACCTGATCTTTGGGACAAGCATATGACTAATGGAAGGATCAGCCAGGTAGCATCACCAACCACATCTGCAATGTTTGAGGTATGACTGAGCAAACCACTCAGACCCCAACACAAGCCCAAACCATCTTCCCAAATCGACAGGATTCCCCTTAATGAGTCATCACCTCTGCGTGACGACGCTCGTGTATCTTGTCGAAACAATAGATACACATTCTTCGCTTGATGTATAACCGAGGAGAACGTCAAACTTGTCACTGATTTAATGAGACCCTTCACAATATCACCATCTTTCGGTTAGTTTGTCCCTGTACATGCACAGACTGATCTTTGAGACAAGCATTTGACTAGTGTTCTCAACGGATATCCAACCAAGCCAAACCGTGTTCCATCATTCACATGGAAACATGCACAAGGACCAAATGAAAGCGAGGAGAAATTAATCCCCCACTTACGGATGAGGGTGCCAACGAGACCAACGTTCCCTTCCCAAAAAAGGGAGACCGCAGTATCTTGACAACCATCCACCACTCCCACACAATCGCGTAAGCACAACCATCAACCCACACAACTGACCGTGACGCCTCAAGGGAAGCAACCCGAGAGGCATCACAATGCAGCACATGAAGGCAGGGAAAGCCCGCTATGCATGACACAAGGGAAGGATTTATATACCCAACCCCCTAGAGCCAAGGAGACCAACGTTCCCTTCCCAAAAAAGGGAGACCGCAGTATCTTGACAACCATCCACCACTCCCACACAATCGCGTAAGCACAACCATCAACCCACACAACTGACTGTGACGCCTCGAGGGAAGCAACCCGAGAGACATCACAATGCAGCACATGAAGGCAGGGAAAGCCCGCTATGCATGACACAAGGGAAGGATTTATATACCCAACCCCCTAGAGCCAAGGAGACCAACGTTCCCTTCCCAAAAAAGGGAGACCGCAGTATCTTGACAACCATCCACCACTCCCACACAATCGCGTAAGCACAACCATCAACCCACACAACTGACCGTGACGCCTCAAGGGAAGCAACCCCAGAGGCATCACAATGCAGCACATGAAGGCAGGGAAAGCCCGCTATGCATGACACAAGGGAAGGATTTATATACCCAACCCCCTAGAGCCAAGGAGACCAACGTTCCCTTCCCAAAAAAGGGAGACCGCAGTATCTTGACAACCATCCACCACTCCCACACAATCGCATAAGCACAACCATCAACCCACACAACTGACTGTGACGCCTCGAGGGAAGCAACCCGAGAGACATCACAATGCAGCACATGAAGGCAGGGAAAGCCCGCTATGCATGACACAAGGGAAGGATTGATATACCCAACCCCCTAGAGCCAACGAGACCAACGTTCCCTTCCCAAAAAAGGGAGACCGCAGTATCTTGACAACCATCCACCACTCCCACACAATCGCATAAGCGCAACCATCAACCCACACAACTGATCATGCAGGACCTGACCTTTGAGACAAGCATATGACTAGTGGAAGGATCAGCCATGTAGCATCACCAACAACATCTGCATTGTTTGAGGTATGACTGAGCTCACCACTCAGACCCCAACACAAGCCCAAACCGTCGTCTCGAACATTCAATTCCGTTCGATTAGTTTGTCCTTTGTACATGCACAACCTGATTTTTGAGACAAGCATATGACTAATGGAAGGATCAGACAGGTTGCACCACCAACAACATCTGCAATGTTTGAGGTATGACTGAGCAGACCACTCAGACCCCAACACAATCCCAAACCGTCTTCCCAAATCGACAGGAACCCAATTAATGAGTCTTCACCTCTGCATGATGCTCAAAACCGCAATTGTGCGAGAGAGTTCAACCCAAGCATATAAACAGGGCCCGTATATCAGCACTAACAAAATTCCACTACCAACAGGGAGAACTCCGATGGGACAAGTGAGGATCTTCTAGGTGGAGCTCACCCACCTGGGGATTCTTCGCTTGATGTATAACCGAGGAGAAAGTCAGCCGTGTCACTGATTTAATGAGACCCTTCACAGTATCACCATCTTTCGATTAGTTTGTCCCTGTACATGCACTAACTGATCTTTGAGACAAGCATATGACTAGTGGAAGGATCAACCATGTAGCATTACCAACAACATCTGCATTGTTTGTGGTATAACTGAGCAGACCACTCAGACCCCAACACAAGCCCAAACCATCATCCCGAACATTCAATTCCGTTCGATTAGTTTATCCTTTGTAAATGCACAACCTGATCTTTGAGACAAGCATATGACTAATGGTAGGATCAGCCAGGTAGCATCACCAACCACATCTGCAATGTTTGAGGTATGACTGAGCAGACCACTCAAACCCCAACACAAGCCCAAATCATCTTCCCAAATCGACAGGATTCACCTTAATGAGTCATCACCTCTGCATGACGCTCGTGTATCTTGCAGAAACAATAGATACACATTCTTCGCTTGATGTAAAACCGAGGAGAACGTCAGACTTGTCCCTGATTTACTGAGACCCTTCACAGTATCACCATCTTCGATTAGTTTGTCCCTGTACATGCACAGACTGAACTTTGAGACAAGCATATGACTAGTGTTCTCAACGGATATCCAACCAAGCCAAACCGTGTTCCATCATTCACATGGAAACATGCACAAGGACCAAATGAAAGCGAGGAGAAATTAAACCCCCACTTACGGATGAGGGTGCCAACGAGACCAACGTTCCCTTCCCAAAAAAGGGAGACCGCAGTATCTTGACAACCATCCACCACTCCCACACAATCGCGTAAGCACAACCATCAACCCACACAGCTGATCGTGACGCCTCGAGGGATGCAACCCGAGAGGCATCACAATGCAGCACATGAAGGCAGGGAAAGCCCGCTATGCATGACACAAGGGAAGGATTGATATACCCAACCCCCTAGAGCCAACGAGACCAACGTTCCCTTCCCAAAAAAGGGAGACCGCGGTATCTTGACAACCATCCACCACTCCCACACAATCGCATAAGCGCAACCATCAACCCACACAACTGATCATGCAGGACCTGATCTTTGAGACAAGCATATGACTAGTGGAAGGATCAGACATGTAGAATCACCAACAACATCTGCATTGTTTGAGGTATGACTGAGCTCACCACTCAGACCCCAACACAAGCCCAAACCGTCGTCCCGAACATTCAATTCCGTTCGATTAGTTTGTCCATTGTACATGCACAACCTGATCTTTGAGACAAGCATATGACTAATGGAAGGATCAACAAGGTTGCATCACCAACCACATCTGCAATGTTTGAGGTATGACCCCACCTCAACGTCCTTCCCTTCAAGGCACGCCGCATGCACCAAGACGGGACTCGAGGCCCCTTCAAATCGTCTCACTCGGATGCCATTGTCTGGAAACGACTGTCAGCCCGCAAGATCACACATGCGACAAACCCCATCTCGTTGTCATCGTTTTTAGGGCGCACTACCTCGGGAAAGACAAGCCCCAAGCACGGGACGAATCATCGAGAATTCATGGCATTGCGTCCATGCCATTTTCCATGTCACTGGGCACGTCATCGGGTGGCTCTAGGCACGCAGGACAAGACCCACGCCCAGGGGGGGTCGCCGACCACTCCCCCCCCTAAAGAGACATTTATGCATTTCCAGCTATTCCACCAGGAAACATCAACAGTGACGAGGAGACATACTGATGGGTTTAGACCACCCTAAGGGCACCGCAGTGCATGAAAGACAACACGGGTTGCCCTAAAAGAGCTATGAAACCATAGGAAGGGCCACCTACGTGACCCCTTAGGCACATGAAGGCCGCCGACACGTCATGGCATCCGTCCCGCGTCTCGTCCATCACCGCAGAGAAGACACGCCCCATGTCCAGAGCGGGTCCTCACGCATGAAAGGAATTATCTTGAGGCGGTCATTGTCATTACATACCGTACCCAACAACATATGACAAACCCCACCACGTCGTCCTTCCTTGCAAGGCACACCGCATCCTCCAAGGCAAGCCCCGATGCCCCTTCAAATCGTCCCACTCGGGTGGCGTTGTCTCCACGTGATTGTCAGTACGTCGGACCTGACACGCGACGCACCCCGGCTCATTGTCATCACTTTTATGGCGCATTACCTCAGACAAGACAAGCCCCAAGCACCGTATGAATCCTCAAGCTTTCATGGATTTGTCTGGAGGCCATTTTTCCATGTCCGTGGGCATGTCACTAGGTGGCTCTGGGCACGCAGGACAAGACCCACGCCCAGGGGGGGTCGCCGACCACTCCCCCCCTAAAGAGACATTTATGCATTTTCAGCTGTCCCACCAGGAAACATCAGCACTGACGAGGAGACATACTAACGGGTTTAGACAACCCTGTGGGCACCACAGCGCATGAAAGACAACACGTGTTGCCCTAAAAGATATATGAAACCATAGGAACAGCCACCGATGTGACCCCTTAGGCACATGAAGGCCGCCGACACGTAGTAGCATTCATCCCGGGTAGCGTCCAACACCGCCGAGAAGACAGGCCCCATGTCCAGAGAGGGTCCTCACGCATGAAATGAATTCTCTTTAGGTGGTCATTGTCATTACATACGGGACACGACAACAGATGACAAACCCCACCGCAACGTCCTTCCTTTCAAGGCACGCCACACGCACCAAGACGGGCCTCGAGGCCCCTTCAAATCGTCTCACTCGGATGCCATTGTCTGGACACGACTGTCAGTCCGCAGGATCACACATGCGACAAACCCCATCTCATTGTCATCGTTTTTAGGGCGCACTACCTCGGGCAAGACAAGCCCCAAGCACGGGACGAATCATCAGAAATTCATGGCACTGCGTCGATGCCATTTTCCATGTCACTCGGCATGTCAGTGGGTGGCTCTAGGCACGCAGGACAAGACCCACGCCCAGGGGGGGTCGCCGACCACTCCCCCCCTAAAGAGACATTTATGCATTTCCAGCTATACCACCAGGAAACATCAACAGTGACGAGGAGACATACTGATGGGTTTAGACCACCCTAAGGGCACCGCAGTGCATGAAAGACAACACGGGTTGCCCTAAAAGAGCTATGAAACCATAGGAAGGGCCACCGACGTGACCCCTTAGGCACATGAAGGCCGCCGACACGTCATGGCATCCGTCCCGCGTCTCGTCCATCACCGCAGAGAAGACGCGCCCCATGTCCAGAGCGAGTCCTCACGCCTCAAAGGAATTATCTTTAGGTGGTCATTGTCAATACATACCGTACCCAACAACATATGACAAACCCCACCACATCGTCCTTCCTTGCAAGGCACACCGCATCCACCAAGGCAAGCCCCGAGGCCCCTTCAAATCGTCTCACTCGGATGCCGTTGTCTCCACGTGATCGTCAGTACGTCGGACCTCACACACGCGACAAACCCCATCTCATTGTCATCGTTTTTATGGCGCACTACCTCGGGCAAGACAAGCCCGAAGCACGGGACGAATCATCAGGAATTCTTGGCATTGCGTCGATGCCATTTTCCACGTCACTCGGCGTGGGTCTGACACGCGACGCACCCCAGCTCATTGTCATCACTTTTATGGCGCATTACCTCAGAAAAGACAAGCCCCAAGCACCGTACGAATCATCAGGCTTTCATGGATTCGTCTGGAGGCCGTTTTTCCATGTCTGTGGGCATGTCACTGGGTGGCTCTGGGCACACAGGACAAGACCCACGCCCAGGGGGGGTCGCCGACCACTCCCCCCGTAAAGAGACATTTATGCATTTCCAGCTGTCCCACCAGGAAACATCAGCACTGACGAGGAGACATACTGATGGGTTCAGACAACCCTGTGGGCACCACAGCGCATGAAAGACAACACGTGTTGCCCTAAAAGAGATATGAAACCATAGGAATAGCCACCAATGTGACCCCTTAGGCACATCAAGGCCGCCATCACGTACTAGCATCCATCCCGGGTAGCGTCCAACACCGCCGAGAAGACAGGCCCCATGTCCAGAGAGGGTCCTCACGCATGAAATGAATTCTCTTTAGGTGGTCATTATCATTACATACGGGACACGAAAACACATGAATAACCACACCTCAACGTCCTTCCTTTCAAGGCACACCGCATGCACCAAGACGGGCCTCGAGGCCCCTTCAAATCGTCTCACTCGGATGCCTTTGTCTGGAAACGACTGTCAGCCCGCAAGATCACACATGCGACAAAACCCATCTCATTGTCATCGTTTTTAGGGCGCACTACCTCGGGAAAGACAAGCCCCAAGCACGGGACGAATCATCGAGAATTCATGGCATTGCGTCCATGCCATTTTCCATGTCACTGGGCACGTCATCGGGTGGCTCTAGGCACGCAGGACAAGACCCACGCCCAGGGGGGGTCGCCGACCACTCCCCCCCCTAAAGAGACATTTATGCATTTCCAGCTATTCCACCAGGAAACATCAACAGTGACGAGGAGACATACTGATGGGTTTAGACCACCCTAAGGGCACCGCAGTGCATGAAAGACAACACGGGTTGCCCTAAAAGAGCTATGAAACCATAGGAAGGGCCACCGACGTGACCCCTTAGGCACATGAAGGCCGCCGACACGTCATGGCATCCGTCCCGCGTCTCGTCCATCACCGCAGAGAAGACACGCCCCATGTCCAGAGCGGGTCCTCACGCATGAAAGGAATTATCTTGAGGCGGTCATTGTCATTACATACCGTACCCAACAACATATGACAAACCCCACCACGTCGTCCTTCCTTGCAAGGCACACCGCATCCTCCAAGGCAAGCCCCGATGCCCCTTCAAATCGTCCCACTCGGGTGGCGTTGTCTCCACGTGATTGTCAGTACGTCGGACCTGACACGCGACGCACCCCGGCTCATTGTCATCACTTTTATGGCGCATTACCTCAGACAAGACAAGCCCCAAGCACCGTATGAATCCTCAAGCTTTCATGGATTTGTCTGGAGGCCATTTTTCCATGTCCGTGGGCATGTCACTAGGTGGCTCTGGGCACGCAGGACAAGACCCACGCCCAGGGGGGGTCGCCGACCACTCCCCCCCTAAAGAGACATTTATGCATTTTCAGCTGTCCCACCAGGAAACATCAGCACTGACGAGGAGACATACTAACGGGTTTAGACAACCCTGTGGGCACCACAGCGCATGAAAGACAACACGTGTTGCCCTAAAAGATATATGAAACCCTAGGAACAGCCACCGATGTGACCCCTTAGGCACATGAAGGCCGCCGACACGTAGTAGCATTCATCCCGGGTAGCGTCCAACACCGCCGAGAAGACAGGCCCCATGTCCAGAGAGGGTCCTCACGCATGAAATGAATTCTCTTTAGGTGGTCATTGTCATTACATACGGGACACGACAACAGATGACAAACCCCACCGCAACGTCCTTCCTTTCAAGGCACGCCACACGCACCAAGACGGGCCTCGAGGCCCCTTCAAATCGTCTCACTCGGATGCCATTGTCTGGACACGACTGTCAGTCCGCAGGATCACACATGCGACAAACCCCATCTCATTGTCATCGTTTTTAGGGCGCACTACCTCGGGCAAGACAAGCCCCAAGCACGGGACGAATCATCAGAAATTCATGGCACTGCGTCGATGCCATTTTCCATGTCACTCGGCATGTCAGTGGGTGGCTCTAGGCACGCAGGACAAGACCCACGCCCAGGGGGGGTCGCCGACCACTCCCCCCCTAAAGAGACATTTATGCATTTCCAGCTATACCACCAGGAAACATCAACAGTGACGAGGAGACATACTGATGGGTTTAGACCACCCTAAGGGCACCGCAGTGCATGAAAGACAACACGGGTTGCCCTAAAAGAGCTATGAAACCATAGGAAGGGCCACCGACGTGACCCCTTAGGCACATGAAGGCCGCCGACACGTCATGGCATCCGTCCCGCGTCTCGTCCATCACCGCAGAGAAGACGCGCCCCATGTCCAGAGCGAGTCCTCACGCCTCAAAGGAATTATCTTTAGGTGGTCATTGTCAATACATACCGTACCCAACAACATATGACAAACCCCACCACATCGTCCTTCCTTGCAAGGCACACCGCATCCACCAAGGCAAGCCCCGAGGCCCCTTCAAATCGTCTCACTCGGATGCCGTTGTCTCCACGTGATCGTCAGTACGTCGGACCTCACACACGCGACAAACCCCATCTCATTGTCATCGTTTTTATGGCGCACTACCTCGGGCAAGACAAGCCCGAAGCACGGGACGAATCATCAGGAATTCTTGGCATTGCGTCGATGCCATTTTCCACGTCACTCGGCGTGGGTCTGACACGCGACGCACCCCAGCTCATTGTCATCACTTTTATGGCGCATTACCTCAGACAAGACAAGCCCCAAGCACCGTACGAATCATCAGGCTTTCATGGATTCGTCTGGAGGCCGTTTTTCCATGTCCGTGGGCATGTCACTGGGTGGCTCTGGGCACACAGGACAAGACCCACGCCCAGGGGGGGTCGCCGACCACTCCCCCCCTAAAGAGACATTTATGCATTTCCAGCTGTCCCACCAGGAAACATCAGCACTGACGAGGAGACATACTGATGGGTTCAGACAACCCTGTGGGCACCACAGCGCATGAAAGACAACACGTGTTGCCCTAAAAGAGATATGAAACCATAGGAATAGCCACCAATGTGACCCCTTAGGCACATCAAGGCCGCCATCACGTACTAGCATCCATCCCGGGTAGCGTCCAACACCGCCGAGAAGACAGGCCCCATGTCCAGAGAGGGTCCTCACGCATGAAATGAATTCTCTTTAGGTGGTCATTATCATTACATACGGGACACGAAAACACATGAATAACCACACCTCAACGTCCTTCCTTTCAAGGCACACCGCAGGCACCAAGACGGGCCTCGAGGCCCCTTCAAATCGTCTCACTCGGATGCCTTTGTCTGGAAACGACTGTCAGCCCGCAAGATCACACATGCGACAAAACCCATCTCATTGTCATCGTTTTTAGGGCGCACTACCTCGGGAAAGACAAGCCCCAAGCACGGGACGAATCATCAAGAATTCATGGCATTGCGTCGATGCCATTTTCCATGTCCCTGGGCATGTCATTGGGTGGCTCTAGGCACGCAGGACAAGACCCACGCCCAGGGGGGGTCGCCGACCACTCCCCCCCTAAAGAGACATTTATGCATTTCCAGCTATTCCACCAGGAAACATCAAAAGTGACGAGGAGACATACTGAGGGGTTTAGACCACCCTAAGGGCACCGCAGTGCATGAAAGACAACACGGGTTGCCCTAAAAGAGCTATGAAACCATAGGAAGGGCCACCGACGTGACCCCTTAGGCACATGAAGGCCGCCGACACGTCATGACATCCGTCCCGCGTCTCGTCCATCACCGCAGAGAAGACACGCCCCATGTCCAGAGCGGGTCCTCACGCATGAAATGAATTATCTTTAGGCGGTCATTGTCATTACATACCGTACCCAACAACATATGACAAACCCCACCACGTCGTCCTTCCTTGCAAGGCACACCGCATCCTCCAAGGCAAGCCCCGATGCCCCTTCAAATCGTCCCACTCGGGTGGCGTTGTCTCCACGTGATTGTCAGTACGTCGGACCTGACACGCGACGCACCCCGGCTCATTGTCATCACTTTTATGGCGCATTACCTCATACAAGACAAGCCCCAAGCACCGTATGAATCCTCAAGCTTTCATGGATTTGTCTGGAGGCCATTTTTCCATGTCCGTGGGCATGTCACTAGGTGGCTCTGGGCACGCAGGACAAGACCCACGCCCAGGGGGGGTCGCCGACCACTCCCCCCCTAAAGAGACATTTATGCCTTTCCAGCTGTCCCACCAGGAAACATCAGCACTGACGAGGAGACATACTGGAGGGTTTAGACAACCCTGTGGGCACCACAGCGCATGAAAGTCAACACGTGTTGCCCTGAAAGATATATGAAACCGTAGGAACAGCCACCGATGTGACCCCTTAGGCACATGAAGGCCGCCGACACGTAGTAGCATTCATCCCGGGTAGCGTCCAACACCGCCGAGAAGACAGGCCCCATGTCCAGAGAGGGTCCTCACGCATGAAATGAATTCTCTTTAGGTGGTCATTGTCATTACATACGGGACACGACAACAGATGACAAACCCCACCGCAACGTCCTTCCTTTCAAGGCACGCCACACGCACCAAGACGGGCCTCGAGGCCCCTTCAAATCGTCTCACTCGGATGCCATTGTCTGGACAAGACTGTCAGTCCGCAGGATCACACATGCGACAAACCCCATCTCATTGTCATCGTTTTTAGGGCGCACTACCTCGGGCAAGACAAGCCCCAAGCACGAGACGAATCATCAGGAATTCATGGCACTGCGTCGATGCCATTTTCCATGTCACTCGGCATGTCATTGGGTGGCTCTAGGCACGCAGGACAAGACCCACGCCCAGGGGGGGTCGCCGACCACTCCCCCCCTAAAGAGACATTTATGCATTTCCAGCTATACCACCAGGAAACATCAACAGTGACGAGGAGACATACTGATGGGTTTAGACCACCCTAAGGGCACCGCAGTGCATGAAAGACAACACGGGTTGCCCTAAAAGAGCTATGAAACCATAGGAAGGGCCACCGACGTGACCCCTTAGGCACATGAAGGCCGCCGACACGTCATGGCATCCGCCCCGCGTCTCGTCCATCACCGCAGAGAAGACACGCCCCATGTCCAGAGCTGGTCCTCACGCCTCAAAGGAATTATCTTTAGGCGGTCATTGTCAATACATACCGTACCCAACAACATATGACAAACCCCACCACGTCGTCCTTCCTTGCAAGGCACACCGCATCCACCAAGGCAAGCCCCGAGGCCCCTTCAAATCGTCCCACTCGGATGGCGTTGTCTCCACGTGATTGTCAGTACGTCGGACCTGACACGCGACGCACCCCGGCTCATTGTCATCACTTTTATGACGCATTACCTCAGACAAGACAAGCCCCAAGCACCGTACGAATAATCAAGCTTTCATGGATTTGTCTGGAGGTCGTTTTTCCATGTTCGTGGGCATGTCACTGGGTGGCTCTGGGCACGCAGGACAAGACCCACGCCCAGGGGGGGTCGCCGACCACTCCCCCCCTAAAGAGACATTTATGCATTTCCAGCTGTCCCACCAGGAAACATCAGCACTGACGAGGACACATACTGATGGGTTCAGACAACCCAATGGGCACCACAACGCATGAAGGACAGCACGTGTTGCCCTAAAAGAGCTACGAATCCATACGAACAGCCACCAAAGTGACCCCTTAGGCACATGAAGGCCGCCGACACGTCATGGCATCCGTCCCGGGTATCATCCAACACCGCCGAGAAGACAGGACCCATGTCCAGAGCGGGTCCCCGCGCATGAAATGAATTATCTTTAGGCGGTCATTGTCTTTACATTCCGAACACAACAACATGTGACAAACCCCACCTCGACGTCCTTCCTTTCAAGAAACGCCGCATGCACCAAGACGGGCCCCGAGACCCCTTCAAATCGTCTCACTCGGATGCCATTGTCTGAACGCGACTGTCAGTCCGCAGGATCTCGAAGGCCACAAACACCATCCCATTGTCATCGTTTTTATGGCGCACTACCTCGGGCAAGACAAGCCCCAAGCACGGGACGAATCATCAGGCATTCATGGCATTAAGTCGATGTCATTTTGCATGTCAATGGGCATCACATTGGGTGGCTCTAGGCACGCAGGACAAGACCCACGCCCGGGGGGGTCGCCGACCACTCCCCCCCTAAAGAGACATTTATGCATTTCCAGCTATTCCACCAGGAAACATCAACACCGACGAGGAGACATACTGATGGGTTTAGACCACCCTGAGGGCAGGGCAGCGCATGAAAGGCAACACGTGTTGCCCTAAAAGAGCTATGAAACCATAGGAAGGGCCACCGACGTGGCCCCTTAGGCACATGAAGGCCGCCGACACGTCATGGCATCCGTCCCACGTATCGTCCATCACCGCAGCGAAGACACGCCCCATGTCCAGAGCGGGTCCCCACGCATGAAAGGAATTCTCTTTAGGCGGTCATTGTCATTACATACCGGACCCAACAACATATGACAAACCCCACCTCATTGTCCTTCCATTCAAGGCACACCGCATCCACCAAGGCAAGCCCTGAGGCCCCTTCAAATCCTCTCACCCGGATGGCGTTGTCTCCACCTGATTGTCAGTACGGAGGACCTGACACGCGACGAAACCCGGCTCATTGTCATCACTTTTATGGCGCACTACCTCGAACAAGACAAGCCCCAAGCACCGGACGAATCATCAAGCTGTCTTTGCTTTGTCCGGAGGCTGTTTTTCCATGTCCGTGGGCATGTCACTGGGTGGCTCTGGGCACGCAGGACAAGACCCACGCCCAGGGGTGGTCGCCGACCACTCCCCCCCTAAAGAGACATTTATGCATTTCCAGCTGTCCCACCAGGAAACATCAGCACTGACGAGGAGACATACTGATGGGTTTAGACAACCCTGTGGGCACCACAGCGCATGAAAGACAACACGTGTTGCCCTAAAAGAGATATGAAACCATAGGAACAGCCACTGATGTGACCCCTTAGGCACATCAAGGCCGCCGACACGTAGTAGCATTCGTCGCGGGTAGCATCCAACGCCGCCGAGAAGACAGGCCCCATGTCCAGAGCGGGTCCTCGCGCATGAAATGAATTCTCTTTAGGTGGTCATTGTCATTACATACGGGACACGACAACATATGAAAAACCCCACCTCGACGTCCTTCCTTTCAAGGCACGCCGCATGCACCAAGACGGGCCCTGAGGCCCCTTCAAATCGTCTCACTCGGATGCCATTGTCTGGACGCGACTGTCAGTCCGCAGGATCGCACATGCGACAAACCCCGTCTCATTGCCATCGTTTTTAGGGCGCACTACCTCGGGCA
>CAUJRU010000793.1:0-314121 GCA_963277665.1 Viscum album
CCATCAGAAATAGACCAAAATAAGAAGTATCACAAAATTAAAAAGTCACATATATAACATTCATAACTTACAATGTCCACAAAAAAACCTTAAATCAAACCTAAACAACTACCAAATACACAATTATAATGATAATATTCACAATTACATTTTACACAACAAACAAACTAAAATCCAATCAAACCTATAAAATAATTTGACCATTCCACTAGTATGTATTTGACCTCTTGATCACAATAGGTTTGAGTTTCATCAAATTTATACACATTAAAAGGATAGTAATTAACATGTATAATGAGTAAATCAAATGAAGTATTATTTCAATGTTTAAAAGGAAATCTAATAATGTCAATGTTTAAAAGGAAATCATACCATGTCAATGTTCACAAGTGTTCCAGTTGTAATTATTTCATATATAAATCTTAGCATATAATATTCACATTCGACGGAACCTTGTTGTTCATGCCTATTCAGTTTGAATTAGTGTAAATTCAAAATATTATTTTTACGTAAAACATGAAAAACTACAAATTATAAATGGATATTTACCATTACTTCTACATATTTGATCTTGGAACTCATTTTCTTTGTGTTTTTTCAAAATTAGACCCATCCCCTATTAAAAAATAATAATAATAAAATAAATTTATAATTTGTTATAATATATACAACTTTTAAAAAATTGAAACTTACTTTTCCAACAAATTCTTAAAACATTCACAGACATCGCCATGGACAGAGCTTATCCAATAATATTTTTTCGCCCTTGGGAAATAAACAGATAACATCCAATGATCACTAATAAAAGATAATTTATGGTTAGTGGTTTTTAATGTTAAAATATAAGAAAATATTTTCTAGAGATATTTTTCATACCTCTCAGAAAAAGTCATCATCCAATACTATGTGATTATATTCTGTTCAAATATTTCAGTAATATAAATCATTCTTTGTTCATCATCCAATGAATGTGATTTAGGGGAAATCAAATGTGGGTCCATGAATCCATATACATATGTCCGCTCATTCTCCTCACAAATTTTATACAGATACCTAATACAAAATAGACATAAGTATACATGTTTAATAAAGATAACGTATGGAAAAGGTGATAAGACTTACATAGAAAAAAATTCACCACGTTGATGCGCAACTTATCTCCAGTAACAAGCTCCATGATATCAATTTTCAAAATCCCCATAGTTATTTCACGTCCAAAAACATGATCTTCCATTGGAAACTCATAATGATCCCCCCAAAAATTTGAATATCTTGAAAATCTGTCAAGAATACTAGAATTTGTATCGGATGTCATAGCCATTTGTCTTTGTTTTTGTCTATACATTATTTTTTTACCTTTGAAGTATTCCTGTAAAAATAAATAGAAAAATATATTAGTTATCAAATGTTAAAACAAATCTAATAAAAAAATAAAATAGAAGATATAACATACATACCTCTATGGTAATGAGTCGCAGATGTCTGGATGGCCAAATTAAAAAATGGCGGATACTATGTCCAACTATCATCACCTCATCTGTAGGTAATGGTACTCGAGCTGATCTATCTATAATATCATGTACAGTGACCCTATGATGTTATACCTCTAACTGTTGATGTTGAACTGTAACTCCTTTACAATATACCAGCACATATGCAAATATATGATGTTAAAGATCATCAACATACAACTCATAATAAGTAGGAAATTTCAGCGGAGGAGTAGGATAAGAAATGGGGTCCATAGGCTGAGGTGGGGGAGTGGGAGCAACTGGCGGAGGTGGAGGATAGATAATGGGCTCTGTAGGGGGAGGTAGAGGAGTGGGAGTTGCAGTCTGAAATTATCTTTGCATATCTGAAAACCTAGACTATACTGATTCTCTAATATTTTCCTCTATCGTCGCATTAATATTATGAACTTCAGCATCCAAGTACTCTATTTTTTTATAAACAATCTCAAAAAAATAAGTAGAAAAACATGGTAACACGTTTCTTACCGATACACCCATTGGATATCCTCATACATGACCTGGATCTTCGGGATTTCCCAATGTTGTAGATAAAATATCTTGTCTCCCAGCAGCTGTAGATACCCCATGTGAGCTCTACTCATCAAGGGAATCTTGTATTAATTAATAGAACATTTAATTAATGATTCAAATTATAGGAATAATATAGTTAACTTAAATAAATAAAATAAATATCTTACAATATTCTTAGCTACGATTCTATAATCGTTCAAAAGATATTTCCCCCTTTTCCCATCTGATCTCTCTTCCATTTTACATGTCTAGATAGATGGGATGGATGGGTAAACTCTCTAGATATTGAAGACTCAGCTCTCAGTTTTTGTAATTTTTTCGCCATCATTTGTTCTTCCAATAATATATACCCTCCCCAAGAGAAACTATGAGGGTAGAAATTTATAGATTGGATCTTATGATGATATATCCTTGTTTTCTATAAATTTAGAATAAGAAATCATTAACAAAAAATTAATAAGATCATTTATATAATAAATCTTATAAAATATTACATTGTGCTTACCAAAAATGAATCTTTTATTATAATTTCAACAAACTATCTCAATGTTTCATCATCGACGAAAGGATATATATGGCATAGATTTTCATGACTCTTATCACCAAAAATGAAATTAGATGTGAGGGTTGATATGAAATCCATCCATATCCTAGCATCCATCGATAAGAATTTTTTCCTGACTTCCCCAGTGTCAAGAATATAAAATTTTATCTAATAAAGAAGAGGTAAAACAAATTATACTATAAACATTTAAATAATAGGAACAAAATAGAAAAATAACTAACCAAAATAGTCTCCCACAACTGAGATATTATCGCTTTCTCAACACTTCTCCAATCATCATACAAAATTTTTACTTTTATCTTACCCTAGGTTGATACCAAACTCTTAAAATATTTTTCATTTGGACCTCTAGAAATATCATTCTCATCAAACTCAATGAGTATCCTCTTGTCCTTTGTATGGGAAAGTGATAATTTTGGTAAACGTGTGCACCCACATTTACCAACTCTTGAACTATTTGTCGTTATGGGAGAACATGAGGATGATTGGTGAACATCAAGAGGAGCATGTGAATGTTCCTCTCTAGAGGTATGATCATTATGCTTATCTCCAGAATCATGTGGTTGATCAACTGTTTGATCTGTCATTATCCTTCAAATAAAAAAAACAAACATTAGTTCACAATTATAAAAATTCAATTATTCCAATACTAATGTAAATAGGAAAAGGAAAATTGAACTATGTTATGTAATAGTAAACATGGTTAATATTTTTAGCATGTTAAACAATGGTAAAGATGGTAAATGTGGTAATCATGGTAGTGTAATTTTCATTCAACTAAATCTATAAATATATAAATTACATAATGGTAAACTATGGTAAATAATGGTAAACTATGGTAAACATCGTAAACTACACTAAAAAAATAATATAAAACAACTTCTACTTATTTGTTTTAATACGTATTTTAATAAAGAAAAAAATTACAATATCTAACATTTTATGAAAACAATAAATGTAAACAAGAAATAAACATATGTTACCTGTAATATTAGGAATGTACAAATGGATTGTTTTCCCAAATTCCTTTGCCATTATCATTCTTTATGGCACAAATCATGTCTTCAACATGTTCATCATTATGTTCTTATAATCCATCAATGGATGTAGCAATCTCACATAAATAATCATCTTCATAAAGATGATCCTCACCAACATATTGTATTTTACCTTGTAAAACAATTGACCATTTCATATTTGATTGATCAACTACATAGAAAATCTGTTTTGCATGTGTTTCCATTATAAAAGAATTCGTTCTGTCTTCTAATCTATTATGATTAACAACTATCATTCCAAATTCATCATGTCTGGCACTGTTGTTATTGATAAACCATATACAGTTATAAACTGGAACTTTAATTTTAAATTAATCAACCTCTCATATTTCTTCAATAACTCTATAATATGTACTTGAAGTAGAAATTGGGTTTTTGTCTTTAGAACTAGAAAAATGCATTGCCTCAACAAACACTAATACTGCACTATTCTGAACTGTACATTTATTGTCTTGAGATTTCGTATTAAATGTATAGCCATTAATTTCATAACGAGACCATGTTATCACATTTAAACATGGGACACCCACTATCTATCCTAATGTATCTGATACATCTGATCTATAAAGTAAGGTATTTTTAATCCTTGACAAAAATGTTTTGTTGTTCTCATTCAAAATCCACATTTCTTTTTTCTTTGGATTACATTGTTTCAACTCATTAATATGAAATGTGATATATAGTTGAGCATCAACTATGTTATTCAAGATGTATAATTATAACTTCTTCATCAATTCAGCTGACAACGATTTGACTTTCAAGTGATGAATCCCCTTTACATCATTATCAACTCGTTCATGGTGAGATAAAGGTAAGCATATGTGCTCTGCCACAACCAAGTAGCTTGTACAAAACTCTACAACCTCATCAGAAATATAATTTTCATCAACGGAGGCTTCATGTTGATATGGATTCTTAACATACCCCTTCAATATTTTCATATAACTTTCAAAAGGATACATCTAATGATGATATATAGGTCCACAAAGATTTTTTTCTTGAACCAAATGAATAATTAAATTCACCATTATATCAAAAAAAGATAGAGGAAAATACATTTACAATTGACAATGTATAGAAATTGCATACTTTTCCAAACAATTTAAAGCATTCACATCAATCACCTTATTACAAATTGAATTGAAAAATAACACAACTTCATTATAGTATTTATGACACGGATGGGAAATATTCCATGAAATTAAACTGGTATAATTTGTTGCATCATGACGTGACAATCATGATATTCCATACCATTCAACTTCATATACTTCATTGAAACAAAAAAATTTACATTTTTAGAATGAACATGAGGAACTTTCATATCATGTAGACACTGACAGAAGCTAATTTTCTCCCTCTTGGATAAAGTTTGACTAGCTAGGGGAATAAATGTTCATCTTACATTAGGAGTGGGTGCTAACTCCAAACATATTCCCATTGATAGTAAGTTTAATCTTGCATTCAAACCATATTTTTTATTACCTTTAATATCTCACAATGTTCTAATCAAACTATTGTATATATTCATCTCTACATGCATGACATCAATTTTATGTTTAAATTCATGATTTCTCCAATATGGAAGCTCAAAAAATATTGACCTTTTCTTCCAAATATGTCTATAATTACCAGATTTTTGTGTCATTCCCAATATTGCATCATGGTTTTCCACCCTTTCAAAATACACATTAGAGGATAAAGGTTTTGGAGGAATATAAAATTCTTGTGAGCCATTGAATTCCTTTCTTAGTCTTCTATAAGCATTACACATAGTTAAAAACATTTGATGACCCATTTATATTGTTTCCCTCCCATGATAAATTGACTATATAAAGTCTGTTGTTCGCAAATTGGACCAGATTTATTCCCTTTAACCCTATATCCAGAAAAATTTTCATATGTTGGGAATTCATTTATGATGAACATAATCACTACATGCAGCTGAAAATATTTCATTTTATATGAATCATACACCATAATACCATCCTCTCATAAAATTTTCAAATCGTCAATCAATGGTGACAAGAAAACATCAATATTATTGTCGGGTTTCTTCGGACTAGAGATTATTATACACAGCATGACATATTTGTGATTCATACAAACTTTAGGAGAGAGGTTGAAAATTACCAATCAAATAGGCCATGAACTATGTGTGCTAATGAGGGTTCGGTATGGATTCATTCTATCTGTGCACAACCTTAATCTTAGATTTCGAATTTCATTTCCAAATGTAGGATAGTGGTCATAAATTTTCTTCTATTGTGGAAAATCATTTGGATTTAGTATTTTTTTCATCACATATCTTCTCATTAGCATGCCATATTAACCTTTTTGCATCATGTGAATTAGAAAATAATCATTTAAAATGATGAATTATGGGAAGATACCAAAATACCTTGGAAGGGATCTTTATAATCTCTACATCAACTTGTGATTTTTCTTTCATCATATACCGTGATGTCTTACATTTTTGACACTCTGACTGAAATTCATATTTCATCCTATATATCATAAAGTCATCCTGACAGACATGTATTTTCTTGGATCCCAATCCCATCAGGAATAATATTTTATTGTCCTTATAATGTGAATCTGGATGATCGTTATCTTTTGGAAGAATGTCTTTCATCAATTGTAGAAGATCTGTAAAACTCCGGTCACTCCATCCATGTTTCACCATCACGTTAACCAATCTCAACACTGCTAACAAAACCATAAAATCCATACAATCAGGAAATAGATGTATTTCATCATCACCATATAGAGTCGCAACATCCAGTTCTATCTCAATTTTTCTTGCTGTAATATCACGAATCATTTCTTTAATTCTATCAGAGTTAACATCTTGCAAATAATCATCATCAATAGATGAGACATTCTGTCCAGTTTCACCATTCCATATCCAATGGTTGTAACTCAGATTAAAACAAAGAAAAATCTGATGATCTTTGATCTTTCTACTATTCAACTTCTTCATATTCAATCATTTCAGGAATGGATAGAAAAAAAATGTCACTGCTTGGTACATTTCATTTAGAAAATTCCAGAAAGGCATCAACACCATCCTCATATTCATTACTCATTAGATGTGTCTTAATCCAAATTCGACTCATTATTAACCTATAACAAATATCAAAATTATATATCATGTTAAGATAATAAAAATATATATTTATATGAAAAATATCATAATTTTAATGTAAAAACAATTTTGAAATATAAAACAAATATATGTGTATTTGAAAATAATATACATGAAAATAATTTTAAAAAGAAACTATAGTGAGATATAACAATTTTAAATTCATCTTGGATCCTTTCTAATTAAGGTACACAAAGATTACATCCTAGTGAAACGAGATACCTAATTCACCCTTCCGTAAAAATGAAATATGAAGTATAAATATTAAAAAATGTATACATTCACTACTAAATATTACACATATCCCAATGATTCGAAACCATTGGGATAACCCCTGAAACTGATGGGGTACGCAATGGTTTCACACCCTGTTGGCATGATGGTCATTGTAATATCCCTATACCAACGATTCTATAAGAACAATTGGTATAGACTACCTGAAGTTAAAATATTCCAAAAATTTCAATGAAAATATTGAAATATATATATATACCAAGAGGGTGTCCAAGGGGGTTGGGGGCCCACTACCCCTTGGACAGCCCACTCACCCCCTGGACACCACCCCCTAGAAACCCCTACCCCTTGGATAGCCCCCTCACCCCCTGAAAACCACCCCCTACACCCTTGGATACCCCAACCCCCTTGGACACCCCCCACACCCCCTAGACACCAGCCCCACCCACTTTGACACCCCTGGACACCCCCACCCCTCTGGAAAACCCCCCCTGGATAGATGCCACCTCTCTAAACATCCCCCCCCCCCCCCCGAGACACCCCACCCCCCTTGGACAGCCCCCCCCCCCCACCCCCTGGACACCACCCCCACCCCTTTGACACCCCTCACGTCTGAAACCCCCCATCCCCCTGGATAGCCCACATCCCCCTAGATAGCCCCCCACCCCTCTAGACGTCCCCCCACCCTCCCTGGACACCCCAAACCCCCTGGACACCCTCTACCCCCTTGGACAGCGCACTCACCCCACTTGACACCAACCCCACCCCCTTGGACACCCCTACCCCCTTAGTCATCCCCCTCACCCCATGGACACCCCCGCCCCTTAGACACCCCAACCCCCTTGGACAGCCCCACACCCCCCTGTACACCACCCCCACCCCCATTAACACCCCCTGGACACCCCCACCCCTCTGGACAACCCCCACCCCCGGGACACCCCCACCCCTCTAGACCCCCCCCCCCCCACCCCCTAGACACCCCCACCCCCTGGACACCTCCTACCACCATGGACAACCCACTCATCCCCTGGAACCCCCCCCCCCCCCCCACCCACCCACCCACCCCTTGGATAGCCCCCACCGCTCTAGACATCCCCCACCCCCTGGACATCCCCACCCCCTGGACACCCCTTACCCCCTCGTACAACCCACTCACCCCCTGAACACCACCCCCACCCCCTTGGACACCCCAACACCTTGGACATCCACTACACCCCCTAGACACGACCCACCCCCCTTTGACACCCCTGGACACCCCCACCCCTCTGGACACCCCCCCCCCACACACACACACACAGAACCCCTGGATAGCCCCAACCCCGCTAGACAGCCCCTCACCCCCTAGACACCCCAACCCCCTAGGCACCCCTACCCCAATGGAAAGCCCACTCACCCCCTAGACACCCCCCCAACCCCACCCCATAGACACCCCTACCACCCTTGGACATCCCCCTCACCCCTGGACACCCCCCCTCCCCCACCTCCTTGGACACTGAAACCCCCTTAGACAGCCCCTACACCCCCCTTGGACACCACCCCCACCCCCTTTGACACACCCTGAACACCCCCACCCCCTGGACAGCCCCCCACCCACCTGGACACCCCCACCCCCTAGACATCCCTACCCCCTTGGATAACCCAATCACCCCCTGGACACCACCCCCACCCCCTGGACACCCCTACCCTCTTTCAGAACCCCCTCACCCCCTAGACAACCCCCCCCCCCCACCCACCCACCACCCCCTTGGACACCCCAACCCCCTTGTACAGCCCTTGTACCACCCCTAGACACCACCCCCATCCCCTTTGACACCCCCTGGACACCCCCGCTGCCTAGACAACCCCCCACCCCCTGGACAGCCCCCCACCCCTCTAGACAGCCCCCACCCCCTTCGACGCACCCTGTACGCACGCACGCACATGATGGAACATACAAAAGGCATAAAGTTTCATGATATCAATTCAATGTTTTATTTTACGAGAAAATAATCTTTCATGGTATAAATGAACACTATGAAAATTACCATTATAGAAATAACAAAGATAGAAAAATAACAACTCCAAAAATTAGTTTAGGGCATCGCGACAAATAAAAACTTAAACTAATCCATGTGAAGCTTACTTGAGTGTTATGGGTCAACCTGATAGATCTACTGACACTAAAAAAGATTAATGATGTTGGAAAAATGAGGATGGTGGTCTCAACTTTGAAGAATCATTTCTAGACTTCCCATGAGAGAGAGATGAGTCGCAGGTCGCTGGATCGAAGAAAACAGAATGACTGAATACGGGGCGCGATAAATTAATTAAAAGTTTTATAATGTCATTTATTTTATAACTTATGTGAAAAACTAATTTTTTATGTTTATAAAATCAATTATTTAATAATCGATGGAGATAGTAATTTACCACGTCGGTTATTTTATAACCCGCATTATAAATGGTGCTTTATCACATTTTTTCTTTTGATAAACGTCGTGATAAATTTCAGAGATTTCCTGTATCACGTCGGTTATTTTATAACTGACCTGATAAAGTGCCCAAATTGGATTTTCACAGAAGTTATAATATAACCAATGTGATAAAACTAATCTTGGTATTTGTTACGTTAGCTATTTTATAACCGATGTAAAAAATCGATTCATATCGATTTATCACTTCTGTTATTTTATAACCGGCGTGTTAAATCAATTATTACAGCATTGCACGTCGGTTATATAGAATCTATGTGAAAAATGCCAATGTGTTAAACATTTTTTCCACAAGTGGTTATAATATGAGGTGGGAGGATTATAGAGTGTTATAAGGGGATGTGTGGTCTATTAGTTAAACTAAATAAATAATTAATATTTTAGGTGGAATCAGATATTCATTTTGGGGTATAGGGTACCCAAGGGGTCTAGGCCATGAGGGGGTTCCCCTAGAGGAACACTGAGTAACCATTGTTCTTCTAGTCAGTAACCAGTAGGCCCCCTATTAAATTTTCAATATTTTTTATTTTTGGGGAAAGAGATTAATTTCCTACACTCCCCAAAACCCTCAACCACACCATCACTCTAAATAATTCCCACTCAATCAAACACACATATTTGAAATTTTGTTTCCACCCTTTATATATTTTTTTACCCTTTTGAAGATCTACCATAGTGTGGGTAGATTTATTCAATTATGAGTTTGGGTAAGACCACTATAGCTCTATTACATATTTTTCCCTTTTCTCATTTCTTATAATCTTATTGTAAATAAATTCATCGGTGTGGCATTTCTCAAAATTCATGGTGAAATCATATTGAATCGTTTTTTATTTTTTATTAGGTTAGATAAAACCTAGATGAGTGTATTCAATATTATTTATCATTGTGTATGAATACGGTTTTTTTATAATGAAGAAATTAGTATTTTATTCATTTTAGTATTTTATATAGGACTCATTAAAGTTGTTTATATTTATAATTTATAATGAATAATGGTTAGTGTTATTTCTCGGATTGTAGTACTTGGATTTATCTAGGACTCACTTTAGTTTAAATGTAGTCTTTTGGGACTAATGGATTTTTTATTTTATAAGATTATAAATTTTTGATTGATGATTATAAAGGTTTTGTATGATTTCAGTGGAGTATATGGAAGTTATCATTAAGCTATAATGAATGGTATTTATTTCCAACCCATACGAACTCTCTTAGTACTTTCTTGGGGATTTTCTATCATATGTTTTTTCAATTAAAAATTAAATATTATCATTTTATAATTGTAAAAATAAAAAAAATCATGGAATACCTTGATTGTAAATTAAAATTAATTTTCTTGGGAAACACCATTTCATACTAGGAAAAAATTGGAACCCAATTTTTTATTTGAAATTTAAGTTTTAAAAATATATTTGATAAATTGATTGATTATAATTTTTTAATTAATAATTATCTATAATTTATTAATATTTATCTAATTTATAGTTTGTATCAAAATTATATAAATTCATGGTGTTTGAAATTTATTCCCTACACTCCCTTGTTAATGAAACATGGGAAATTGGGTATAGAAAATGTTTAACTATATAACTAATTACATAGTCCAAAATTATTATGGGTTACTCTCAAACTATATGAAACTAATAGGTTGACTATATAGTACATTGGATTTAATGTTCCTTTTTTATTTGTATAATGTCATGTAAGTATTAATTATGCTCTGGTGATCATATCATATACACTTAGGAGTTTTCGGGATTTATGTGCTCAATATTTATATATTAACCTTTGTTAGTGGTATAAACTTTTCCATAAAACATAAAAATTACACTTAAACCATTGAATATGTATAATGAATATAATAAAAACATTTTTAAAAGAGTAATGTGAGAATCCTGGGTATTGTGACTCTATTTAAATACAACTATCTCTTCTTATGATTTTAACCTTATTTAATAATGAAAAAATTACTTCCCTATTTAACAAACATGAGTTAAAAGTCATAATCCTAACATAACCACATATATGAGTTAATAAATGGAGATAAAATGGGGGTGTTGATCTTATGTGGGAAGTAATGATATTATATTTAAACATAAATAATTTTTTTCAACTATTTTCTCTCAAAAATTAGATTACCTTGTTTTGAAAATCATCAATTGTTTCTTTACCTCCAGTTTCTAAATCTATATTTGTATTTAGACAAAACATTTCATCATAATCTATCTTCCTAAAACCGCCACTTCTCTAATAAATTTATAATACCATTTTCCCAAATGTATAAATTTTAAAGTAAAGATTGGAAAACATTTATACTAAAAATTTTACATCTTTAAATTTGGATACCGATTATAAAAATCCTATTTTTAGGAAGATTATTACATAAAAATAAAATAGTCAAATATAAACCTTTTTTGTCCTTATAATGGACAATTTGGGTATATATTGATCATTTACAATATTATACATAGTTTGTGAGATTATAATCTACCAATACACCATAATAAATATCCTTATATAAGTAAATCCTTATTGGTACAAGAATTTCCTAAGTCTTGAACATCTTATTTGGTATAATATTCCTTATGAATAACATGAAAATAATGTCATATTATGAATTGTGCCTTGTGTTTCTTAATGTTCTATAAATTATTAATTTTATAATATGTTATTCAAAGGATACCCATATACTGTTGAAATCATACATAGCTTGAATTTTTTTTAGTTTATTTTATATCATTCATAACATATACATGTATGAAAATATATTTTTAACACCCTAATATTTTATATGTATTAAACTTAAATCAAACTTGAGGTATTCTATATATCTCTTTACATGCAATGTTTTGCCTAAATAAACTACGATATACTAATAATTTATAACCTATTTGTTAAATTGTTAGTTATTAATAATTATAAAAAAACTACAAAACAATATGTATAAATATTTAAATAATGAAAATATATTTCTTATTTTTTTTATAAATTGGTACTCCATTTTCAGTAAATTCATTTTATACTTCTAAGATATGTTTAATTCAAAAAAATTATTGAATTACTCATCCAGAAATTTTAATTAATTTATACATTTTTATAAATTTTATTTGATGGAAAGAATAACATTTTTTAAATTAGTAAATCAATATTAAATTAGGTTGATTTTTTAGGATATTTTAAAAAAGATTTAAATTTCAGAGAATAGTATAAAATACATATTTTTGAAAAATTATCAATTATTTTCATTAAATCAAGTAATTTAAAAGCATCATTGCTTTTTATAAAAATTAACATTTTAATTGAATTAATATAATTAATTATATATTAATAATAATTATACTTGATTTTATTGTAAGCTCATTTCTCGAATTAAAACACAATTTTCTAGAAACTATTCTTATTCACAAAATGTTTTTTATCTTATTAAATTAAATTAATATATATTAATAGTAATAATGAAATTTATATTTAATATATATAAAAAATATCATTATTTTTATGGGTTTTAAAAGAAAATTAATGGTAGTAAATTATGTTTTATGCATGTATATAAATTTTCCTAAAAATTGATTTTCATTTCATTTAGCAAGCTTATTGAAAATTAAAATATTAAAATTAAATAAGTTTAATATGATAAAAAAGATTCCATATTAAAAAATTAATATGAATATATTTTAATAGTATCAACATAAATGTTTCATAATTAATTGTAAAACAATAAATAATATACCGCAGTTAAGGTAAAAACAGGTTTATTGGGGTTGTTATACTAATAAATAAGGGTAGAAATTAAATATAAAATTTTCAAATTATTCATGGTTGAAGATATTTTCAACCTATTATTTTTTGTTCATTGTCTACTTTTCCACTTTCTCATGGAATTGATGTTATATTACTGAAATGTTTTAACTAATTCAATGAGTTTACCTCACCTCTCTTAAAAAAGTGAACATATTATCCTCCATTATTTACAAAATTTAATCCTTATATATCATAAAATTACTACTCCAAAATAGTCCTATATTATTTTTCAAAATCCTTGATCCCTAGGTCCTCATATAATACCTATATTTCAGGGCTTACTGTTTATGCGAAAAGAGATCTCTCAAAAAAGTGGTATAAATCATAACCAAACTCTTTCAATTGTATTTTTTATTATAACTTTTATAAACTATTTTTATCCATAAAAAATGAAATATAAAGTATCAAAAATATACCAAAATGTTATTATTATTTTTTTAAAACCATATCCTACCTCTTTTCCATCAAATGGTATATGAATGTATCATTCAAGTTTTCCTGTGGATTACTACATCCATGTAGTGATATGATTCATTTTCCATCACCATATTTCATGGCTCATTATTATGATGGATTTAATGAATATATTATATTTATGATATGATAATGATTCTATAAATGTTAATTATTATTTACTTTTCTTTCATTCCATTCATCCAAAAGTGGAAAACATCACTCGTACATACGTATGGATTATCGTTATCACAAGGTGATCTAATTCATTTTTCATCACCACATTGTATGAATAGTTATAAAAGTGTATATATTGAATTAATATTATAATAATGTCATAAATTATATATATGGATTACTTAAATCTTCTAAATTTCTAAATATTATAACTATTAAACTGAAACATACATGAAAAATGATATAGTTAACACCCCAAAACCATGATTTAAATAAAAAATTATGAATAAATATTGGTTGAAATATTATATTTGTATAATATATGGTATTATAAGTATTAATATTTTTATTTAATATAAATACAAAAACTTAAAATTTACTATACATGACATTATATTTCTTACAAAGAATAAAAAAGATAAGAAAAATGGTATACATTACATTATAACTTTTCATTAAAATTATTTATGCTGAAATTTATAATGATAAAATTTTATAATCTTTCTCACAAAAATTTTATATAAATAGTTATAAAATATTTATTTTTTTAGTATTTCATGTTTTTAATTCATTTTTCCTCTATTTATATTCTCAAGAGACCAAGCGTTTTATTTTATGGAAAACTGATTTTATTTCTCTCTTAGGTCGAGAATATTTTCCTTCCATATGATAATTTTATTTAAATTTTTTTCTAGAAATATTTTTCAATATCTTGATGATTTAATAAATTATTTTTTACCCATATTGTATTGTATAATTTTTTTAAAAAATGGAATACTATTTTCATTTTATGAAATTGGTACATTTGAATTTTTGATGAAAATGATAAGTGAATATTTTTTTAACATAAACAACATTAAAATATTTTTCGTCCATCAAAACTCTCTTTTCATTAAAGATTCATTTTCAAGATTTAATCATTATTTTTTTAGCATCATGGATCTCGAAGCCACCTAGAGGTGTCTTGTACCCGGTTGGTCACAAGGCCTCAAGCGCATTTCCCCATACACCAAAGGCTGCTGACTAGCAGCAAGGGATTGGGTGTGAGAGTGGGGAAAGTATTCCCTCATTGGCAGAATACACAACGAAAGTAACAATAAAAAATAGAGGAAGTAGTAAATATACAACAACAGTAAACAGTGGAATACCAGAATAATAGACAACTAGAGCACACACACACACACACACATATATATATATATATAATGATGCATGATACATATGTCTTAGAAATCAAGAAAACAAGTTACAATGCTGGAAATAAAAACAGTGCTAAACCAAAGTACAAAATAATAATATAAACAGCTCCTCAGCATCTCAAACCTAAGCTTGGTCCCATGCTCTCCATCTCCACAACAAGTCATGGACGTGAAGTACAAGGGCGCTTTCCCTTATCTATACCTACAAAAATATAATCTTTTTGGTCCCAAAATCATGAACCAAACAGGGTGTGGGACTAAATCAAAGTAGGAAACCACCTGAAGATCTCTTCCTAATAGTCACTGAATATATTGTTGGTAAAAGTACAGAAAATAGTAAATAGGAAAGTACTCATTAGTAAACATTCCACAGTTCAATATTAAGAAACAACCAAACGAACAACTAAACACAAACAGGTAACCCTCTGAGAAGTACTCACATCCATCCCCTCTGGTCCTACCTAAGAAGTACAAGCAACACACTAGGCAGTGTACTCAGCATAGCCCCTCTGGTTCAGTCATATAATTCATAAATAATCTCTGAGGAAGCACTCACAGTCAATTCAACTTATAGTCTAAGGAATTCAGGAACTCTCTGAGAAAGCTCACATGGTCAATTCCGCTTATAGCCCCAAGGTCGCGGACTCTCAGAGGCAGCTCACTCGGTCATTTCCCATCATAGCCCAGGTCGTTCAAAGACACTCTGAGGAAGCTCACTTATTCAATTACCCTATATCCTCTAGATTAATAAAGGTAATTCAAAGTAAAATTAATATTATATAAGTAATCTCACACGGTCAATTCCCCTTATAGTCTAAAGTGAACAAAGACTCTCTAAGGAAGCTTACTCGGTCAATTCCCCTTAAAGTATACTACACCAGGTTCCCACAGCCCTGTGTAGGTCAGTGAGCATAGAAATGAAATATGGACAAAGTAAACCTATATAACTACTTGGATAATTTGTCTACGTCATATCAATTATGTCAGAATAAAAATTTCCATCCTATAACCACAGGCACAGAAAATAGGCAAGGCAACCAAACTGGCTAAACAGGACCAAACGGTCGTAAATAGAACAAGCATGGGATATGTATCCAATGCATAGCAATCAACTCTATTCATATCCAAATAACCTTTACACAAACATGTGAGCATGGTAGGAAATCAACAGGGGTAAAACGGTAAACACACAACACGTCGTTCAATGGTATTGGTGGAATTTGCACATAATACTCAAATACATTAAACAGAATGGCAGAAACCACCTACCTTGGAATTTTAGGAATGATATACGTGAAACTCAAAGCTTGAATCACCCTGGAACGCTGAATATCTACAACAACATCTAAAACTTTCAACCTGTGATATCTCACAAATGAAGAGAAATCAGGAGATGGTGATTTAGGAGAAGAGATAACTCACTGATGTGATTCTAACGCAACTAATGGTGTTCTATTCGAATGAAGGATGCTCTCTCAGGGGTTCTTTGATTATCTATGACAGTACAGATCTCTTGGTCGTATATGACATAAAAGAAGAGTGTTCTGTTGATTAGTTGCAACCCCGATGAGTTTAAAGAGAAAAAAAAGAAAGTAAACGGCATGTACTATTGAAGTACACAGTGTGTACTCTTCGTTTATGTACTCTACTTTAAGCGGCCTCAATGTCACTCCCACTTGGCCATGTGTGTGGCCATAAAATGTCCATCACACAGCCTTCTACGACAAGGCTGTACAAGGAGTGTACTCATAAAGTACACGGCGTGTACTTAGAAAATTTCCAGAGTTTCCTTTTTCCTAAAAAAAACCAGAAAAGGAAAAACATACCTGAAAAAAATCCGGTTGCTTAAAAACTTCCCCACTTAAAGAAATTCATCCCCAAATTTCCCTAGTGCGATGTAGAAGAAGAAGCGTTTAACAGATCCGGCCACTGTGCTCATACATCGGCCTCCCTCTCCCAAGTCTCATCATGTACTCGCATGTGCTACCAAAGCACCCGCACAAGAGGAACAGACCAGCCACTAAGAACCTTCGTACTTTGATCCCCAATCTGGATAGGATATTCCTCAACGGATTCATCCACTTCAAACTGAACCTCCTCGGCTTGGAAAACATGAGACGATTCTGAAAAGTAACGTCGAAACTGAGAAAAAAGAAAGATGTCGTGTAAAGCTTGGTACCTCTGAGGTAACTGCAACCAATAGGAAACCGGCCCAACTATCTCCAACACATCAAATGGCCCGACGTACCTCAATGAAAGCTTACCCTATCTCATAATCCTCTTGTTTCCCAACCTTGGTGTGACACGCTGAAAAACATGATCTCTGACCTCGAACTCTAGAGGTCGTCTCCGCTGATCAGTGTAAGACTTCTGTCGAGACTGCATAGTATCCATCCTCTTCCAAATCGACTCTATCTGCTCTGTGGTCTCTTGAACAAGACAAGGTCCCAGAAAAGTTTCCTCTCCTGCCTCCAGCCAACATAAGGGTGATCAGCTTGGCCTACTATACAAATCCTCATAAGGTGTCATCTGAATAGTTTTCTAGAAACTATTTTTGTAGGAAAACTCTAGAACAGGTATATGATTCTCCCAAGAACCTCCAAAATACAAAAATAAATCTCGTAGCATACCCTCAGGCACCTGAATCATACGCATGGACTTGCCATCTGCCCGAGGGTGGTAAGATGTACTCAAAAGTACATGTGTACCCAACACCTTAGAAATCCCCTTCCAGACCCGAGAAGTAAAATGTGCATCGCTGTCTGAAACGATGGAGTGTCGAACTCCACGAAGACATACAATCTCTCGGATGTACAACCGTCCCAACTCATCAACACTAAAGGTCTCTTTAGTCAAAAAGGAAGGAGAAACCTTCGTAAGCCTATCAATGACAACCCATACTGCATCATTCCATTGAGTCGACCTTGGAAAACCGGACTCGAAATCCATCGCGACATCATTCCACTTCTACTCGGGAATGTGTAACTACTATATAAGCCCTGATGGTCACTCATGCCCCGCATTCACCTTCTGACAAGTGGAACACCACATGACGAAACCAGAAACATCCCTCTTCATACCTAGCCACCAATACTAATGTTGTAGATCATGATACATCTTGGTGATGCCAAGATGAAATACCAAAACTGAGGAATGAAGTCCCGCATCATCTCCTCGCTTATGTCTGCTAGAACCCATACGTGCCCCTGTAAACACAAGACCTCATCCTTGCCTATGGTTCATCTAGGAATAGGGTCCTCTCCTGAAACACTCTTCCTTAGGACTAGGAATTCAGAATCTAACAACAGCATCATTCTAACTCGATCAAGAAGAGTAGAGGTAAAAGCTACAGATGATACAAAATTTGGCCCCTTTCTGTTGTGCACCTCCAAATGAATCTTAGATAACATAGCCATAAGATAGCACTCAATGTTGGCCTCCTGAACTACCTGTATCTGAGTCCTCCTGCTCAACGCATCAGCCACCATGTTACCATTCCCAGGCATGTAGGAAAGATCAAAATCAAAGGACTGTAAGTACTTGACCCACCTCCACTATCTTGAATTTAGTTCATAGAGGGTGAAGATGTACTTGAGACTTTTGTGGTCAGTGAAAAAAAAAATTCTCCCCCAGAAGATAATGTCTCCAACAACGTAGGTCATGAACAATATCTCCCAACTCTAGATTGTGCATTGGGTAATTCCTCCTAAGTGGCCTTAACTGTTGAGACTCGTATACGAGGACTCAATCTCCCTACATAAGCATAGCTCCCATCCTGATACCTAACACGTCACAATAAAAAGTATAGATCTTTCCCGGCTCTAGAAAGACTAGTATCAATACTGAAGTCAACCTCCCTTTCAGTTCCTAAAATGCTGAATCACAAGAATCTGACCATAAGAACTTCACACCCTTCTTAGTTAGACATGTCAGTAGTGCTGGTAAGCATGAAAATTAATGTAGAAAACTTCTGTAGTATCCATCCAGCCTTAGAAAACTCCACACCTCAAAGACATTCTTCGACTACTCCCAGAATACTACTGCTCTCACTTTCTCTGGGTCTACTGATACTCCTGTATCTAAAATAATATGACCCAGGAAGTGAATATGATCCATCCAGAAGAGGCACTTTGAGAGCTTATCATATAACTGATGCTCCCTCAGTGTGCTCAAAACGATCTCAAGATGTGTAGCATGGTCATGTCGAGTGTGGTAGTACACCAAGATATCACCCACGAAAACAACTATGAAGGAATCCAAGTATGGATTGAACACTCGGTTCATTAGTGCCATGAAAACTGTAGGTGCGTTCGTGAGACTGAACAAAAAAACCACATACTTGTATAGGTCATACCAACTCTAGAAGGTTGTAAGAGATATATATGATGGTCTAACATGCAAAAGATGATAACCAGAACTCAAGTCAATATTCGAGAACACTCAGGCTCCTCAAAGATGATCAAATAGATCATAAATTCTCATTAAGGGATATGGGTTTTTGACTATCAACCGATTCATATTCTGATATTCCACACAATGTCGGAGGGTGTCGTCTTCCTTTTTTGAAAATTGGATAGGTGAACCCCAAGGAGAATTACTAGTTCGGATGAAACACTTTTCCTGAAACTCCTCTAACTATTTCATGAGCTCCTACAACTCTGGTGTAGCCATCCTATAAGGAGGAATGGACACCGGTGCCACTCCTGGCACAGGCTCAATTTAGAATTCTACCTACCGCTCTGGAGGCAAACCGGAAAAGTCCTCTGGAAAGACATATCTAAAATGTTCCACCACTGGAGGAAAGTCTAACTGTGAATTACCCTAGTCATCCAGTTATTGGCTAGCAATCTGGCTTGTAACTCCTCCCATCCCATGATGCTCTAGATCCTTTCTGCTCTCCTGGACATCCCATTCGCCCCTATGAAGAAAGGATTCACCATCTGGTGACGTGAAAACCATCATATGATGATAAAAATTGACGACTTCTTGGAAGGGAGCTAGACAATCTCTTCCGAGAATGACATCATATCATGTCATCTCTAGGACATAGAGATCCCATAGAATGTGACATCAACCAACCTCTAGTAGGCATTCCTTGCACTGACGTACACTAGCCGTTCTAGTCCCCAATGGTGTGTCTAGCATCAAAATATTGGCAGAAGAAAAGACACAGAGTCCAAGGATCTCCACAACAGCAATAGATATAAATCTATTGGAAGCCTCTGTATCGAAAAGTGCTGAAGATAAAACATAACCTACTAAGATCGTACGTCAAACTATAGAGGGTCCGGGATCCTGCTCCTGCTAGGTATGTTCCACTACAAATATATGCCCTATGTCGCAGCCCTGTGACCCTACCTGGCCGCTCTAAGCTGATCTACCCTACTATCGCTGATGAACCAGTGACTGACTATCATGGCCACAACATCCACCTCTTCCTGAACGGCTGAAAATACTCTAGTTCCCGGACTGGGGAGAAGCTGGTGGGGCTGCTCTTGAGCAAGGAGTCATAGAAGAACCCCTATCACCAGCTGAAGGAGAGAAGAACTGACAAAATCGCTGAAGGTGAGCCATCTTTCCATAAGATCGGCACTCTACTAGGTCTCTCGGGAAATGTAGCCTCATATGAATGCTCTTCCCACACTGGTAGCACACCACCTGGCTACTAGAAGATGCCTCTCGCCTACTCTGATCTCCTCATTCATACTCCCTGTGGCGCTTCCTGCTGTTAGGAGGAGGGATACTAACTCTGGATTCCAAACCGCACTGGCTCACCACTCCAGAATCTCTCATATTGTTCTCTTTGATCAGCTCTAGGTTGAAGATAAAATATATTTAAGTCAACCTGAAGATGGTCACCTACGATCTGATTTCATTTTTGAGACCATCCTTGAACATCCATGGAAAGAAAAACTCATCACCTCTTGGAATAGGCGTGAAACACTGCAGCTCTGTGAAGTGAGAGGAATACTTCATAACAGAAAGAGTACCATGCTTCAGACTCATGAACTCATGGCCTTGATTGGCCCTCAAGGTCCCTAGATAGAATTAATCATAGAAGATATGCTGAAAATCATCCCAAGTCATATTCTGTTGGCATCCCTCCTGTGAGATCACATCCCACCACATCTTGGCGGAGTCTTGAAGCATGTAGGTAGTGATATTTACCTTCTTCTCTTGAGGTATCTCCAGATGTTCAAAAATCATCAGTGTGGCTTCTAGAAACGACTATGCATCCTGGGGTCCTCCATACCCTAAGAATGTAGAAGGATGCTACTGCTGAAAGACCCGCTTCAATTATTCCATTGACGGTGCAAGAGGCGACACTCCCTGAAAGGTCTGCATCATTCTCAAAAATCCCTCTTTGAACCATGCATCATCACCTGTGTTAGGTATGACGACTGGTGCCAAGACTGGCACAAAAGGAGGATCTGCTAGAAGTTCCTGATCGTCCATGTCTAGTGTCTGATCACAACCTCGCAACTGGAACCCAACCGGAAGATGTCTCGGTGTCATGACTTTTCAAGGTCAAGTGCACACCTTAAAACAAGATTGTAAAGGAATGAAAACTAGAAGTGTAATAAGGGAACATGAGAAATAAAGCACTCTTGTTTTATAAAACATAACTACACGACATGTAAAATTCCTACACGGTGTGTTCCCTTATGTCATTTACATGGGTGTGTACACCTGCCCAAGCTGGTCATGTAACACCCGAAACACACGACGTGTTGTCTTAACACACAACGTGTACATGAATCCCCTTTCCCTTCCTGATTCCTTCTACATTGGTAAGCCACATATCTCTCCTAATACAAGACTGCACAGCATGTCTAGGGTAGACACGGCGTATACTAGACAAGCATCACCAGGCCCGTGTTGTTAGTGACACGGCCTAACACATGGCTCACACTACACGACATGTTCCAGATGGACATGGTGTGTTCGTGAAAGGATAACACCAACCCGTGTTTTTAGTGACACGGTCGGGTACCTGGGTCATACTACATAGCATGTTCAATACTGACATGGCGTGTATAGCTTATGTTTTTTCTATCCGTGTTGTTAGTTACATGGGCGGACACATGATCAATGCTAAACAGTGTGCTCAACTGGTACACAGTGTGTTCCCACAAGAAATTTCATATCTCGTGTCTCTTCCCGCATAGCTTATGACATGGTTAGATATTCCACGATGTGTACATAATGTACACGACATGTACTTAAGAAAAATAGTTTCTTCCCGAACAGACGAACACATGGTGTGTAGTCAAAACTACACAGCGTGTATTTTGGGTTTTTCCGGATAGTAATCCTCAGAAACTACTCTGATACCCATAGAAACACTGAAACAAACATTGTAAGTTCCAAATTCTAATCAGTGGGGGCCCATACTCCCTGTGAATCAAATATTGGCATCTTATAAATTTTATAATAAGGAAAAATGGAAATTATCTACCAAATTCCAGTCTATGAGGGCCTATAACACCTCAAAAACCAATGTTTGGTGTTCATTCAAGAAAAACCTTACACGACCAACACCCTATCAAACAGTAGGTATTTTTATCCAGGCATCTATCACAACTGCATGCATATTCTATACAACATCTATCAGAAAAACATGCAATTTCTAATGCATCCAAGATGGTATGGAAAGAATGCATGACATGTGAATTCTAGAAAGTGCCTATATGATGCATGAGATGGCATACCCTCATATCATCGGGTTGGGATAGAAATAGAACCACAATAACTTCAACAATAACATCCCAAATCATGTGAATCACTCAAGGTGAAATCAAATCAACTGTAATAATTGAAAAACTAGAAAAAATTCCAATTAAACAAGGTAGATTGGATTTTCCCTGTACTCGGGTTTGCTGCTCTCGGGCACAACTTAATACCAAGTACCCATTACATCTTATCTCTAGCTATAGAATCTCAATAGTAAGTCAAGAGAGAAGAGTTCCTCTGATACCACTTTGTAACGTCCCGGCTTTAGAAGCCACCCAGAGGCACCCTATAACCGGTTGGTCACATGGAATCAAATGCATTTTCTCGCACGCCAGAGGCTGCCGACTAGCAATGAGGGCTTGGGTGTGATAGTGGGTAAACTATGACCTCATTGGCAGAGTTCACAGTGAAAGAGAAACAAATAGGCAATAGTGGAAGTAGTAAATAATCCATACACAAGTGAACAGTGCAAGAATAAAATAATAAACAACTGGAGCACATACATATAAAATGATTCATGATATATATATGTCTAGGAAAATAGCCAAACAAGTCACAATGCTGAAAATAGTACTAAACCAAAGTACAAAAGGAAAATAGATAAACTCATCAGCATCGCATGCCATATCTTGGTCCCATGCTCTCCAGATCCATAGCAAATCAAGCACCAGAAGTCGAAGGGTACTTTCACTTATCTATACCTGCAGCAATATGATCTGTTTGGGCCCAAAAGCATGGCCCAAACAGGGCGAGAGACTAAATCCCAGTAGGAAACCACCATAAGATATGTGCCCAAAAGTCAGTGAATATATGGCAGGTAAGTGTACAGGAAGTAGTAAAAAAGGAAATTAGTCAACATAAATCAATCCAAAATTTCAAGCATCTAATTTGAAAATAATTAAAACAACTAATCAAGAAAGAAAGAACAAACAGGTAACCCTCTGGGTAGTTCTCACAGCCTAAACCCTCTAGTTCAACTAACAAGCACTAGAAACCCTATGGGAGGCACACGCAGTCTCACCCCTCTGGTTCAGCATTCTAGGGTGATTCATTCTTTGAGGTTCAATTATATCCGAAGATGGTACTTTCAGATAAGAGAGAAATCACTAATATGTTTCCAACTCAATCGACGATGTTCTATTCGGAGGACAGATGCTCATTCGGGGGTTCGTTGAAGATCCACAGTTGTACGGAGCTCTCGGTCGAATAGGACCTAAAAGAAGGGTGTTCTAGCAATTAGACGTGACCCCGGTGCGTTTAATAAAAAAAATTACATGGCGTCTACTTTTGAAGTACACAGTGTGTACTTTTGAAGTACATAAAGTGTACTTTTGATGTACATGGTGTGTACTAGATATTTCTATAATCTTCTTTAAGTGGCCTCCAAGTCACTCCCACACGACTGTGTGTGTGGCCACTACACTGCCAGCACACGGTATCCTATGGCCAGGTAGTACACAACGTTTACTCATAATGTACACAACGTGTACTTAGAAAATTCCCAGAATTTCCTTTTTCATCAAAAATGACTAGAAAAGGAAAAATATACCTGAAACTAAGATCTGGGTTCTTACAATTTTTGTATAAAATGTATTCTTTAATATTCAATAATTTTATATATTTTAAATAATTTAATGTAAAAAAATGTCATTTTCATCACGAAATAGTTTGGTGATCTTTTAAAGGTATTTTCATCTATATAAACATACATGGATGTTTCTTATGAATTACTCAGATTAATATCCAATGTTACTGTATTTATTCTTTCTCTGTATGGATTGGGATTATAATGATGAAATTTTGATGAAACTAATTTCTTTCCAGGAGTTATGATTTGATTTAATGATAAATGTTTTCATTATATTATGGAATATATATGAAATTATTTTGATTATGTGATGGGTTAGTCCACTATATCCCTTCAATGAATTGGGAAAACATTAATGTATTATGAACTCAAAACAATCCTGGGAGTTTTCTCCCAAGCCTAAAATATAGTACACTAGTGGTCAGCCCATGCCATACTAGGGTACAAATGAGGTTATACCATGCACAAAAGAGGGTATTATGAATGTTATTTAAATCCTAACACGTAATGAAATTTTTAGTGTGTAGTCTTGACAAAATATTTTAATGATTTTTATTATATCACACATTATGCAACACTTTTATGACATGATCTTATGACAATGTAATGATATCATAGATCATGTTGTTTGATTACTTTATGATTCATGTATTATTAACTACCATGATTTTTTACTTGACTCATGATTATGACCTATTAATTATTCGGTATGGTTTTCAAATGATAACATCATGCTATTCTACCGTTATTCTCATTTTATTCTCAAAAATGATTAATGTTTGATATCTCACATGTTTATCCATACTAAGAATATGATCTCACCCTTTATTATGTTTCCTTTCTATATGTTTTGAATAATAGTCATGTGTAGGGTATGACTAGGAGTGTACTATGTGAGAAGACTTTGTGGGATATATTTAAGATCTTTCATGAAATAAGATTATTAGGTAACTAGTCTTCAAATACGTTAAACTTTAATGGTCCTCATTTGTATATTCTTGATTTTATTAATATTTCAATGACTTATTATATACTCTCTTTACTTATTTTATATGAAATGTTCATAATTTGTGTGAAATATTTATGTTTTAATACTAAGTATATCTTTTGAGAATTTTTAGAAGTAGTTCAATTGAGTCCGTTTACTATTTTATTTATAACTCTAACCCTACTAATTTGAATTATGTGGTTCTTGTTTTTGTAGGATTCCTTATTAATGTTCTCACATATAATTAGAATGGATTATTGGCCAATTATATCATTTGAAGGAACATATGGACCACAAAATAAGACCCAAATAATTTGTGATGAAACTGGACCATCCATGATGATTGATTTACTAGTCTAATTCATGAAGCCCAAATTTTATGAAACTCTTCCAAATGTTCTAGATTATCCAGATGAATTATGGATAAAAATTTAAAGTTCCAAATACAATAAAAAGAGGCCCAAATAATTCCATGAAATCCATCACACCATTCTGGACGGAAATGAAAATCCCAACTCTATTCATGACATGTCTCCTGATCTAATCATCAACGAAAGCTAATATTTTTCAGTGTGAAAGAGGAGATATAGGTGTCCGACTTTGTTTAAGAAAAAATTTGGATTTTAAGGCATATTCCTATTCCAAAATCCATTCACATTTTGGCTATCGAAAAATCATCGATTGAAATGGAAATTTTATATTTGTTTAATCAAACCGCCATTACACTGGCTTTATAAGTCCAAATGACTCAAAAAATTTAGAGAGGTCTAAAAACATTATTATATACAACTTTGGAGAAAGAGATATCTCCAGATTCGGCTGTCTAGGTGTCTAAATAGTCACGCCAAGTGCAGGGACATATTGGGAATGCCAATAATCCACTTCCTTGGTCTATAAATACATTCCCCTCCTCTCCTTCAAAGGGGTTGGAATTTCAGAGAAAATGAGGATAGGTTGGCATGAACAAGGCTCTTCCAAAGGCTTTGGAGGATCTTCTATACTCTTGTTTTTACTTGATAAACCATTCCTCCTTTCTTCCTTTCATTTACTTTTGTGTTGTACATTGTTTTTAATCATGTAAGTGTTTGTGTTTTGTAATTCTATTTTTATGAATGTTTCTTCTTCAATATCTCTTATTCTCATCCACCTTCTATAGTTTCATATTTATGTTCTGAAGATAGTTTAAATATAGTTTAATACCTTTCCCTTATTTTTCTTCATCATTCAATCGAAAGTCCATTTTTAATTATTATCATTTTGTGTGTGTGTGTGTGTTCGATGCACCACTCTTTTAATATCTATTTATTCTTCTTCTCTTATTAATTTGTCATCATAATCATTATAACCATTTTATTAAACACCAGAATGTTTGAGTAAATCTATTATTGGAGTGAGTCAAAATTTAGGGATGTTAAGTGATTGAGAGTATTTGCTCGATTAATATTCATTAAATTAACATTGTGTATTTTGAACTTAACATGTCAAGGATTAATGACTTTTTTTGTTTAAAGTGTGGTTTCCATGGATTGATCGAACCATAAATACACTACCTTCAAAAAGATATAATTTTTATTATAATCCTAAGTAAAGTTAAGGCTGGGATTAAATCCTTCACACTTAGGAATTCCAATCAATGTTATCTTGGGAAGTGGGTGTTAATTTAAATGCAATATAAAGAAAAGCTCAAGGATATCACAAGCTTAACTCCCTAAAAATTAACTCTCCCCAATATTTATCAATTTCATAAATCAATCATTATCAATCAATCATATAAATTAATCTCTTCAAACAAACCCCATAATTAAAATACAACCATCTAAAAATAATCGATTATTTAAAAAGTATCATCGCTGAGGATTCGACCCGAGTGCTGTTATACACATTAGCAGAGCATCGGAAATTTGACCGGTCGATAAGAGATAATCAGACACACATTTTAAATGTAGTTCTTGCTGAGGATGGTGGTTTAAGTAGTCATTAGTTTCTGGTTATTGTAAACAAAATCCATAAAAAATTAAAAAAAATTGATTAAAAAACACAAAGAAATACATGTCTTTTTCTTTCTTCCAACATCTCTATGAATGCCCCGTAGCCTCCCAAAAAATCCCTCATATTTGTATGACCCTAAAATTGAGAAAAATCTTCGCCAATATAGGAGGAACTTAAAAGATAATCAACTCATTCAAGAACATGTCCTTGTCCAACCAATTGAATTAGATATGGAAAATCATATGGAACAAACACTTCTAGAACTTGCTGCCCCTGATATGAATTACCCACCTCTTGGTATTCAATATCCAAACATAAAAGATGAATTTGAACTCAAATCAGGTTTGATTCATCTTCTTCCTCATTTCCACAGGCTATCCGGTGAGGATCCACATCTTCATCTTAAAGAGTTCCAAGTGGTGTGCTCTTCCATGAGGCCTCAAGGGGTTTCAGAAGAACAAATCAAACTCCAAGCATTCCATTTTTTCCTAGATGACACTGCTAAGTCATGGCTTTACTACCTACCTCCTAGTTCCATAACCACATGGAATGACAGGAAGTGACTCTTTTTAGAGAAATTATTTCCGGCTTCTCGTACTTCTTTTATCCGAAAGGAAATAAGTGGTATTCATCAATTTGCAAGTGAATCTCTCCATGAGTTCAGGAAGAGGTTCAAAAAGATTATTGAAACCTTCCCACACCACCAAATTCCTGACCAACTCGTGATCCAATACTTCTATGAGGGGTTATTGGCTATGGAGAGAACCCTCATTGATGCCACAATTGGTGGTGCTCTTGTTGGTAAAACTCCAACAGCTGCAAGAGATCTTATAAGAAACATGGTGGAAAACACACAACAAATTTTATACTCAAACACATGATCAAGTAAAAAAATCCCAAGATAATCAATCAATATAGAAAAAAAATATGACTGAGTGGATGAGTGAACTTACAGGTCTTGTGCCACAACTAGATGTGGCATCCAAATCCCCAACCTCATCTTCTCCACAATCAATGTTTCCTGGACCTGTCAAAAACTGTGGAATCTAAAACTCTCCATCTCATAAAACTAACACATGTCCATACCTTCAAGAGGATCAATCTGATTCAACTGGACCAATGGATCTCAATGCAGTATATGATCAGAGGAACACCAACCCTCAAATATCAGGTCGGTTTGTTACAGACTTTAACAAACCCCATTCTGAGCCTTTCTCTACTACATATACCCCTAACTTGAGATATAGGAATCCTTTATCTCATCCCCCTCAATTCCATCTTCAAAACCCAAACCAATTCTAATATGGTCAAGGTGTTGGTAAATTCCAACAACCTTATCCTTTTGTTCCTCAACCTCAAAAGAACAATCCTCCTTCTGGATTCCATTATCTTAGTGAGCCTTCCAAATTCCAAAACCAATACAATCGCTTTCCCAAGAACCAAAATCAAGGTAATCCAAATCTGGGACAAGCCTGTTCTTCCCAGAAAACATGGGAAATTGCAATTGAAGATCATGCCTCCTTCAACCGTTCTAGTCTTAAGAACATTGAAACCAAAATTGGTTAACTTGCATCCCACCTAAGTCAGCAGCAATAAAAAAATTCTTCCCAACTTATAGCTCAACCATTACCCAACCACAAGGGTAATGTAAGTGAAATTGCACTTAGATTGGGAAAGAAAATTTCTATGCCCCATGTTGAGTCCTCCAACCCTCCATTGAATGTTGAACTAGAAAGTGAAAAGAAAAATAAATTTGAAAAGTAACATGGAGCCATTCCCTCACCTTTTTCTATTCCACATATGAACCCAATTCCTTTTCGTTAAGCCATTTCTAAGCCAAATAAGTCCTTCGAACCCAATCTTGAAATGCTCGACATGTTTAGACATGTTGAAGTCAACATACCCCACTTATATTCCATAAAAAAAATCCCTAACTATTCCATGTTTCTTAAGGAATTGTGCACCTACAAGAGGAATCTTAGGACCTATGAAAATGTATCCACCCAACAGTTTATTCCCATAATGTGAAAAGATCTAGGGACCTTTACAGTTTCATGCCAAATTGGAAGTTCAAACTTTTATGATTCCCTCATAGACCTAGGATCCTCAATTAATGTCATTCCCAAATATATATTATTCAACCTTGGTCTAGGTCCCTTACATCCAATGGGTGTTGTCATTCAGTTTGCCAATCGAAGCACTATTAGTCCTAAGGGTATAATAAAGGATGTCCTTATTCATTTCAATGATATTTTCTTCCCTGTTGATTTCTATGTCCTTGATATTGAAGGTGAGACAAACTCTTCTCGATGTCCCCTAATTCTAGGAAGACCATTCCTTATGACAGCTAGAACCAAAATTTATTTCCATTCAGGCATCTTATCCATGGAATTTGGTGACTAACTAGTCAAATTCAACATTTTCCAAGCCATGTGATACCCATTGGAGGATCAATCTGTATTCTCAATCCATGCTTCTTAAGATACATTTTAGAGTCAATTGAAACCCATTCCATCATGTTCATTATGTTCTAATGAGAAAGGATCTTGTGAAATTTGTACCATGATTAACTGTGTTATAAATGGTGAAGTAGATGTTGACCTCTCATTCATAGACTCCATCAATCTAGAGGATCATGAAAACTTTCTTGATTCCCACATTAACTCTGATCTCTACTGCTCCACCCTGGACAGTATTATGGAAAATTAATCTGAAGTAACTAAAGTCCCTTCATCCATTTCTGAGATGTCTAACCCAAAAATGAGAGATGATATTGATCTAAAACCTCTTCCTGAACACCAGAAATATGAATTCCTTTTCCATGATCACACTTATACTGTCATTATCTCTTCTTTACATACTGAAACTGAGGAGTCAAAACTTTTTCAACTGTTAGAGGAAAACAAAACGGCCATAGGGTGGACCCTAGATGACATACCAGGAATCAACCCTGCTCTTTGCATGCATCACATACATCTTGAGGAATCATCCAAACTAATTAGACAACCACAAATAAGGCTCAATCCACACATATATGAGGTAGTAAGGGAAGAGATCACCAAGCTTCTTCAAGCTGGTATTATCTATCCCATTTTTTGATAGTGAATGGGTTAGTCTAATTCAAGTTGTACCTAATAAGGGTGGGATAACTGTTTTCACAAATGAACATTGGGAGGTAGTCCCAACTTGAGTGATGAACAAATGGCATGTGTGCATAGACTAGAGGAAATTGAATGTTGAGACAAGAAAATATCACTGCCCTCTTCCATTCCGGGATCAAATGCTAGAATGATTAGCTAGAAAGTCACACTATTTCTTTCTTGATGGATACACCGGCTACTTCCAAATCCCAATCGCACCTCAGGACCAAGAAAGGACTACTTTCACTTGCCCCTTTGGAACATATGAATATAATAGAATTCCTTTTGGCCTTTGCAATGCTCCTGGAACTTTTCAGAGGTGTATGATGAGTATCTTTTCAGAATTCATTGAAAATTTCATGGGGGTCTTCTTGGATGACTTTACCATTTATGGTGAGTCATTTGAATCTTGAATGAATTCACTCTCTCTAGTCCTTCAAAAGTGTGTCAAGTGTAACCTTGTCTTAAATTTTGAAAAATGTCACTTCATGGTTGCGAATGGGATTTCTCTAGGGCACATAGTTTCAAAATATGGTATTGAAATTGATCATGCCAAAATTGAAGTGATCCAATCACTTACTGAACCCACTTCTATTCGAGACATCTGTTCATTCCATGGTCATGCCGGTTTCTATCGGCGATTCATCCATAACATCAGTAAAATTTCCCTCCCACTCACTCGGTTGATCCAAAGTGATGTCACATTATTTTTAGATGAGGCTTTCAAGATATCCTTCATTGAACTCAAAACTCCTCTTACATCTACCCCGATAATCCAACCCTTATATTGGTCTTTACCCTTGGAGTTGATGTGTGATGCTTCTAATAGAGCTATTGGGGCGGTTATTGGTCAAAGAAGAGAAAAAACTCATCATGTCATCTTTTATTCCTCAAAAACATTGGATGAAACTCAATCTCACTTCATTGTCATTGAAAAATAACTTTTAGCAATTGTTTTTGCCTTAGATAAATTCTGACCCTATCTCTTAGATGCGAAAATCATTGTCTTCATAGACCATTATTTTATAATGTTCTTACTCATGAAAAGTGATTCCAATCCAAGGCTAATAAGATGGATCCTAATGCTACAGGGGTTTGACCTTGAAATAAAAGATATACCAGGAAAAAACAACCCTATGGCTGATCACTTGAGTAGACTTTCTAATTTTTCTCATTCTGAAATAATTAATCTAGAATTTCCAATTGAGCCCCTTTCATCTCTAAATCCAAAAATACCATCGTATGACCTAATTGAAAATTACTTGGTTTCTATTGTTTTCCCTGAAATGTTTTCAAAAGAAAAAAATGAAGTTAATAAGTGATTCAAAATACTATTTTTGGGAGGAAAATAAACATTGGAAAATTGGGACTGACAAGGTAATAAAAAAATGTGTCGATGAAAATGAACATTCTTCCATCTTAGAATTCTATCCCTCAATGCCTGGTGGTGGCCAATTTGGACCACAAAGGACCTCCCAAAAGGATCTAGGCTCTGGATTATTTTGTCCTTCACTCTTCAAGGACTCACATGAGTTCTGTCAATCATGTCCCGCTTGCCAAAGTTTTGGCATAATTTCAAAGAGAAATGAAATGCCCCAAAATCCTTTAATTTTTTTGTGATATCTTCTATGTTTGGGGCATTGATTTCATGGGACTATTCCCCCTTTCCAATGTATTTTGATACATTCTTCTTGAGGTTGATTATGTTTCTAGGTGGGTCAAGGCCAAACCCACTAGAAAGGATGATTCTCATACTATTAGTGCATTCATAAAGACACACATCTTCCACCAATTTGGCACACCTTGTGCCTTGATAAGTGACTTAGGTACCCATTTTTGTAATAAAACCATGGAATATATTTTACAAAATAGTTGGGTTGTACATAAAACTTCAACTGCATATCACCCCCAAACAAATGGCATGGCTAAACTTTCGAATAGAGAATTGAAAAGAGTGCATGAGAGAATTGTAAAACCCACCAGAAAAGACTGGCCGGAAAGACATGGTGAAGCACTTTGGTCTTATCGAACTACATATAAAACACCCATTTGGATGTCTCCATTTAGGATAGTTTTTTTTAAATCATGTCATTTACCCATTGAAATCCAACATAAGTCATTTTGGACTATGAAAATTTGTAATTTTGATTTTTAAAAATTTGGTGAAGAAAGATTGTTGCAATTGGCTGAACCGGAGGAGCTTCAACTTGGTTCTTATGATAATTATAATCTCTACAATGAAAAATCCAAGGCACTCCATGATAAACACATCCTACGAAAATTATTTCATGAATTTGAAAAGGTAATGCTCTTCAATTCTCGATTTCGGCTTCACCCGGGTAAGGTTAATTCTCGTTGGAAAGGTCCTTTTGTTATTACAAATGTTTACCCATTTGGTGCAGTTCATGTCCATGACCCCTCTTCCAAAAGGAAGTTCATGGTTATTGACATCGGTTAAAGCATCACCATGAGAGGACGCACAATCCTGGATCAACATCGACTTCCATTGGATACCCAACTTCTGCAGTTGTCCCACCACTAGATAGAGATGACAACCCACTAAATCCAAACGAGTGGCACCTCATTCCCTTTAACTCTCTCCCTCTATTCCTACCTCTACCTCTTTCTTCTTCTTCCTCTATCTTACATTTTTTTACCACTTTTATTTTCAAACGTTTTATTTTTCTCTTTCTCTTTTGTGTGAGTGTGTCTTTATTAAAAACTAAATAAAAACTCTAAAAACAACAACTAAAATCATAAAAAAAATACAAAAAAAATCAAGAGTCATGCTCACTCACCATCATGTATTGAAATTTTTTTCAACCTTTTTGGGGATTCAACAGCCATGTTTTCAACTAATTTTTTTTTATTTTCCTCATGACATTGGATAAATAATTTTGTGTCAAAACCAACACATTTTGAATTCTCAATTTTTGATTTGGAAAAATATTTTCCCCAACCGTGAGAACCAACATTAGCTTTCATGCTAAGGCTACCTATGTCCATCTTTTCAAAATGAGTGTTTTTACCACTATTTGTGAATCTTGAGTTTGTGGACCTTTGAGCTAAATTTCCTACATTAGTGTGCATTAATATGATAGAGGAATTTTATGAACCACATGATAATCACAATAGCTAAATAGCCACCCATTAACCATACATTAATCCTCCTTTTGAAAGCCTCTTCAAGCCTATGAAAACCTTTTCTTTTTTATCCACATTACAATCCCAATACCTTATTCCACCCAATATCAACATGGATTTTTCATTGCATATTTTTTTTATAATTTAAGTGTGGGGGGAATGGATTTCATTTTGGGTACCCTTTGTTGACTTCACCATGTTATCATATTCTTGAGGGAAAGAATCCATTTTAATGTGTGGGAGAGTCTTTAATTTACTGAGTTTTATGGAATGTAATGTACTTCCATTTATGTAACTTTTCAAATGTTACTGACATGTGTGCAAAAAAATAAAAAATGATGAAAAAAAATCAAAAAAATGAAACAAATGGGTTGTGTCTTGGGTAGGTAAAAAATCACTCTTCCTCAACCTTTGATCTTGTTATAACTATTACAGTTAGTGTCGTGAGGAGATAAAACATGGGTTGGGATAAGAGTGTGAGATACGTTTCAAAGTCAACTATCGAAAAAATAATGAAAAAAAGAAAAGAAATAACAAAGCACTTGCATTATATTTTTATTGGGAGAAGATTTGTGTTTTGTAAATATTTTATCTTCTCATTCCATTAATATATCCTTCCACTTTTCTGTCTTATTTCAAATTTTTATTCCCTCGTAAATATGTTTTTCCATTTCCTTTCATGTTTTATTTCAAAAATATTGTGCATTGTGTTTTCCATGTTGGGGTCTTACCCCCTCTTTTTTTCTCTTGGACATTATATTCCAACCATCCCATAGCCAAAAAAACCCCTTCAAAAGACATCTTAATTCTTTTTCACTTTGGATAGGAATTTTATGCTGATAGATCTTTCAAACTCAATGATTTTAACTTTTAGTTTGTAAAAGAGTGAACCTCCAAAAATGAATTTTATCATCTTGAGAGGTGTGAGTTTTGAGTGTCCACATTTTACATTTCTAAATTTGAGCATGAAAAAATGAATTGTCTTCGGATCATTATTTCAGGAACAACTTGTGGTGTAATTTAATATGGATGAGGGAAATAGTCTAAACCTCCCCTGATTGGAGACAAAAAATTAGTATATACTCCTGTTACTTATTTTATATGAAATGTGCATAATTTTTGTGAAATATTAATGATTTTGTACGAAGTATAATTTTTGATCATTTTTAGAAGTATTCCAATTGATTCAGTTCACTATTTTATTTATAAATCTTAACCTACTGATTAAAATTGAGTGGTTCTAGTTTTTTATGATTACTTATTAAATTTTTCACATATTAGTAGAAGGAATCATTGTCCAATTTTTCCATTTTAAGGATCCTATGGACCACACAAGAAGACCCAAATAATTTGTGGTGAAACTGGACCATCCATGATGATTGAGTTACTGGTCTAAACCCCGAATCCCAAATTTTATGAAACTAATATGTTTGATATTATCCAAAGGTATTACAGATAAAAATTTTAAGGTCCAATTATAAGAAAAAGGGGCCCAAATAATTCCATGAAGTCCAGTCCACCATTCTGACCGGAAATTAATATTCAGACACTATTCATTACATGTCTCCTGATCTAGTCATCCAATAAAGCTGATATTTTTTCAGTGTGAAAGAGGTGATATATTTGGCCTACATTGTTGAATAAATCATTCGGATTTGAAGGCATATTTCTATTCCAAAATCCATCCACATTTTGGACATCGAAAAAGCATGGATTGAAATGGATAGTTTAACTTTGTTTACTAAAACCTTCATAAATTTGGCTTTATAGGTCCAAATGACTCCAAATATTTGTAGAGGTCTTATAACATTATTATCTACAACTTTGAAGAATTAGTTATCTCTATATTCGTATGTATGAATGTCCAAATCATTGAGCCATGTGGAGGGACGGATTGGGAATGCCAACAGTCCACTTCCTTGGGCTATAAATACATTCCCCTCCTCTCCTTCAAAGAGGTTTTCATTTCAGAGAAAAGGAGGATAGGTTGGCATGACCAAGGCTCTACCAAAGTCTTATGAGGATCTTCCATACTGAAGTTTTTACTTAAGAAATCATTCCTCCTTTCTTCCTTTCATTTACTTTTGTGTTGTACTTCGTTTGTAATCGTGTCAGTGTTTGTGTTTTGTAATTCTATTTTAATGAAAGTTTCTTCTTTAATATCTCTTATTCTCATACACCTTCTATAGTTTCATATTAATCTTCTTAAAATAGTTTAAATACAGTTTAATCCCTTATCCTTATTTTTATTCTTCATTCAATTGAAAGTCTATTTTTAATTATTATCATTGTTCATGTGTGTGTGTGTTCGATGCACGAATCTTTTCATATTTCTTTCTTTTTCTTCTTTTCTTAATTTATCATCATAATAATTATAACCAAATTATTAAACACCCAAATGGATGAGTAAATATATTATTGGGGTGATTCAAAATTTAGGTATGTTAAGTGATTGAGAGTATTTTCTCGATAAATATTCTTTAATTTAACATTGTGTATTTTGGACTTAACATGTCATGGATTAATTACTTGTTTTGTTTAATGTGTGTTTTCCATAGTTTATTGGAACCATAAATACACTACCATCAACAAACTCTAATTTATATTCGCACCCTAAGTTTTTTAAGGCTTTTATTAAAGCATTAACACTTAGGAATTCCAATCAACGTTATATTGTGAAGTGGGTGTTAATTTAAATGCAATATAAAGAAAAGATCAAGGATATAACAAGATTAAATCTCTAAAAATGAAATCACCCCAATATTTATCAATTTTTTTAATCAATAATAATAAATAAATCATTTCAATTAATATTTTTCAATAGACCCCCTAAATCAAAATATAGTAAACTAAAAACAAAAGACTATTTAAAAAGTATCATCGCTGGGGATTCAACCCGAGTGATGCTATACACATTAGCAGAGCATCAGAACTTTGACCAGCCGATAAGCGACAATCGGCCACACGTTTCAATTATTTTATAATTTTTTGAATATTTATATTCAATTTTAGTAATATTTATGTTTCTTATTGTTGGGTCACCATGATTTATATTAGATGATGGATTCATGTTTTTTAGATAGAATTAAAAAAATTAGTAAGTTTCCTTAGGATAATATTATATATAGGATAACATCTTGTGTTATGGTAAATAAAACAGTGTAGTTTTCTAAGAAAACACAAACTTGTATGGATAATAGAAGTTAGATGTGGATATAGAACAAAATAACCTATTGGATGTAACACTAAATATGTATAATTGAGTCTTAACTCAATCATCACCAGTACATAGTGAGTGAGCATAAGACCTCACACATAGCCAGAAAATCCTGAGGGATATTATTTGGTTAATTGAAAATTTCATTATGATCCATTATAAAGTATTTGAATAAATAATTTCATTGGATAACCAAGTTTAATCATAAGGTTTTATTAATTAAAATATGTTTTCTTTATTTTAACATCTAACAAATGATTTTCATAATTATATGATTTACCATTATGATTATTGTTTCTCATAGTGTTTTTTTTTGTATCAGTTAATGTATGAAACTATAAAGAACCATGTTAATGCCGAATATGGTGGGCAATGAAATTATTTCCCTACTAAGAAACTAAATGATATGAGATATGGAATATAGAATCTCTTTTCTTTTCATACACAACTGTCTCAAGTCCTTAATCATGTTGATATTACTAATTGGAATCAGATGGAACAATATCTTATAGAGTCCTTCATGAAGTAACAACCACATTCTTCTAGTGTGTCCTATGATCCACTAATTTCATAGTAATAGATCTATACCAATAAAAATATATTTTTTATTATCCAGTTCTCAAAGAAAGAAAATTTATTTTTAGTTTTTTATCATTTAGAATTGTAAGTGGATTAATGGTGTACTCTTATCAAGAACATGATGGAATGTATCAAAATTTTCTCTTGGTAGTTAGATGAGTTTAAGACGTTAATTTAAATAAGTAATTTCACTATATTATTCATATAATAATGGATATTTAAATCCATAATCGCAATTTTAGGATTATGAATCCATTGGTATGTGTGAGGAAAATTTTACTAGAATTGAGAGGTATGATTTTGGAATTATCATTGGATCAAAAAATAAAATTTATTGATTATTTAGTGGATTCAAATCATGTATCCAAAGGGAGTTATCCATAAGAGACTTTAGTATCTATGAATAAATAGTTCGATATGATATCAAGGTAGAAATAAAAATTGGATTCACCCTAAATCTCATAGTTTTGAAAAGAATCGAAATATAAAATTCAATGAAAATTATAATAAAAATTCCATAGAAGAAAGATCTTGAGTCTTCATTTATGCCAAAATTTTGGAAAGAATCAAGGTTGAAATTTTATTTAGGGGACTAGTAAATTATTAACGTTTAGAGAGGAATGTAACTAGGAAATAAAATTCCAAAGAAATGGGAATTAGATAGATAAGAATGTGAATAAATAGAAATGGGAACAGAATGTACCACACACACTCCAGTGTTTCAAATTAAAGGAGTGTGGTAATAATGATAACTAATGCATGAATCTATGGTTTCATGAAAATGAACAATTTTGTAAACCTCTTAATCCTATAGTTAAATGAAAATCTCATGTGATCGCTATTTTTTATGTGTGGTATGATAGTGATGTGGTCAAAGGTACACTTAAAATCCACTCTAAAATTTTTAATGTCTTATTTGATTCTAGTTCTACCCATTATTTTAGATATAATGAAATTAATAAGGGTATCAGATTACTACCTAAATGATTAAGTGTTTAATAAGAATTAAAAACATTTAATTGAATGATTATCATATCTCAAGTCTATGATTCTTATTGAATTGAATTGGGAATGGATTGTATTTATTTATATAAATCCCTTTATCAATTTCCAAGGAAGGGAATTCATGTTTTATATTTTGAACTACCTACGATTTTATATCAGTGTATAGATATAAATTAACGTTAATAGAAATTTAATCTATTATATGGGTCTTGATTTATATTAAAATGGGGTATTTGTCTAAACTGGTTTGGAGGAACCCAACATCAATGATATACATATTTTAATGGAATATTTTAATCACTTTCTAAAATAATTTCATAGTCTTTACCTGAATAAAAAATTGACTATTAAATATAACTCATGCCTTTTGTTTCACCTATTATAAAGACTCTATGTAGAATGAACCTAATTGAGCTATAGGAATTAAAGAAGTAAGTCTAGGAGAATATTTATAAGGTATTCATTCATGCAAGTGCATCTCTATGGGGTGCAAATTTTATTTTTACAGAGAAAAAATATAGATCAATGTGAAACTGAATTGATTATTGAGAACATAACAATATCATAAATAAGAATAAGTATCATCTACCTAATTTTGCTGTTTTTTTTTCCAATTATGAGGACTTTAATATTTTTCAAAGATTCATATTTTATCTGGATACTATCTATTAGAGGCCAAAAGTGAACACATACCCAAATAAACTTTTTTTAAGGTAGGAACACTATGAATTTATAGTGATTCCATTTATTCTTATTAATTACCCATATATCTTCATATATTTAATGATAATGGCCATTATAAATCACCATGATCGATTTTTGGTATAATTTTATATGATATTATTATATATTATAAGAGAAAGGAAGAGTATAAGGATTACCAGAAGATTTTATTAAAGGAACAAAGGAAATATTATTTTTAGGAGAAATTTAGTAAGTTTTCATTTTAGGAGTATATTGTTTCATTTTTTGTTTATATAATCTTAAAAGATGATACATTGGTAGATCTATCAAATACATAGGTTATTAAACATTATCCTAGACCAAACCTGGTGATTGAGATCCAAATGTTTCCTGGATTGGCTAGTTAGTGTCAGTGTTTTTTGAATAATTTCTCATTATTATATAATCCATTCACCATGTTTACTCAAAAAATATTCATGTTCCTTTGGGTTGTTGAATATGAAGAAAATTTCAATAAATTGAAGTTATGGTTGGTCAGTGCATTGATGATGACACAACCTTTTAGTGGATAAATGTTTTCCACCTATAGTGATGCATAAAATAAGGGACTAGAAAGTTATCTTAGGTATAATTATATGGTGATAGATGATTCTTCATTCCAATTTAAGGTTCAAAAGAAAATATTTTCGAATCGTGATTTACAGTTAGTTGTAGTAATTTTTTCATTATATATATGGATGAAATATATTTATAGATATTTTGTGACATATATAATGATCATAAAACATAATTTTATATAATGACACATAAATAGTTTAATATAGTAAAAAAATGGTTATAGTTGACTAAATATTAGAAATGATCAATTCATTACCACCCTGGAAAGTGAATAAGGTGATTGGTGATTTGAGTTTAATAGATCATTATAGATTATCTATGGTGAGGATCATAGAGGATATAATATTTATGGATATTCATAATATTTAACTTGAAACTTTTAAGGAAGATTAGAAATTTTATCATTATACATTTTGGGTTAAACCATCTATCCATGTAAATATTAAAGAGACATAGAAATAGAATATTGGGATGTAACTAAAGGTGAAAAATGTTCTTATATTCAACAATGATTGTAAGGAAATGATAATGTTCCTAAACTAATTATGTGTTTCATTAATACTATACTTGAAGAAATATCTATTGGAAGAAGCTTATATCTCATAAATATATACTCAACCTAAAATTATGAATATGTATAGAGATCAAAAAGAGTATTTTGGTGTTAGAGTATTGTGGTGGGAAAACATAAAGGGGGATATTAAAAAGTTTATATCTAGGTTATTTGTATGTCAGTATGTTAAGAATGAGAGATGTAAGTCTATATGGATGTTAATATAGTTACACATACCAGAATTAATGTGGGAAAACCTCACAATAGTTTTTTCCTTGGACGCCCAAAATATTTTAAAGGATATAATTCTTTTTGGTTGTTGTAAATTAAATTATGAATTCAGAACACTTCATTTCTATCACAAAATATTTCTCTCTTAACCATATTTTCATGTTATATATTAAGGAAGTTCTATGGTTTCATCGACTACCACATTCTATTATATCTAATCATGATTTGAGGTTTACCTTGATGTTTTGGGAAAGTATTCATCAATATATGGATACATAATCATGTTTTAGTAATGTTTATCATCCTTGGATAGAGGTTCAACCTTAGTGGAACATTCAAACCCTAGAGGATTTTTTAGATCCTCCTCTTTAAATTTCAAAGGATGTTGGGATGATCCCCTCCCTATTGTCAGGTTTTCGAACAATAATAGTTTTAAATCATGTATTCTAATGGATCCTTATGAATCCTTTTATAAAAATAAGTGAATAAATAGAAATTTTTGGGATTATGTTATAGATATAAATTTTTTATGGATATATCTAGAAGAGTAAATGGAATATAAGGTTAGATCCTTTCCCTAGCACATCAAGGCAACTCATGTTTCACAGAAGTGTTTTACTCAAAATCATCGGTGATATCTATAATTTTATTTTGGTGAAAATGTATTCCTATGAAAATTTCCATAGAATAATGATATAAGATCCACAAAGAATGTAATTTTTATCCTTTGGTTTATTAGCACCATCTACATTATTAATCTGGTTGGGATAATAGCACATTTCTTGGTGATTCAATTAAACCACACTCAAGTTTATGATGTGTTCCATGAATCTATTTGGAGGAATTATATAGCTGATACATCACATGTACGAAACTCAAAGATTTTACCACTATATTGGGATATTTATTACTAAGTTAAAAAGGTATAAATAGAAAATTATATAGATAAATTTCATTATAATATGTCGACTCTGCATGTTAATGTTCCTTGGAGAAATCAAAAATTTGAGAATGATAAATGGGAACTAGAAGATATGTTGAAGTAGAGATATCCTAATATTTTGTATCAGAGTAACAAAATTCTAAGGTTGAAGTTCATTTTAAGAGGTGTATAATGTGACACCCTATGATTTTATTTTAATTTACTTTGAAATAAACCTTAGGTACTTGATAGCTTTTGTAACAAACCAAAATACTATTAATGAAATTTCCCTTCTTATATTTATTTTATATTGAATGAATTATATAAAAAACATAGTTAACACAAATAATTCATTATAAAGTAATAATAAAATAAATAAGAGGTATTTCTAGATGTTATAGAAACAATACCAATGAAATAGTACCTTACCCTTATGAGTAGTAATATGACTCTTATGAATAGTAAATTAGCCTGATGAATAGTATGCCCACCCATGAATGTCAAAATAAAATTTAGGTATCTCATAAGTTAAAGTGTGATATAATTATATCATAGTAAAAGTAAGTGAATATTTTAAAAATTAATATTTAAGTGTTGTTTTTTATATAAGTCAAAAATATTTAAATTAAATTTTATCATTAGTAAAATTATTTAAAAAATCATAATATGGATTCATAAATAAATATTTTATTGTATTATTTTTTAATTATACTTTTGTGAGACCTTATTTAATTTTTTAATGTGTTATAAAATCAGTTTTAAATTTAAAATCTGTATTTTTCAAGTAAATAATGTTTATATTTATAAATTAAAATTGAAAATTTTTTAAATTAATTTTTGTAAAAGGGATTCGGTTTTTCAATTATACATGTGAAAAAAAATTTATGTTGAAATTTTTGTATTTTTCTAAAATACTTGATTTTTTGGTGAATAATAAAATATGATAGTTTATGGTATAAATACATAAGAAGCTAAATAAAATATTATGCTAGACATTGTTGATGTAAGAAAAAAATATCTATATTTCCATCATTATTTTAATTTTTTTATTTTAATTTTCAAACTATTCATTTTCTTGAGCCAAAATAATAATCAAATGAATAAGATTTTTAGAAAAATCACCCCCTCCTCCAATATAAAAAACCACCTTTACCCCCTCTTTCATTCACTCCTCTAAGACTTGAATATTGTCACTGTTCTTCCCAAATAATCTTCCCTAGTATATCTCCATTTCCATGAGCTCTTGGCCTTTCCAAATAACAAAAACACCTCTCCCTAAAGAGGTTCTTAATGAGGTTATTTTAAGAGGTAAACCCTCTTCCTTTTTCCTTTAATTTCATTTTCCATTTACTTTCTTTTCTTATCTTCTCCTCATCTCCTCTATCCAAATAACCATGAAAACTGTATTATCATCAATATATTGTAATAATATCATGTTAATGTAATATCATGCCCCAAAATCCTATCAATCTCTCTCTCTCTCATTTATTTTTTAAAATGAAATAATTATTCGGGAGGTGTCAATTTACAACCTTTGTGAACAATGAACCTTCGTTATTCAATTTCTCTTTAAAGGATGGTCATGAAAACATTTTTATGGTTTAACCAGATTATAAAATATGTGATATGTAAATTTTAATGTTCCATAACTAGTATATATACCTAATACTAATTCATAAAAAAACTGGTTTGTGATGGTCAAATTAACGTTTTAATAATCTAAACGATTATCACTAATGTTTTACTTAATACCTCAACCCCATACAATATAAATAAATGAATTATATAACCATTTATTTTTATGGATGTTTCTTAGTATCATATAAATTTAATTTTGGAGATTTATATCCTTTCCATGGGAACATTCATACTCAAATACAAGTATATCGATCTTGAAAACCAAGAATAGAAACACTTTCAAGTGATACATTTGTATCCTATAACATATCAAGAAGTCCATAAATGGAATTAATAAAATTATAATAAGTAAAATACACACACATATATATATAAGGTTATGGATTAATTATTTAAGAGATATAATTTCATTATCCAAGATATTAAGGTCAATTTTAGAATACGGTCAGATATAAGGTGAGAGTTTTCTACTAGAACCTCAATTTTCTTTCAGGTCACACTTTTTCTCTCTTTACCCAATGCAATTCTTAATTTCTATTATTTAATTATAATAAATTATTATTTATGATCTATATATATATATATATATCAATCATAATCCCTCATTATTTTATGGGTAGTTACATGTTTTAAAAGGATCTTTCTCAAGTTCCCCACAATAAACAAGCCCGAATCAAGGGAACTTCTCATATTCTTACAAATTTTCAAGTACACAATATAATATTTTTTAAGACACAATTATTTTTATAAAATAAATAATTTTACTATGAACAAAATATCTTATTTAACTTCTAGTTTTATACGAATATTTTTCCAAGAGAACTCTTCTTTGAAATACAATAGAGTATTTCTCTCATGTATAACCCAATGATTTTAATAAAGTATTTTAAACTATTTAATAGCTCTTTTTGATTAATATTTTTTTTAATTTTTATTCATATTTATTTTTATCATATACCATATTTTCATAAATGTATTATAATTATTTTGACTATGGTTGTGTTATCTTGATACCATTCATTATATTACTATGAATTTTTAGTGTTTTTTTAATGATTGGGGAAATTTATTTACAATTCATATATTAGTTTCAATATGAATGTATATGTTCATTATGATTCACCTATTTCATATTTGGAATGAATTGGATACTGTATGTGTCGAGTGGGGCCCTCTATCTCCCCTCGGGGCATCGGTAGGTCTCATGAGACATACTATTTTGGGGTTTTACCCGTTTTAGTATGGTCTTGGCATAAGGCCCTGATATCATGGTTATGATTTCCCAAATTATGGATTCCATCATTATGAAACTAGTAATTTATATTCCATGTGATTATTTAACTATTATAATATCCATGGTCATGGTTTATTCATCTTTTATTCCTTCCATATTATGATCAATATTATGTTTTAATGGCATGTGTGATTTTATTTATTCACCATACCTTATTAATTATTCTTACGCTATGTTATTTACCCTTACTGAGAATCTGATCATGAACCTTTGTTATGATTTATTTTTCATAGGATATGAAGATTTATATTTTGAATGACATGCAAGATTAATCTAGGTGTTATCGAAGATTACAATATAATTTTCATATTTGTTTCCTTTAAAGTTGTAATGTTGAATATATGTATGTATCTTGTTATACAAAGGTACTAAACTATTCGACCCTTTGAGATATTAATTCTTTGTAATCATACCAATTTACTGATGTAATTCACCGACTCCAAGCAACTGGGGTCGGTCTCTTTAGAATTGTTATCAGAGGAAGATTTGTATAATCCTTGGACACTAGATTTAGAAAATGTAGATTAGTGAACAAACCCCTGGGATAGACATTGAGGATAGTCAAACAATAACATCCTAGAATTTTGGTATGAAATATATTATGTGGAGAATCTTATAAATAAATCCATTTCTAGATACTAAATGTGGGTGTGCTTCAGGCATAGATGTACCTAAAAGTAACAACACCGATAAGGTGTTTTAGTCCTAACATGGGGTAACCTGGTACAAAATAATGGGCCTTATTTTGCACCTGGTTTGACACTCACAGGAAATATTCTTAGGATAATTCACATTTTATTTACAAACCATTATGAAGAATTTAATTGTAAATATGTCCCCAAATAAACCATGTTTATGATTATGAGATGATGCATGCATAATATTTCAATTTATGTTAATTAGTTTACTATTTTGAATGTATACATTACAATTCATAACTTAATTTTATGTGTTTCATTCTTTATAAATGGAACATAGTAGATGGGATGTAAACTACATGAACATGAATATCCCATATATGGATTTACCTCCTATGAAAGATAGTGATATTTGTTCTAGAGCTATGACTAGTGATGAGTATCATATAACTGTACTAAGACAACTGACTCAAGTTTTAAACAATAACCTTACCCATATGTATTATCCTGAACCATAATGTGAAGGAGAAATGTTAGACTTATTTATTCAAAATTATTTTCAATTATTTACTTTGACAGCAACCCCATTAATAGATGATCAGTGGATAAGTTCTTTTGACAAGATATTTCTCGCTTTAGGGGGTCAAGAAAGGTAGAATGTTTTCATGGTAGTGTATCATATATTGAGATATACTAATAAATGGTGCTAATTAATTAAAAAACAAAGGATGGGGAAGATATTGAAAATATGGAATGGATGGATTTTAAAGAAATTTATATAGAAAAATATTCTCCTCACAAACAGCAAGCTGATATGGAGGGGTAAATCGTGAATCTAAGATAGAAATAGAATGAAAGTGTGTCGAAGTATGAAGTCAACATTCCAAGGTTAGAAATGAATTTTGTGGAATACAAACATAATCCAAGTATAAAGATTTATATATTATTTAATGGTTTAAAACTAATTCTCTTATGTGAACTGGTCTCTTAGAATTTCTCATCATATGATGATATAGTCTCATGTTATGTCAAGATACAAAAATATTTATCTATGTATTCTGACATTAAAGGAAAGAAATAGAATAAGAGAGATTCTGAAAACTCTAAAAAAGGAAATAATGAAAGTAGGAAGAAGGGAAGATTTGACTTTCTACACTGTAGTAATTGTGGGAAAAAACACTCTGGTTCTTTTTTAATGGGAAAAGGTGTTTGTTACAATTGTGGGGAAAACAACCAAAAATATAGTGATTTCATGGGAAAGAATGAATCTTCTAATGTTCAATGATATAATTGTAGATATATGGCACATTATTCACATGAATATCCTAAGTGTCATGGAATCTTTCCCCACATAAGGCCAAGGGAGCAACGCCAAGATTATGTGGTCCCAACTGATGAGGTTTAAGATCATAATGATGTGGTTGGAGGTACATAAATAATTTTCTAAATCATATCCAATGCTTAATTTTATTCAAGATCACCACATTATTTCATATCTTCCATATTTTCTACGATAATTTTACATTTTTAATTTGATTTTATAATGGATTTCTCAATTAAAACTCCTAACATGAGTATAATTTCATCATATACATGTCAATTAGCCCCCCTTATGACACAAAAACATGCTTTAGATATTGAACATGTCATCATATACATGACTTAATTTGATATAATTCTTGAAATGAATTGGATTTCAAATTATGGAGTGAATATATATTATAATAAGAATAAAGTTACAAATTTTGATAATGATATAGATTCCCTTATCTTTACAGAAGAAACCACACCATCATAATCATACCATGATCCACCCCCAGTAGCTCTGCTGAATTCAATTCTTGGGTAGGAAGATTATGAAATATCAATGGGTAATGAAATCTATTATCTACACTAAACTGGGATTTTTCCTACCCTACATGTCACACTCTCCTTCTTCCACATACCCCTCCATTTCATTTCCCCCCAACTATTCTACCCCTTATTCCACGACACCTTCAGCTTCCCCCCCCCCCCCTCCCCACGCGCTCCCCCCTCCTACCTCTGAAGTAGGGTTTCATGACTACCAGAGTCCTTAGACATTCCGGCAACCTTCCACATTCCACCACTGTATGTTCACACCACCATGAATGGAATCTGGTATTCCCAGCCACATTCTCTGCCATCTTTCAATTCAATTTAGGGTTTCAAGCTACTAGGCTACTTCGTCAGATATCAACAACATAGTCTTCAATGTTAAGTCGCAACTCCCGCGACACCATTTTGTGCCCGACGACCTATCTACACTTACCTCCATATAAATTCTTCTTCCTACTAGGTGGCTTTGACGAAGGTCAACCAAAAATTACTCATCATCCTCCCTAGGCCATCGATATTGCAATGTCCAGGTTTGGTTTCTCTTGACGCGAGCTCCCAATGATGAATATATGCAAATATTTCTCCATTCTACCATATGATGTTCGAATGAAATATTCCAGTAATTTATTTCGCCTCTATTTGGTCTAATTTCTAACATCAGTATGCAACTACAATCCATGTATGCATATAACAACTATACACTACTTATCTATGGGTACCTTTTACTGCTTAACTATATATATTTCTCCATTATAGCATATTTCAGTCATGCTCTTGCATCTGTCTAATTTATATAGGTTACTTTGATGTTGTTATTTCATTGATGTTTCTATGAATTTGGATTTAGAGTAGATATGTGAAATAACTATACACTTATTATCTATGGGTACCTTTTACTACATTATGTGACACTCAAATTGAACATTTGAATTTATATTTTCTTTGTAATCCTTATATGTTTCTTTGATGTTGGTATAAGTGTGGTTCATTGCAATCACAGTATAATTGTCGATCACTATAATTAAAACATGAATTCTTCATCAATTGTATTATCCGTATATTATAAATTGAATCTTCATACCCATAAAAATATATTGGTTGCATTCTAAAACCTGACAATTCAACATAAAGACAATAAAACAAAGATGTAGACACTGTCATCATCAAGAGATACAATGTTGCAAATGAGACTTTATATGAGAGAATGAAAAGTTGGTACAGTAGTATTGTATTTCTTTTAAAACATTCCATAAACATAATTACTGAATTACAGGTTCCTAACTTCATAGTAAAATCACCCATGGAGTGTCATCAACTATGTTCTACTGCAAAATTTGATTCATTCCAACTGAACTCTGACTTGATCAGAGGAGAACGCATACCACTTTCAACTATACCTACCAATGGTAAGTATATTTAAATTTTACCAACATTTTCAGATATAGTCAATATATTTATTGTAAATAATGTAATATACCTTACTCATGCTGCATTTCAATTGACAGTGGATCTAGATTTGGGATCCTCTACGCCCATTAGTGTTAGAACAAGAATTAGAAAAGGTTGTAGTAACAGTATTCACTGTAAGTATCTGAACGTTTCAATATTAAATTAGATCAATCATTACAACATTGTTCATGTTCTGCCTACTCACCAAAGGAGGATCATGCATATCATTTTTGCATTTATCTTCAAATGGTGAGTTATATTACACTATCAAAGAACAGTGATTATATATATTTATTTCACTATGTCGTAACATAGTATAGTTTGTCCACTATTAAATTTCATTAATTGCTCATCATAATTATGGATCTTCATCAACAAGATCTCTACCTGGTTGCAAGTGAAAACGTATATCAGCAACTAATCAAGAAAATTATGACCCCTCTTGTAAGTACTCTGTCATCGTGTAGTTCTGAATAAGACACGTTTTCTCTCATATGTATTTAACATATAAACTAAATTTTTATTACCTTTGCTAGGTGTAACGACTGAAACAAATATTCCCACTTACCCTTCCCGTGACTCATAATCAGAGTAAGAATAGATCATACCCTCAAAAGATTTTTAAATTATCACATAGTGTAATTTGTTGAATAGTATGTTTAAAATAGATACCCTTTTACTTCTTAAACTACTGGTAATGAAGCTTATTATCTCGGCATAGGTGTGATGTATATTATAATCATGTTGTATTCGTCTTCTGTATCCATAGATATATATCTGCATTATTTTGGTATTTCCATGTAATTAAAATGCATAATTTACACTTGAAATATGTGTCATCAACAATGAGTCATGTCATTTCAGAAAGAGATGTAACAACTGGTGAAATCAACGCTAGAATCACTCATCGAAGAGACTATTAAAGTTTGACTTACTATATAATAATTTTTTACATTACGGGTATTTTGTATGCATTTCCTTAAAAACTAAATAAAAATACTGGTGCAGAAATAATGCAACTACTTCAACTTGCGGAAAACGTAGGTCAATGTATTCTTTTTACCTTTTGCTAGAATGTTATTCAAGTCATCACAGTTTTATGTAATTTATAATGCCAAGTTTATTAATGCCATTCATTTAATCATTACGCACCTCAAGAATATTTTAATAGTGGAGATCCCTCTAATGTTTTCCAATACTGTGGTTATATCATTTGGTTTGATGAGAGAAATATAAAATGCATCACCAAAGAAAACCCACGGTTTGGTATATGTTGCACGCTTGGTAAAGTCCCTTTCCAATTACTACCATCCTATCCTCCATACCTTCGAACATTAGTCTTCAATAAAAACTCTGTGGAGGAAAGATCATTCGAGGAATATATGCATATTTACAATTATATCTCTGCATTCACGTCAATGGGCTGTAAGGTTGACACATCCTTCAATAATGGAAGAGATCCAATTATATTCATATTGAATGGAAAAAACTACCATCGTATAGGTATTATGTGTCCTCCTAAGGGAGAGCCCCTAGGTTTTCCTAGCTATATGTTTATGATACTGAGAACGAGTCTCAAAACTAGATTCTAAACGTTAGGTAATATTTAACATCTAGGTTTACACATTTACGGGAAGTCATTCACTTCATTCTTAATTTAATTTTTTTTAGTTTTGATGGAGCAAATTAAAACACAGTGGTATATTATAATATTATTGTCAACTTACAAAATATATTTCTTGAAAAAAATGTTTAACTCATCATTTCAGAAGTACAAAAGATTTTCGTGATCATCAAGAACATGCAAACTTAAATTTGTGCATTCTTAAGAGAAGATAAACAGATGAAACGACATATAACATGCCTACTACTTCTGAGATTGCAATGGTTATTGTTTGTGACATTGAAGATCTCAACTATGAAAGAGATATTATCATTCAAAGCAGAAGTGGTGATTTGCAGTGGATTGATGAGCATCATCCCTTTTACCTTTCATTGAAATATCCACTTATTTTCACAAATGGTCAAGATGGATATGTTGACCACATTTTTCATCGATCTAAATCTATGAGTACAAGTAGAAAGGTTCGGAAAGTAACAATGCGTGAATAATTCTCCTATCACTTACAGTGTCATTCGAGTGATAAGTCAATATTACAACATTCAAGAAGACTGTTGCAACAATTTATTATTGATTCTTATACAATGATAGTGTCTCAGAGACTATCATTTATTCTCTTCAATCAAAAACCATTGAGGGTTGAGTTGTACAATGGGTTGAAAGATTATTTTCTTCGAGGTGACCGTGATGGGTATGAATGCGGGAAGAAAATCATTTTACCATCTACATTTACTAGTTGTTCCAGGTATATGAATTAAAATTACCATGATGCAGTGTCAATCTCCAATTGGGAAGGATATCTGGATTTTTTTAACGTTTAAATGCAATCCCCTTTGGCCTTAAATCACTATATTTTTATCACGTAACAATCTTCTCCCTTCATACTATCTGCACATTGTATCCAGAATTTTCAATATTAAGGTTATCTAGTTAATGAAAGATTTACGGGACAGATGTTTCTTTGGAAAGTCACGTGCAGGTACCTACTACAATACAAATTATTTTATGAGGCATACTTTATATTATTTAATGAATCTATTGTTTAATTGTGTCATTTATATCATTAATTTCTATACAGTTGTTCTTATAGTGAAATTTCAGAAACGTGGACTGCCTCATATATACATTTTACTATTTTTATGTAGAGAGAGAAAAATAGGTACTTTTGCCTGCATTGAAAAATGTGTTTCTGCTAAAGTTACAAATAAATGTGATTTTCCAAAACATCATGAGGCTGTTAAGAAGTTTATGATGCATGGATCTTGTGGTGATGCAACTTTTAGATCACCTTGTATGAAAAATGAAAAATGTACTAAATTTATACCAAAAAAATTTGTTGAATGTACAACAGTTGGCGATGATGGGTATGTTCTATACCAACGATGAATTGATGGAAACAAGATTGTGAAAAATGGTGTCCCATTGGATAATTGGTTTTTTGTACGATATAATCATTTCTTGCTAATGAAGTATCAATCTCATCTGAATATTGAAGTTTGCAATCAATCTACTTCCATCAAATATCTGTTCAAGTATATTAGCAAAGGTAATGATCATGTAACAGCAACTCTGTATGAAACCAACACTACAACACTGTCTGGCAATAATGTCGATGAGATTAATATGTATTATGATTGCTGATACATTTCTCCTTGAAAGTCCACTTGGAGGATATTTTCCTATGATATCCACTATAGATATCATCCGGTTAAAAGATTACATTTTCATTTACCAGGAAAAAATAGTGTTACGTACAGTGACACTAATCATATTGAGGATGTGTTGCATAAGCTTAACATTTGTAAATAAATTCTTACAACATGGCTTGAAGCTAATGTTGCTTACCAGGAAGGAAGATGTCTCACATTTGCAAAATTTCCAACTAGATATGTATTCCACCAACGTGAAAAAATATGGTGTCCATGAAAGCAGGGGGTTCAGTATTGGTAGACTTTATTATGTGCCACTAACTACTAGAGATCTATATTACCTACGATTAATGCTCACAAAGATCACAGGTGCAATTTTTTTTGACAGTATTACAACTATGAACAACATTATTCATGGTAATTTTCGTGAATCATGTTATACATTGGGACTTCTTACGGATGACAGAGAATTTATTGAAGCAATCAAGGAGGTGTCAACTTAGGCTACAGGCCAGTCTATGTGCAGACTTTTTTCTAGCATTTTGTTCTAAAACAATATGTCTCACCTAGACATTGTGTGGCATGAAACATGGGAGCTCCTCAGTGAAGACATTCTCTACGTGAAAAAGAATAGGCTACAAATTCCAAGTATATTTTTTCAAAATGCTCAATCTATATAATTTTAACTATGTAGTTGCTAATTTAGTAAGTTTTTCTTCTTCATTTAGACATTTTACTAATTAAATAACAATATTTCATGATTCCATTTAGATTTTTCACTCACAGATAATCAAAAATAGTTGTATGATTTTCTTGAAATAGAGAACCTACTATAGAGGATTGGTAGATCACTTAATTATTTTCCACAAATTCTAGTTCTAGATTCCGAAATTGTCTCTCAACGAAATCAATTGGTAGCTGATGAAATTAATCATGACAGAGAGACTCTTTAGAATAAGTATCTGACTTTGAAAAGTAAACTTATTGTTGAACAGACTGAGGTGATGACTACCAGTATGTCTTCGTTAACTTCATCCGCTTGAAGTTTATTTTTCTTGCATGGTCATGGAGGCATAGGTAAAACATATATTAGGAAAGTATTGATATCTTTACTATGGTCAGAATGTAATATTGTTCTGGCGGTTTCATCTAGTGGAATTACTTCATTACTGCTACCTGTTTGGAGGACAACACATTCAAAATATAGAATTCTGATATCTATTTCTGAAAACTCTATTTTCAATATTCAACAAGTCAGTGATGGCACAAATCTTTTACAGTTAACAAAGAATATTATTTGGGATGAGGCACCAATGATTCATAAGAATTGTTTTGAATCTCTTGACCATACGATAAAAGATATCAGGTCGGTAAAAAATGGAAATGCTTCAAACTTTCCATTCTATGGAATAATTGTTGTGTTGGGTGGGGATTAAAGCAAATACTACATGTCATACCATGTGGTAACAGAAATTAAAAAGTTTCTTTAAGTACATCTTCATTATACTTGTGGAAACATTTTCGTGTTCTAACACTCACAATGAACAAGATATTGATTTCCAATTCATCTACAATTTCATATGAGATTCATGAATTTGACAAATGGACTTTAGATATTTGGGAAGGCCGCATTGCAGAACCAAATGATGGTGAAACCACAATTCCAATTCCAGCCGCATATATTCTTTCTTGGACTAAAGATCCTATTTATGAAGTTGTTGAACACACTTATCCCAACTTCATTAGTAACCATGATGATGTTAATTATCTGAAAGATTGTGCCATTTTAGCTCTAACTTGGGATATTGTTGAAGAAGTAGATGCATACATGATGTCCCTCACTTGTTCCGAATGCAAAGATTATTTCAGCTCAGATTCAGTTTGTGATGAAATTTTTGATATAGATAAGCTGGAAAACATTTACACATCTGAAATGTTAAATGGGATTAATGTATAGGGATGGCTGACCATAAAATTTCTTTCATAATTGGGGTTCCTGTCATGTTTCTTCGAAATGTAGATCAGTCTGTGGGATTATATAATGGGACTCACTTGATTGTTACCCACTTCGGTGATCATGTCATTAGAGCAAGAATTCTATGTGGCTTTAATTTAGGAATTCTTGCTTTCATTCCAAGATTAAATATGACACGCTCTGAAATTCGATGGCATTTCAAACTACAAAGAAGACAATATCCTTTGACTATTTCTTCTGCTATGACTATTAACAAAAGTCAAGGACAATCACTATCTTCTATTGGGTTGTATCTTCGAAATCCTGTGTTTTTTCATGGTCAATTATATGTTGCTCTATCTAGAGTCGCATCACCCTCAGGTTTGAAAATAGTAGTTGGTGATAATAATCACACAACTCATGAATCAATGCAAAATATTGTCTACAAAGAGATATTTCATATATTGTGTTAGGTATATGTAAAATTATATATTAAATTCTGAATTTTTGGTTCTTATCAGCTTATTTATATCTGATTTTATGATACTCAATGTTTCTGATAAGGATTTGTTTGTAAAAAATTATAACATCGTACTTTTAATAATATTTCGCGATTAATTTCCCCTTTGAATGATATCACACCTGCTACTGATTAGACATTGAAGATACAAGTGCGTATTTTGAATTTTTGGTGCAACACATCATCCAGGTACTCCAATGATGTTGTTGCGATAGATATGATTCTTTGAGATTTACAGGTGAATTCAGAATAAAAATAGACGACATATTATCTTTATTCTATTTTATTTCTCTTTTCATTACAATTATACCACATATTTTCCATCTTCAATATAATGTGTTTCAATTTTTGACATTCTTAGATATTTATTTCTGTGTAAAGAAAGGATACATTGTACTATTATATGGAATCAAATTCTATCAAACTTCATAAATATATTGTATGAAGTGATGTGTTATTTCATACAGAACTTACCGATAGCTTCTAATCAAGGTACCTAATTAGGAACTAGACATGCATGTCGAGTACTTTTCACATCAACAACTCATGTCCGGCCATGTGATGCACCACTACCACATTTCTGTTTCGAATTTACTTCCTTTGAAGACATAATTCAGAGAAGGGTTCCATAGCAACAATTAATAGGTAAACATTTATTGACATTTCTTTAACAGTTTATGAATGTTTATAAAGTATCTCTGTTGATCAATATATAATTTTATGGATTACTTTCAACTTTTTTTACCTTACAGTACACAACCATATCTTCTTTCTAATCTGTTTTAGAAATTATTGGATATTTATGTTACTCACATCCTCTTAAAGCATTAAGTAATTCCAATTTCATGATGAAAATTGTCTTACAGGATGAAAGGATTGTTATTACGGCCTTTCAGTATCTTTGACCCGCTGTTTATATTTAACATTATGCGGAACATACTTTTCTGCATAGGGTTACAACTTAAATGCAGTTTATGGGGTGACTATGCTAACCAGATGTCATCTTACTTGGGAGAAAATATCGGTCCTTCAACTATTTTAATATTGCATCTTTTTTGAGTTAAGAAATTTAATAGTATTCTCTCTAATAACCCAATGCCTTATTGACCTTTTTATTATTCAATTCTTTAAAAAGTTTTAAACCACTACTCCAACTGAATTTGTTTTAAAATTACTTTCAGACTCTCTTATACTTACAACTGCCATTAATGCGACAAAAATCCTTTTCAATCCTGATATTAAAGATGTTGAATCATTCTGAAAAAGGTACTCTGGATACTTGATTTAATTGTGATTTATATATATGATGACCAATTCTTACTATATGATAGATGTACATATTATGTTTGATATTTGACTTGCATTTTTCAATATTCAGATGTATGTTTATAATGGAATCAGAGTGTCAAAGTCCAGCACCAAAAAACCCATCTTCTTCCTCTACACCATTGCTATATTGGAAAAATAAAAAATCCATTTTGGAAGTCAATAATTTTGATCAGGTATGTAGTATACGACAGATTGAAAATTTAATTTATGCACATTAAAAATCTGGTTGTACCAGTATAGTACAACATTATGTCATTAGCTACATTAATCTCAATGTTGAACAGCCTACAAAGTGCTTGATTTCCATCACCAAAAAAAATCAAAAAACTCACAATTGGTTCTATGATTTATTCAATTCTTTCATGAAGAAACTGCATAATGTTTATGGAAAAATTTGGTGCAACAAATGTGAGATATCTATAACTTGAACCATTCCTAGGTTCTTATTTTTTTCTTCTAATTAACATTTCATTAGTTATTTTATATATCAATAGTAATTAATTTTACTTATCCTAGATCCCTTTTTAGTCATATTTATAAATCAACAGATTTAGAGTGTATCTCCTTATGAGTGTTTCCACGGACTCCTTATCAGTTTCCTATTTGATAAACAATTAATGCAATTTGTGAGCAGAACTGCTTCAGATCTGCGAGATTATTTGACTCAGGTACTACTAGATAATAAAATATCATGATGGAAAAATATGACCGCTTCAATTAAACTAACATTTAATTTTTCTTCTTTAATAAGGCTGATGATGAGTACGGTTTTCCTAATGAATTGACTGTTTTCAAATCAAAAAAGGTTCCCCAGTCAATTGAAGTGTCAAATTTTAATATTCAAAACCATCACCGTTCAACAGAACAAAACTCATACAAGGTAATATTCATTACCGACAATGAAAAAAACATCACCATGTTCAATTATAGCTTCAAAGAATTTAAGGTATATTATACTACATATTCCTATTTTCATTAATATGGATAGATTGAAAATAGTTATTTGTGTTATTATTTATATACAACATCTTCAAATAAGTTGATGTACAAATGTAATTAGTGTGCATGAACATATTTAGGTGCAATATAATCCATTATCATCATTTTTACTTCCACACGTGTAAAGAACATGCAACTGGATTATTGATTTATTGTTCTATCATAGGATCATCAAAATGTTAAATCATTTCGACTAAATGAAAAGGATGAATCTATATTTGAAACATCATCTGTAGTATCATCCTGTATTTAGGTATATATATATTTTTCCCTTATAATTTTCTTTACAGGACTTTATTTTATTGTTACAGTTTAATTTCTCCTACATCTGATGCTACTTTTAACTATGATCTATATGCAGAAAAACCTACTCACTGAATTTATTAATGAAGATTTTATTGAGAAATCTCAAAATATCCCACCTGAAAGTGTCGGTAGAACAAGTCAGGCAAAAAACATGGCAATCCAAATAAAAGATAAATTAAAAGACAAGACAGAAAATAATGACTAATATGTTCTGCAGATATGAAAGGTAATACGATATTAGGTGATTGAATCTTCTAATTTCTTTTTTGTCAGGTGGGTTAGTATATTCTTCATGTATTATATATCAACTATCACTTGATGTATTTCAGTGCTTGTGGGATAAGGTACAGGGCATGGAGGGGGGCCTGGTGGGGGCTGGTGCTAAAGGGGTTGGGTAGGGAGGAGGGGCCTGGTTGGGTTGGTGTTGGGAAGGAGGGGGTGAGTTAGAAGGGGGTTCTAGGATGTGGTGTCGGCAGAGGCTTCTAAGGGGGTATGGGATGCAATGGGTTGGGCAGGGGGTGGAGGGGAGGGGCTGGGCATGGGTGGGGGTGGTGAAGGGTAGGAGGCAGGGGGAGTTTGAAGGGAGGACAGTCCTGGTGGGGGTGAAGTTGGGCAGGGGGATGAGCCTGTGTAATGTTTTTTAATTAAGTTTTCAGTTTTTACCATGCTGACTTAAATATATGGATGGTCAACATGAATATGCATGTGGTGTTTGTTATATACAGGTTTTTTTATCATTTATAGTGAAATATGTTCACTAATCCATTAATTTTAGAATTTTTTTAATTTTAACTTTTGTGTGTAGGTTCAATAGTAACTTGGGTGGGGTGTTATTCAAGGAACTCCATATAGATATTCAAGAAACATGATTATGTAATGTTATGCATTACATTTTTATTTCCTCATTGGATGGTTTATATGAATTACATTACACAACACATGAAGATTGGATATCTTAGACTTGATTGTTTTACTACAAAAACCAATCATGTGAGGTTATTTATGATATTCTCTTAGGCATATTTCATATTTGAAAGAAGGTATTGTAGTGTGTTATTGTTATTAAAAGGTAAAAACTTTTAAACTGTTCAGTACTCTGTGCTACAATACTTCTATATTTATTTTAATTTAGTCCATAGATTTATGATTCCTAATAAATGGTTTCCATTTTTTTACATATAAATATAAATGGGCTGGGTAGGTTGGAGGGGTGGGGAGGGGTGGAGTGGGGAGGGGAGGATGAGGTTAGGGGAGAGTGGCCTAGTGGGGGGAAGAGGTTGGGCAGGGGGAGTGGTGGCAGAAGGGGATGGGTCTGGGGAGGGGGAGGTAGGAGGGGGAGCTGTTGGGATTGGGTGGGAGACAAGAAGAAGAGGGGGGAGGGGAGGGATAGAGCTAGGTAGGGGTGGCTAGCTGGGTAGGGTAGCGAGGGGATAGGAGGGGTCGGGTAGGGGAGGGATGAATAGGGGGTAGGAGGAGGGGGGAAAATGGGTCGGGGGATATTCTGCTTAGTGGGTAGGGGAATGGAGGGAAGGGGCTGGGTAGGTTGGAGGGGAGGGGAGGGGAGGGAAGTTGAGGATGAGGGAAGGGGGGAGAGGGCTACTGGGGGAAGAGTTTGTGTGAGGGGTGGGTGGTGGGTGGTGGGGGAAGCGTCTGGGCAGGGGGAGGAAGAGGTGGGAGGGGGAACTGTTGGGATTGGATGGGAGACAAGAAGAGTAGGGGAGGGGAGGGGTAGAGCTGGGTTGGGGTGACAAGCTGGGTAGGGTGTCAGGGGGGAGAAGAGGGGCTAGGCATGGGAGGGATGAGGTGGGGGATTAATGGGTCAAGTGGTATTCTTGCTTAGTGGGTAGGGGAATGGAGGGGAGGGGCGGGGAAGGTTGGAGGGGAGGGGAGAGGAGGGGAGGGAAGGATGAGTGCAGGGGGGATGGGGCTGCTGGGGGAACCGTTTGGGCAGGGGGGTGGTTGGGGAAGCGTCTGGGCAGGGGGGAGGCAGATGTGGGAGGGGGAGCTTCTGGGATTGGGTGGGAGGCAAGTAGAGGAGGGGGGAGGGGTAGAGCTGGGTAGGGGGGTTGGAGGAGCTGCTGAAAAATTGGGGGGGTGACAAGCTGCCCAGACTAACCACTGTTTCTCATCATATGGGATTGAGTAATTGGATGTGTAATGTAGATTTTTTCATTTACTACCTGAATAGAATCATATATAGTAGATCCATAGAGAACATGATTGGTCTAATAAATATACATGTAACAAGGGAAGAAGTTTTCATTGGACCTGATTTTCTTGTAACCCATTTCAAATTAATGTAAGTCTGGTTGACATTAATGATTTATTTTTATAGATTGATTATGGTGAAATCACTATTCTATCAAGGTATTATGTATTAAATGGGAAGGGTAATAGAGGTGAGGGGTTGGGAAGGTTTGAGGTGAGAGTAGGGGAGGGGAGGGGAGGATTAGGGCAGGTGGAGGGGCTGCTGGGGGAAGAGTTTGGGAAGGGGGTGGGGGGGAAGCGGTTGGGCATGGGGGAGGCAGAGGTGGGAGGGGGAGCTACTGGGATTGGGTGGGACTAAAGTAGTGGAGGGGGAGGGGAGGGGTAGAGCTGGGTAGGGGGTTTGGAGGAACTACTGAAAAATGGGGGGGGAGAAACTACCCAGACTAACCACTGTTTATTTTTCAATTAGTACTGATTTTTCCATTCATTCAATTAGTTGTGATTTTTTCTTTTCATATTAATAATTGTTTGGTTTCACTTCACTACATTACCCAGTTTTTTTTCATTATGATATGTCTTATTTACTCACATTAATGTCTAATTATATAATCCAAGGATCAATATAACTATCTACATACATGACAAACTGCTACTCTACACCAATGATACATGGTATTACTAGGAGGCTGTTGACTGCACATTCTGATGACATGAATTCTAATCTGATCTGCACACCTGCTGTTGTTGAAAATCATGGTTCCTGTAATTGTTGACAAACATGTATCTGCTACTTAAAGGGTATTTATGTTCTCTTATCATGGTTAAATAACATTCGATATTTCTATTTCAATGGTGACATGATAATGATAACTAATATTTGTTTCCAATATAATGTTCTCTTACCATGATTCTATTTCACTATTATCCTATTTCAAGTATCTAGATACTAGATTTTCATAATTCATTTCTATGAATAGATTTATAATTTCAATACAATAATTATTAATGTCCATTGATCACTTCTCATATTTCTAATGCATTTTGTAGTTCAGATTTCATTTATGACGTCATGCGTATGCACGGGCGATGTACTAGTTAATGTTAAAATTGAGGAAGTTCCTATTATTCTAGAATTCATTGATGTATTTCTGAAGTATTTACCTAGACATCCTCTAGAGGGATAAATTGAGTTTTCTATTGATTTAATTCTTGTTTCAAGGCCTATATCAATGACTCCATATAGAATAGCCATAGTGGAATTAGTGTGGATAAAGAAAAAACTACAGGAGTTGAGTGGTAAGGGGTTTATTCTCCCTAGTTTTTATCTATGAGGAACTCATTTTCTATTCTTTAAGAATAAATATGGATCTATGAGGTTTTTCATCGACTATAGGGAGATCAATGCTATTATGAAAAATAACAAGTGTCTGCTTTTTCAGATTGATGATTTATTTGATCAAATGAATGGATTCCAATATATTACAAATATTTATTTTTAATGTAGATATCATCAGGCCCATGTGAGGAAGGAAGATATTCCAAACACATCATTTTGATTAAAGTATGGGAATTATGAGTTTACAGTAATTCCTTTTGGACTGACTAATGCACACTCTATTTTGATGGATCTAATGAATAGATTTTTTAAGGAATATCTTGATGACTCTGTCATTGTAATTGTTTATTATATATTGTAATACTAAATCTATGAAGACAATTAGAATCTTGTACTTATTACTCTAAATACTCTTATAAGAAATAATTTTTTTGGTATGTTTAGTAAGTGTGAATTTTGCTGTCAAATAGTTTTTTTTCAAGGCCATATTGTCTCTATTGATTGAATCTTCATTGATCTAGTGAAGAAAAAGTAGTTTTAGGAATGGACTAAACCAATGAACATAACCGAGGGTTGTATTTTTATTGGTTTTTCAGTTTTTTATCAGTGTTTTGTTTCGAACATCCCCCAATTAGATAACTTAGTAACAAATATTGCACGTGAAGGTGATAAATATGGATGGACAAATAAATGTGAAGAATTTTTCAGATATTTGACAAAACTGTTAGTTAATTATCTAATCTTGACTCTACCATTGAAAAATGGTGGATTTTTTATTTACATGGTTGAATCAAAGAAAGTACATGGTTGTGTCCTTATGTAGAATGATAGAGTTATTTCCTTTGCATCAAGGTAGTTAATAACTCATGAACATAACTATCCCACTCATGATCTTGATTTATGAGCTATAATATTTTCATTGATGGTATGGATATTTTATCTCTATGGTGAAAGATGTGAGATATGTAAAGATTGAAAGAGATTGAAATATATCTTCTCACAAAAAGAACTCAACATGAGGTAAAAAAGACAAATAAAACTAATCATGGATTCTGACTGTTCAATACACTGTGACCTAGGAAAAGAGAATAAGTAAGTTGATGCATTGAGAATGAATGATGGTGGAGTTTTAAACAAAATGGGGATTAAATGGAATAATGTGTATGTTGATCTAATTGATATGGATATAGAAATTATCAAGGGAGTTGAAAAATCATTAAATTTTCAATTAGATGACTAAAGGATTAAATGTTATCAGTTTGATGATGATAATATTCAAATGAAAATTAACAGTTTTAATGATGGGAAATTTGATGAATTCATGTGTGATTATGGACTTATAAAATTTGGTAAGTGGCTTTGTGTTCCCTCTATACCAGAGCTAAAAATGAACTTATTAGATGATTCTCATATCTTGAGTTTATCTATACACCTAGGAAGCACTGATATTTATAGATATTGTAAGGAACATTTATAATGGGATAACAAAAAGAGAGATATTTCTAATTATGTATCAATATGTTTAGTATATCAATGGATGAAGGATGAAATACAACAACCTAGAGGATTCTTGCAACCTCTTCCTATTACTACATGGAAGTGGGATGAAATCACTATAGATTTTTTCACATTATTATTAAAATATCCAAGAAGGAGTGATGTAATATGGGGGATTGTTGATCAACCTACCAAATCTACACATTTCCTTATTATAAGGGAAGATTTTCCACTGGAGTGCCTTGTACGAATCTATATTCATGAAGTTGTAAAACTTCATGGAGATCCTCTCTCAATTGTTTTTGATCATGATCCATGATTTACATCAAAATTATAGAAAATGTTTCATAAATCTTAGGATACTGAGCTTCATTTGAGTACTACTTATCCCCCTCAAACTAATGGTTAGTAAAAAATAATGATATTGACATTATAAGACTTGTTTAGACCATACTAAAATGATTTTAAAAGTATGTGGGATTAGTATTTACCTTTGAAATAGTTTTCCTACAATAATAGTTTCCATTATATTATTAAAATGGAACTATATGATGAATTATTTATAAGGAGATGGCGTACATCGACCTATTGGGATGAAGTTGGTGAATGAAATCTTGTAGTCCCAATGATTGTGGAGGGAAAAAAGGTAAGGTAAAGACTATTCAAACCCATATCAAACCAGATAAAATTATGAAAAAGATATATGCTGATTATAGAAGGAAGGATTTTGAATTTCTTGTAGGAGAACTAGTTTTCTTGAAAGTATCTTCATGGAAGGGTGTTATAATATTTCAAAAGAAAGGGAAATTGATCCCTAGGTACATTTGTCCTTTCAATATTCTAGAGAGAGTTGGTTCTATGGATAATCATTTGGAGATACCACCTAGCATTTATAAAATATACTATGTGTTCTACATCTCATTGTTGAGAAATTACACTCCAAACCCAACACATGTACTCACTTTTGAAGGTATAAAATTGGAACATGACTTATCTTACTATAAATATCATGTCTGGATTATGGATGTTAAGGAACAAGTGTTGAGGAATCAGATGACTCAACTAGTAAATCTACATTTTAGAAATCATAAAATTGAAGAGGTAATGTAGGATCATAAGGATCTTATGATGAATAAATACCCAAATCATTTTGTGAGGTGAGATTTTTGGAAAATTAAAGGATGAAATTTTTATAGGAGGTGAGAATTTAGAGACTCAAAATTATAACAATAAAATTTACCTTCGTATGTTTATTTAATATAGTATGAATCATATAAAAACACATATATTACATAATAAAATCTTTATAAATGAATAATAAAATAAATAAGATGTATTTCAAAACATTAAGGAACCTATACAGATGAAATAGTAACATGCCCCTAGGAATAGTAATATGAACCTTTTGAATAGTAAATCTGGTTAATGAATAGTAACCACACCCATTAAAGAATAAATAAAATTTAGGCATCTCATAAGTTAATGTATAATATAATTATATCATTGTAAAATTAAGTGAATATTTTAAAATTTAATATTTAAGTACTAGTATTTTTATAAGTCACAAATATTTAATTACTATTTTATAATTTGTAAAATTGTTTAAAAGAAAATTATTTTCATAAAATTGATTAATAATACAATATTTTGATGTTTTATTATTTTAGGATAATTTTTTGATAACTTATTTAACTTTTGAATGTGTTATAAAAGCACGTTAAAATTTATCTGTATTTTTTAAGTAAATAATGATTTTATTTAAGAACTACATTTCACATATATAGATAATTATTTTTATAAAATGGAGTCCATTTTTGAATTATATTCATCTAAAAATTGTTATGGTCAAATTTTCAGATTTTTCTAATACACGTGAATTTTTGGTGAATATTAAAATATAGTAATTTACAGTATAATACATTAAAAGATAAAAACACTATTACATGTGTCTAAACTGATGTAAGTACCATAATATCTAAATTTAATTCATAATTTTAATATTTTTTATAAAAATTATCAAAATTTTCATATTCTTGAGCTAGTATAATAAACAAATTAATAAGTTATTCAAAAATCACCCCTCTCCTCCACTATAAAGACCACCCTTACCCCCCCCCCCCCCCTCTTCTCTTCACTCCTTTAAGCCTTTATGATTGCCAGTGATTATCAAAAATCCACTTTACTACTATCTCCCCACATATAAGATATCCTGATCTTTCCAAATGAAAAAAACCCTCTCTCTATCGAGGTTCTCAAGGGGGTTAATTCAAGAAGTAAACCCTCTTCCTTTTTCTTTTAATTTCATTTTCAATTTACTTTCTTTTAATTTTTCTCTTCACCTCACCTATACAAATAATCACGATAACTACAGTATAATTTTTATAGTGAAATTATATCATGTTAATGTAGTATAATTCATCAATTTGTTATCTATCTCTCTCTCTCTTTTATTTTAAACAATGAACTCATTGTCCAATATGTGCCAGTTTATGACCTATGTGGACGATGAACCCTCATGAATCAATTTATCTTTAATGTATAGTCCTGAAAAAAAAATTATGGTTGAACAATATTATAAAATATTTATTATTTCACATGTAATTTTTTGGAACTAGTATATATACATAATACTAATTAATTTGACAAAACCGGTTCGTGATGATCAAAATACTGCCGTAATAATCTAAATAGTTGTCTCTATTGTGTTATCAAATAAATAATATTCATACTATATAAATAAATAAATTATATAAAAATTTAATATTATTTATGTTCATTATTATCATGTATATTTAATTCACTATAATTACATCCTTTCTAGATGAACATTTGTACTCATATACTATTATACTGATCATGAAACCCAAAGAAAATGAACACCCCTAAGCGATAAATTTGTATCATATGACTCGTTAAAAGGACATAAATTTACATAATAAAATTATAAAAAATCAATTCTTATATAAAATTTTATTTATTAATTAATTAATGGATTTAATTTTATTATCCATGATATTTAGGTGAAGTGTAGAATACGTTCAGTCATAAGGTACGGGTTTTCTACCCGAACCTCCATTTTCTTTTGGGTTACTCTTTTTCTCTCTTTACCCCAATGAAATTATTAATTATTATTATGTACATGTAATAAATTTTACATGAATGTTATATATTTATATATATATACTAATAATAATCCTTTTTTATTTTTAGGGTAGCTAAATGTTTTGAAAGGATCATCCTCATGTTCTTCACGATAAACAATCCTGATTCACAGGAACTTCTCAAATTCTTAAATATTTTCAATTAAACTCTATAATATGTTTTAATACACCATTATGTTTCTAGAATCACTCATTTTTTTATGAAAAAAAATATCTTATATTGATTCTAGTTTTATATAAATATTTTCCAAAAAGAAATCTTCTTTGAAATGTAAAAGAGTATTTCTATTAAGTATTACACAATGATTTTATAAGAGTATTTTAATCTATTTCAACACACCTATTTATTAGTATTTTTAATAGGAATTAATGTTTTATGATATCATCTACAATATTTTATTTAATTTTTTATGATTAGTTAGATTGTGGATGTTCTATCTTGATACCATTCACCATATTACAAGGAATTGTTAGTGTTTATGTTTAATTATTGGGGAACGTTATTTATATTTCATATGTTTGATTCAATATGAATGTATATGTTGAATATGATTCTCCCATGTAATATGAGGAATTCATTGTACTTAGTTAGTATCATGGGGGTCCCTCTTTATCCCCTCGGTTCATCGATAGGTCTCATGAAATAAACTAGTTTGGGTTTTACCCATTTATGAATGATCTTGGCATGATGCCTTGATATTAAGGTTATGATGCCCAGAATTATACATTCCCTAATTATAAAACTAGTTATTTATATTCCAGATGGTTATTCTACTAGTATAACATCCATGATTATATTTCATTCAGCTTTTATTCCTACCATATTATGATCAAGATTCTAATTTAATGGGATGTATACTTTTATTTATTCACTATGATGTATTACTTATGATTTCACTATATTAATTACCCTAAATGAGAATCTAATTTCACCCCTTTGTTATGTTTTTTTATTCCTCAGGATGTGAATAATTCTATTATAAATGACTTTTAGAGATAATCTTGGAGTTATGGATGATTATAATGGAATTAACACAGCTTTTTTCTTCTCAAGTTGTAATGTCCAGATTATGTTTGTTTCTTGTATCCCAAAACTACAAAACCTATCAAACCATTGGAATAATATATCCTTGTAATCATAAAAAATTATTTAATTAGGGCACTCGCTTCAAGAAATTGGTATTAGAGTCTTTACAGCATTCATTATAGGTAAACCTAAGACTTAACGAACCATGATATAGTGATCCTTTATAACATAACAGCTAAATTGGAAGGTCTGAATAATATAATCTACATTATAAAAAATATTTATAAATGATTTAAATAATGAAAAAATATTGATTTATTCATAATAAATTTGTACGAAATTTCTAGTAAAGTCATTTTAAACTTTGTAACACCTTATTACTACTTTTCAAGTACAGTTCAACCGTACTTTTCATCATAATTTGATTGGATATTGTTTATGGGTTAATTGATTAAAATTTAGAAACTTTTGGAAGATATTTAGGCTATTTATAGTTGGCACTTGATTTTCCCAAACCATGCATCCTCCTAATGAAAATTGTGAAACCCTGGATAGTGGTGGATTTCAATGTTTGTTCACGGTTTGAAAAAATTTGTACGAACCTAGGGGAAATATTGCCCCCAATTATAGGGGTGCACACTATTATAGGTGTACATTGTTAGGGAACTCATTTGGATAAATATACATCCATTCTCAGTTAACCATATGCATGAGACTTTTTTATTAAAAAAAATTATAAAAATAATAATGAACACCTTTTTAATCCCCATCTCAACCCTAACATGACCTACGTAAATTTATGAGGAAATGGTGGATCTAAATAATAAATTTTGTCTCCTAAAACTCTATTACTTGTAGGATCTAAGAGTGTATGATCTTATTTGATCAATCTCAGGTGAGTGAATCTATTATTTTTTATTCTATCTCACTTTTTCTTTCTCTCTTACCAATGAATTATTAGATCATATTATTATTTATTGATTTAAAATTGTGGTAATGAATAATTATTATTGGATTAATTTCTAGATCTCTATTTTCACAATTCATTCATTAGAAAATCCTGTTTTGGGTGTTGTTGATATGTGATCTTAGTAATATAGGTAGGTAGTTCCATTTTAGGTTCACCACATAATTATCCCTTTATTTTCATGATTTGATTTAAATTACATTAAATTGATTTATGGAAAATCCTAATTCAAAAAAATTTTGAATTGTGATTTTAATTAGCATGGAATTTTTGGAAAACCCATAATTCCAATGTATTTGGAATTTTGGGAATATTTTGAGATTGATAGAATTTATGAAATGATTTCATAGTTGATTTTAGAAAATGGATTAAATTGAATTGATAAACCCAATAATATTTTGTTTACTTAAAATGGAGAAAATTGATGAAAACCAAATTTTTTGGTTTCAAATGTGAATTGGCATTTCAAAAAAGAAATGTTGGAAATTATATTATGAATGAAGAATGATTTGAATTGAAATGATATTCCCTTATTTAGATAACAAATTTAGTGCATTCTAACATGTGTGGTTAGTGGGTTAATTGGGACCATAAAACTAATATGATTATTCCCTAGAAATTAATTGATAATGAAAACTCCATAAAATATTGTTACGATGATTTTATCCAAAATGGGATGTTGATGAGTACTATTTTTCCTGAGCCTAAGGATAATGTGTACACATATTTCTAGGATCACTAATTTGAGAATTATAAGGATCTAGTAACCTTAAAATATCATCCCACATGGAAAATGAAAATTATTCTCATATTGAATATATATATATATATTCCATTGATTATTAAACGGTTTTACTCATGGCTACTAATTTATAAAATCTATTTTATATAAATTGTTTATTTAAGCCATGTTTGGAATGTTTTCCATCATTTTGAAATTAAATAATGTTTTTTTAATGTTAAATTTAATTTCAATGGAATGTTTTATTTTAATTGGAAAAATTATTATTTTTAATATGATGGAATATTTGAATAGAAAACTGGGTGAGACCCTATTGGGTTTTTTATATCACACCCTGCCTTTGCCTTTGGGAATTTTTAGTTTTCCTTCTACCTGGTCCAAGTAAAGGGAATGTGCCTCTTAAAAAAGTTGGATGTTATTGATCATCTGGGATTACATTAATGTCTCCTTTAAGAAGTATGAGTAATCTAGTAAGATTCTATGTAATTGTTTGATGATATATTTTGGGTTTTTAATATTGTTGTTTGGTTTCTAAAATTTTCTCCCTATGGATTTTTGACTATATTGACTTATTTCAATTATCATTTATTATTTATATGGAAAATTTATCAATTTTTTTTTGATAAATTATGTGATTTGGTAGTCTCGAACACATAGGTATTGGGTAATATTTTCGATATATATCAGTGTCGGCTCATTTATCAAATTATCAGGGTATCTGGGTTTGTTCGTCATAAATTTTTATCAAAGGATCCAATTAAGAATCATTCCTTGATGTTAGTATGCAGTTTGGAGTTTCATGTTAGGACATTTAAGGTAGTTGCGAGTGATTTCATCTTTATATCTCATTGTAACGAGCCTTAAGTCACCATGGGTGGTTTGGGAAAGGTGTCTCAAGGAATAATTTGAACAATTTTTAGTCTTTCCTCGGCTTTTTATTGGATATGTTGAAATAAAATCTTGATATCTTATTTGATGTGATTGATATTCTCATTGCTCTTGCTTCCGTTTTTGATCGGAGTAACAAATTTGATGACATCAATTTTGTTTATCATTACTTTATAGCATCATGAATTTAAGAATATGTGTGGATAGGCTCTAGGGGGAAGATGTCGATGAACCATATTGAGTGAATCCTTACATGGACCCAAATATCATTGAGCTTATTATTTGTTTTTTCCAATATCTAGGATTGTCTCTTGTATGTTTCCCCATTTAGGCTACAGTTGTATAACCATAGAGAGATGAATATTAAAATGTGGTCAATTGTTCCTTCACCATAATACCTCATCATTACAAGGCTCAAATGAACCTCAATATGTTGAGGACTGTTTGAATAAGATAGATATTTTATTTTATTTCATGAAAATTCATGATTCGATTATGGTGAAATATGCCACCTTCAAGATAAAGGGACCTAATTGAAGATGGTGGAACTTTATGGTGACATAAAATAAGTAAATGGGTTTATAGTATAAGTAATTTATCATTATTTTACCAAATTAGTTCTATCCTATGTTTCGTGGTGGTTAAGGCTATCATGTTTTTCAAACTCGAGCAGGCTGACATGATCGTGACAAAGTATGAAAAACTGCTTTTCTAATCTTGCGTGGTTTGAACAAGAGATATTATAAAATTTTAAGATGAATACTAGATAATTTAAAATTTTAGTTGTATCTAATATAAATTATTAGACTTTATTTTTGACACTTTCCTCTAACGTTGAAATGTTGGATTGGGAATTGGTTGTTGAAATTGATCTAGCTAGAAAGTATGGGTTAAAGGGAGTTATTTTTCTCTTAGGGGTAGTTCCATGAGTTCCCATAAAGGGAAGGAAACCTGTTATTATTTTCATAGTGTACATTAATAGAAGGTTTAACTTATACCCCCTTTAGTACCTAGAAGATCCCTTTGAGATGCTTCCCAAGTGTAATGTCTAGGAATTCAAAATGGGTTTTCACTAATGCTCCCATGATCTATAGCTCCTTTGTATTATTAGGTTACTTGAAAATAATATGTTATATATTTTTGTTCCCACATAGTGGAATGAGATCATCAGAAACTAAACATATTATTTTGAAACCAGATGTTTCATTAGAAAAGGGGTTGTAACCATTTTCATTAGGAAACAAATTTCTTCTTTCATTGGAAGAGCCTCTAGAAGAAGTGGATCTGTGTATATCCACTTAAAAAGAACCATCTCTATAGCTTCATCTTTTGTGACTACTTTATTTGATTCTATTGTACATCATTTTTTATATCAACCTATGTTTTGAACCAAATAAATCATCTTATAGAGATTTTATCTAATGTGATGAATGTTACTAAACCCCTATGAATAATGAAAAATAAGGGACTTTTTTTCAATCTTGTGTCTTCTCTTTATTAGAGATTTTTCTCTCTTGGGATTTTTTGGTCCTTATAATCAAACCTCTTATTTTCATATTTTTGATGGATTTGATTATTACTAATAAGATGAAAAAATTATTTCATTATTTAATGGGGTTCCTTTACTATGCCCAATGGGGTATTTAATATCTATCATGGAGAATTGTACATGTGGTTGAGTAGAGACGGGCCTTCTTATCCATATTTGGGGAATTTAATATCAATGTACTATTTTGATCTGGAATGGAAATATTTTAGTTATAATCTCCCATCATCTTTCATTGAGTTTCCAAATGTTTTCCTTATGAATTATTAGGCTTTCTACTAGAAAGGGAGGAATATTTTTCTGTTGATCTAGTGCATGGTACACATCTAGGATCTACACCTTCTTACCATATGGAACCAGGTGAAATAAATGAGTTTAAGACACATTTGGATGATCTTATTGAGTAATGCATTATATATGTGAGTTTTTCCCCTTGGGTGGTGCTTTTTCTCTTAGGTATGAAAGGTGATGGAACACTTTTCCTATGTGTTGATTATAGGAAAAACAACCTATTTATAGTGAAAAAAAATATTTTTTCATGGATTGGTGATATTTTTGACAAGTTTAAATGTTGTGAAGTGGTTCTCGAATATGGATATTCAATCTAGTTATCACCAGTTGATAATAAGAGAATATTACATTCAGAAAACCACTTTATAAAGAAGGTATATCCTTTAAGATTGTCTTGTAATACCATTTATTCTAACTAATTCACCATCAGTAATTATAAATTTGATTAATATGATCTTCCATGAGAATTTTGATATGCTTATGGTGGACAATATGGATGTTATTCTGGTTTAATCTACGTCTGAGGAGGATTATGTTCTTATTCTAAGAGTACATCTGAAATTGTGGAGAAATCATCGACACAATACCAATATATTGAAATGTAATTTCTTGATTCAGGAAGTAATGTTCTTAGGAATGTGGTGTTGGAACATGGAATTTCAGATGATCCAAATAATATGAGGGCTATTATGACACGGTAAAAGCCATATAATGTTATTAATATTCAAATATTGTGGGGTTTAGTCGGGTATTATCATTTTTTCATAATGGATTTCTCAAAGTTAGCTTCTCTGATGACCACTCTGACTAAGAAAATAATGAAATGTTCTTGGGATGATAAATTTCAGAGTTATTGTTTTGGGATGAAACACCTTTTGACTTATACACCATTGTTTACTCTTCTAATGTCTTATTAGGGCTATGTGGTCTTCTATGATGCATCAGATTTGTGTTTGGGTAGTATTCTTATATAGGGTGGCCACAAGGTAGACTATAGTTCTCGATAACTTTGGCCACATGAAAATAATTTTCTTAATTATTACCTTGAACTTGTATATGTGATGCGTGCACTTAATATTTTTAGGCATTACAATTTTAAAGATAGGTTTAACATGTATTCTGACCATAATAGATTGAGTTATACCATCCCTCAAAAATATTTGTATCTCCACTACGGTTTTTGGGTAGACTACCTAAAATATTTTGATTTCAAAATCACATATATCCAAGCGAAAAGTAATTTTGTTGCGTATACATTGATTATGAAACATCCGACCCATGACATGAAATAATAATTGGATTAGTGAAACATGGTGGCTATTTTTTGGTGTAGTTGTTTGTAATATTTTGGGAAAATTGGATGATATCGACATGGATAGTGTTCAATTGAAATACTCTCTTCTCAAGATGGTTCTTTAGAAACATAATCTTGGTGATGAATTATGTGGAATTACAGACTCTAATTATGGGGGAGATACTGTTATTGAGTGGTCATTCTCCATGGATGGAATTATATTTTTTCAGAATTGGTCTACTGTTCTTTTATCCATGAGAATTGATGTTGTGGGAAATTGTAATAATTCCCAATGGGATGTAATCCCGGGAACGAAAAACATGCTCTATGACATGTGGTGGTGATTCTAGTTTTCAAGTAAGATATAGGACAATGCTAATTTTTTCTCTCATTATTATAATTTCCAATAGTTCTAGTTCGAGAAAAAGAGATCTTTTGGTTTTCTTTAGCCACATCCAGTGATGACTAGGAAGTAAGATTATATTTCTATAGACATAGTGGTTGGTTTTCTACCTTACCCTCAAAAGAATAATTTGATATGGTTTTTGATAGATAATATGATTAATTTGTCTCACATATACCCATTCACAATTCAACATCATTTGAGGAGATTGTAAATTTATATGTGAAATAGATTTTTCATTTCATATAGATCCATATACTATTGTCTCTAGTAGATATTCCCTTTTTACTTATCAATTTTAGAGAGGCATCTAATAAATACTAGGGTCTTACCTTCATTTATGGACAACATACCATCTAGAGACACATGTAATGAAAGGGAGGGATATATATATATATATATATATATATATATATTCTTAAGTAAATTCTTCCTGAATGCGTCATTGATTTTGGAGGAGTTTGGGATGACCATTTTAGAATGGTTGAGTTTTCTTATAACAAATATTATCAGTCCATGATTAAAATGGATTATTTCTAAGTTTTCAGCCTTATGAATATATGTTGTTTTCATTGAATATTAGAAAAATTTCATTGGTTTGATCAGTATTGTTCTAGGAGACATTATAAAAGATTTAGTTGATTCATCAAAAAGGCATGATGACACATATCTGGTATAAATCTTATTCTTATTGTTGTTGTAGGGCATTGAATTTTTTAGTTGGTGACCAGGTGTTCATGAAATTTTCAACTTGTTTATGTTATCAATGGATTATGAGGAACAGAAATAATGTAAAGACCCGTAAAATTCACAGGAAATTTTTTTTGTAATTTTCTTTGAATTTTACAATAGCGCGGTTTCTGACGGCACCTGATTCTGAGGCCCGGAGTGCCCGGAATCAATTTCTGAAGTTTGGCTCGGGTACGATTAGTGAACGGACGAGCTGGAATTTCTAACTTTTGAACTGGTGCCCGGAATCGAATTCTGAGGGCACCGATGAACTCGCAGCGCCGATATTCGCTTAAGGAGACCTTTTCTGAGGTTGCATTTTTTGCGGGTTGGGAGATAGTTTTTGGGATTTTAAAAGGAAATTAAATAAAATGTGGAAACACATTTTATTTTTAACCAAGTTGGTTATAAACTCACAAAGGGAGTTAGGGGTGGGACCCACATCCACTTAACCTCCCTTGAGAGGATTAAGTGTGGTGGGGCCCACACGAACCCTAACACTTCACCTCCTCTTTATAAACTCCATATAACTCCTCTTTTATTAAACATGACAACTTGGTTAATTAATTTAGTGGAGTTGTTTGAATTTCAAACTTTTGAAATTCAAGTTGTTTTTTTGTGTAAATAAAATAAGCCTTAGCTTATTTTATTTTGGTTGGTCTCCTTAGCCATCTTGAGAGGTTTTGAGAAGCTCTCTCCACCTTCTTCAACTTTGACGAAGAACACGAAGAACACTTAAGCTCCGACGAAGAACGCCGCTTCTCTCTTCTTCGTAGCCGGTGTGTTTCCGAAGATCGATGACGCCGTTTCTTCAATCTTCTTCCCGTGTCAACGAAAGGAGACACCGTTTCCTCCTCGGATTATCTCTGTCAGCTTACGAAGCTTCTCCAGCGACGTACCTCTTCGAATACACCTCGACGTCAACGGAAATGACGTTTGACTTCCGCGACTCCCGACCACTGCGACGCTTGTCTTCCGCGGCTTGTTGACGTTCTCCTCACTTGAATCCGAGGTGGGGGGTTTATTTTATTCTTTTGTTCATGATTTATACCCATGGTTATTTCTTTGTGAAATTTGTCTAGTTGTTAGCAAATAACGGGAGGGGGCCGGACCGCACGAACACGGCCGACCCTCCTCCTTTTCATGTTGATTCTGTTGTGGATTGAAACGGGTGTGGCGCGGTGTCGTCGCACCGTGTAGGATCATACGGCAAGAAACGAGCGGCACCGTCGCGCCGCGTCGTAAAATAATGCAAGGACGCGACGCCGTCGCACCGTGTCGAAGAAAGTTGAAGGCGCCGCGGCCGGAGTGGGGTCGCTGCGGAGGGGCGTGGTGCCGTCGCACCGCGCCGGACAACGAAGTATGCGGCCGGTTCCGGGCCGCAGTGGAATGAGAAGACCGGCGGCCAGCCGGGCCGCCGGTGTCGGAAGCCGGAAGGGGACCGGCTTTTCCGGTCCCGTTGAGGAAGAACGGGTCGGCCAGGTTGGGCCGGTCAGAAGTGAGAAAAACTGGGGGAATTTAATTCCCCCGACCATCATAAATGGACCCCCATAATGAGGGAGGGCGGTTTCAGAAAGGGGGGCAGGCGGCCCCCCTGTTTCCAAACAGCTCGGCCTTCGGCGGACCTGGCAGCGCGCCCAACGCGCTGCCTTGCGCCGAACCGGCACGCTTGGCTGGGCCGCACAGTGCCACGCCGCACCGGGCCGGGCTGGGCCCTGCCAATCCGGGTCGACCCTGTCCGGGGCGGGTCGACCCAGTTCGGGCCAACCGGGGGGGTCTCGGGCCGGGACAGCCCGGGCCCGACACCCCCGTTACTGAGAGGTTTCGATTCTAATTCCCATAACATGGGATACGAACTTCCAAACAACGCGCCGTCAGCGGCAATGCGATTCTTGGATCGATACGGTCGTTTCGGTATATCGCACTCAAGGTTTTATAATACTTTGAGTTCGGCCGGGTTGGTTCGTACACGAAACCAACTGGGCCCTCGGAGCAGAAACACTCATATCTTGATCTACGGACGTCCGATTGTCGTGCCGTCAGCTTTGTTGAGTTCCTCTTAATGAGACAGATCTTTTGGAACTCTCCACCCGAGGTTTGGATGCAGGTGGTTTACGGTCGGGTTCGTTTTTCATTAAAAACCAACCGGGCCCCTGGGACGAAAAAGCCAATAACTCTCAGACCGGGCGTCTGATCGACGCGCCGTCTGTTGCATTGAGTTCCTGTTGAAGATACGGACCTTTTGGATACATCTACTCTGGAATTTGTGACAGTTGATGTATCAGCCTCTCGGCTCGTGGAGCAGACCCTCCCGAATGAGCTTGCTGTGTGCGGGAACCCTAGAGCTGGCTGCGACTGCTACTACTACTACTACTGTGACTGCGAAGACGACAGTACAGAGATCCTTAGTGGATTCGACGACGACGACTACAGCACTCAGCGATCCTGTGTGGATCAGTGCTACCGATCATGTGTGGGTTCGATCCTGTGTGGGTCTGCGCTCAGCGGTCCTGTGTAAACCAGCGCCTACAGATCCTGTGTGGGTCCAATCCTGTGTGGGTCTTTGCGGGGGTTAGAACCTATCCATCCTTTGTGGGTCTGATGACTTAGATGGATCAGTGATCATCTCTATAGTCTACCGAATAAGTATACCTGTGTGAGCTGAATCATGTTGCTTTCCTATGTGGATTGTGTTGTGTTATCCTGTGTGGATTACGTTTTTCTTTCCTGTGTGTAATACGTATACTTTCCTTTGTGGACTGAGTTGTACTTGGGCTCGGAGGTTGGAGCGTATTAGAATTGATGACTTAGGTATATGTATGGGCATATACCTAAGAAGTGTCGGTTGTTACTTCGTGATTGTATCTTTCCTTTGTGGTTTATCCTTTTGTGGATTTTGGGATCCCTTTAGGGGTCTCGGGGTCCCTAATGAGTAGCTTATACTCACCCCTGCACGGGCTATGCCCGCACTACGTTGTGTTGGTTGCAGATGACGGACAACGTTGATTGTGGTTGAGGCTTGCTGAGTAGGACGGTACCTGGAGGTGGACCACTGGGTGAGATGTGCTCGGAGTGGACGGCGGGACCCGAGGAGCAGTGGAGCTATATGTACCCACCCTTCAGGTGGGATTTTCCAGTGGACTGTTCGGTGTAGCGGCTTTTACTTTACAGTTGTTGTTTTCCCTTTCAAGTTGTACTTTACTTTCTGTTTGGGTTTGTATACTGGCCCTTTTACTTTTCCGCACTTCAGTTGTACTCTGTTTTACTTAGTGTTTACTTTTCTGCATGCTTACTCTGTGGTTCTTGTTTACTTTACAAAGGCAATGCCTTTCCTTTTTATCGAGATTTTCGCCTTGGTGCTAGTCGCCAGCCCCTGGCCTATGGAAGGCGGGCTTGGGGTAGTCACGGCATGGGCCCCAAGGGCGGGTCGTGACAAATTGGTATCAAAGGAGTTCGGTTCTACCACGAACTCTGATCTTTTCTATGTAACGCAACAATGTTTAGCGTATTGGGTGTGGTTATCAGTTCAGGGAGTCCAGTGTTGGTGCGGTGGCCGACGTATCCGTACACCAGGACCCTGACTTCTGATTTCCGACTTAATGCACGAAAACATTGATTGCATGTGTGTTTCAAGTTTTCATTGTGATTACTTTATATCAGCTCACCAGGTATACTGTTCTGACCGTGGCACACCTGTTACCTTTTCAGGATGGCCCTACGATGGCAGCCAGCTAGGGTTCCGAGAGTTGAGCGTGATGACAGCCCACCGAGCGACGAGGCCTCATTGGAGGGCCCTTGTTCAGTAGTGGCACCAGCGGTAGCTCTACCAGCCGAGCCACTGATACTTCCAGCACCGGCCGCTGACGATGCATGTCGCCTCAGTGCATTGCATGAGTTTCAGCGCCATCGATCGCCCAGGTTTCGTGGAGAGACGGACCCCCAGGCAGCAGAGGACTGGCTGGAGGCAGTCGTACGAGTTTTCTGGCTAGTGAGGACACCAGCTGACCTCATGGTGATCCTCACGGCGAGCCTACTGCACGCAGCAACAGGACGATGGTGGAGCTTGATGCTCCAGGTGCACGATGAGGCATCTCTACTATGGACAGACTTTGAGAGCCTCTTCCACTCAGAGTTCGTCCCAGCCACCCTCCATGCGGTGCGTATCCAGGAGCTTCTTCAACTGCGGCAGGGCAGCATGACAGTCGCACAGTACTCGTGGAGATTTACCGATCTCTCGCGCTACTCGACTGACATGGTACGGGACCCATTCTTCCGGGCCCGGACCTTTGAGCAGGGTTTGAGACACGAGATCAGGGCATCCCTGATCTCCCTCAGCATTCCGACTCAGACGGGAGTACTGGAGCGGTCCCTTTTGATCGAGATCTTCCTTGATGAGTCTACACCAGCGCCGAGACCCACCACAGGGCGACACGTGGCAGAGACTTCTGCGGCAGGCAGTCAACGGATGACTCAGGGGTCCAGGCAGACCAGACCCTTAGGCAGACAACCCCAAGACACTGGCTCAGCAGTGCGGGGCACACAGCGCGGAGCCAGTCTTTCGAGAGGCAGACAGTGCTACTCATGTGGCGGGCAGGGCCACATGGCTCGTGATTGACCGCCCCGCCTTGCTGAGGAGCAGAAGACGGTTGAGGGACCACAGAGGCAGAGGCAGAGGGTCGACCGTGGCGCTCCGCTGGGAGGAGGCGGACGAGGAAGAGGAGCTGGCCGAGCAGCAGGTGGTGGGTGACGCTTTGAGACTCTACCACCACCACCACCAGGAGGTCCACCCCGACCACAGAATGTTGGCAGACAGAGACAGGCACAGCTCCAGGCAGCAGAGGCCTACGACCACGGCGCACCCGAGATGATTCGAGGTACTATCTGTGTCTATTCCACCCTTGCTGCAGTACTTTTAGACACAGAAGCGAGTCACTCTTTCATAGTCGCTGCCCTTGTTCAGTGCTCGGAGATTCTGACAGAGCCGTTGGCTCGATCCTTACGGCTAGAGACTCCTACGGGAGCAGACTCGACGATTACGCACTGGTGCTGGCAGTGTGATCTTACTCTAGGAGGCGAGAGCTTTGGATGAGATCTTCATGTAGCAGCGTCGAGGCCTTACGACGTCATCTTGGGCATGGATTGGTTATCTATGGTCCATGCCCAGATTGACTGTTTTAGGGGCAAGGTGCGATGTGTACGCACCGACGGGAGCAGGTTCACCTTCACCGGCGAGAAGGGAGCCTTTGCAGCACCAGATGGACTTCTGCGGAGGATAGGACAGCCCATCACTCATCAGTTGGCTAGCCTCATCCTTGGAGTAGTTGACGTGCAGAGTCCTGGTTTTCCTGCAGTGGTGGATCAGCTTGCGGACGTTTTTCCCGACGACGTTCCAGGGCTACCTCCTCGTAGAGAGGTAGACTTTTATATTGACTTGTACACCAGGACAGCTCCGATATCGACTCCAGCATATCGGATGGCCCCCACCGTGCTTCGAGAGCTACGGGTACAGTTGGAGGACTTGCAGGGCAAGGGGTTCATCCGACCCAGTGTTTCACCCTGGGCTTCCCCGATTTTGTTCGCCAAGAAGGCGGACGGGAGCTTGAGACTTTGTGTTGACTATGGTCGCCTGATCCAGGTGACAGTGAGGAACAAGTATCCTCTACTGAGGATTTATGACCTCTTTGATCAGCTCAAGGGAGCACGGTGGTTCTCGAAGATAGACCTCAGATCAGGCTATCATCATCTCAGAGTTAGAGACGAGGACGTGCAGAAGACGGCCTTCAGATGTCGGTATGGCCACTATGATTTCTTGGTTATTCCATTTGGTGTAACCAATGCTCCAGAAGTGTTCATGGCCCTCATGAACAGGATCTTTCAGCCATACCTTGATCGTTTTGTCGTGGTCTTCTTCGACGACATTCTGATTTACTCGACGACTGAGGAGGATCACGCCTACCACTTACGGGTTGTACTAGACACACTCCGAGAGCACCAGCTTTATGGTAAGCTCTCGAAGTGCCAGTTCTGGATACGCGAGGTCCACTTCTTGGGGCACATCATCTCTGAGGCGGGATTTGCAGTGGATCCTATGAAGATCGAGGCAGTGTTAGCTTGGGAGCCACCTAGGAGCGTGATGGAGGATCGGAGTTTCTTGGGATTAGCTGGATACTACCGGAGATTTGCGGCAGACTTCTCTAGAGTTGCGGCACCACTCTCAGCTTTGACGAAGAAGGGAAAACCCTTCGTATGGTCAGACAGATGTTATCAGAGCTTCCAGGAGCTGAGACAGAGATTGAACAGCACACCTATCTTGAGGTTTCCTGAGGAGGGAGTAGGGTACTTAGTCTACTGTGATGCATCAGGGACCGGACTCGGATGTGTCCTGATGCAGGAGGGGGAAGTGATCGCCTATGGATCACGACAGTTGAGGACGCATGAGCAGAACTACGCTACCCATGACCTGGAGTTAGCAGCAGTGGTCTTCGCTCTGAATACATGGCGACACTACCTGATGGGAGAGCGCTTTACAGTCTTTTCTGATCATCAGAGTCTCAGGTATATCTTCTCGCAGAAGGACCTGAACCTGAGACAATGGCGATGGCTCGAGTTCCTCCAGGACTATGACTTTGAGATAGTCTATACTCCTGGGAAGGGGAACGTAGTAGTCGATGCCCTCAGCAGGAGGACGAGCATTCAGCTACTTGATGAGGCAACAGAGCAGCTAGCCTTTTTGCAGATATCCTTCATGGATAGAGATGGAGAAGCCTTCCTTCAGTCTCTCACAGTCACTTCCCCACTTCTATAGCGGGTCAGAGAGGCACAGCATGAGGATGCTGACTGTGAGACACGGCCTGCACAGATATCCTCGGGACAGGCACCTGATGGTTTCTCCCTTAGAGCAAAGCACGACATCCTTTTCAGAGGACGAACCATGGTATTAGTCTCTTAGCGATAAGAGGTTCTGAGAGAGTTTCACACTTCTCCTTTGGCGGTACATCCTGGAGTGGCGAAGATGTACCAGGATCTCAGAAGAGAGCACTGGTGTCCAGGCATGAGGAAGGCTGTAGCAAAGTTCGTTTCTCGATGCCTCACCTGCCAACAGGTGAAGGCAGAGCATGAGGTACCAGCAGGCTTGGTACAGGCCTTGGAGGTCCCGGAGTGGAAGTGGGACGGGATATCTATGGACTTCGTGACTGGACTTCCACGCACTTCTAGAGGTCACGACTCTATCTGGGTGACTGTCGACTGACTCACCAAGTCGGCACACTTCTTACACATCAGAGAGCAGGGCTCAGTGGAGAGCTTGGGACGTCTCTATCTTCAGGAGATTGTGCGGCTTCACGGTGTGCCATCATCTATCATCTCCGATCGAGATGCTCGCTTTACTTCCCGGCTATGGAAGGGATTGCAGGAGGCGTTCGGGACGCAGCTACGTCTGAGCATAGCCTTTCACCCTCAGACAGATGGTCAGACGGAGAGGACCATTCAGACTCTTGAGGACATGCTCCGCACATGTGTCCTCAACCTTGGTCGTAGCTGGGAGGACCACCTACCCCTGGTGGAGTTTTCTTACAACAACAGCTACCACTCGACCATCGGGATGGAACCGTATGAGGCGTTGTACGTCCGACCTTGTAGATCTCCTTTGTGCTGGACAAACCCTGGGGAGTCAGCAATTGTGGGACCAGAGATGGTTCAGGCCACGACAGAAAAGGTCCAGGTCATCCAGGAGTGGATGAGGACAGCTCAGAGCCGGCAGAAGTCATATGCTGATAGGAGGCGGAGGCCACTAGAGTTTGAGGATGGCGACCACGTCTTCTTACGGGTCTCACCTCGACGTGGTTTACAGAGATTTGGTCGTGGCGGCAAGTTATCTCCGCGCTTCATCAGACCATTACAGGTCCTCAGCAGGATTGGCGAGGTGGCTTATCGCCTGGCTCTACCACCTCAGTTGCACCAGGTGCACGATGTATTCCACGTATCTCAACTGAGGAGATACGTGCATGACCCGGCGCACATCATTGACCATGGAGAGATTGACGTTGACGATGGGGCAACTTTTACGGAGGTCCCGGTGGAGATCGAGGATTGACAGGAGCAGGTCTTTCGGGGGCGATCGATTCCTCTTGTGTGCATCATATGGCAGCACGGGAATCTCTAGGAGAGCACATGGGAGTGGGAGGCTCAGATGCGTGCTCAGTACACTCATTTGTTTCCCTAGTTTTGATGTATCTTTACAGGGACGTAAAGCCCTAAGGTGGGAGTAATGTAAAGACCCGTAAAATTCAAGGGAAATTTTTTCTTAATTTTCTTTGGAATTTTACAAGAGCACGGTTTCTGATGGCACCTGATTCCGAGGCCCGGAGTGCCCGGAATCAATTTCCGAAGTTTGGCTCGGGTACGTTCAGTGAACGGATGAGCGGGAATTTCTAACTTTTGAACCGGTGCCCGGAATCGAATTCCGAGGGCACCGATGAACTCACAGCGCCGATATTCGCTTAAGGATACCTTTTCCGAGGTTGAGTTTTATGCGGGTTGGGAGTTAGTTTTTGGGATTTTAAAAGGAAATTAGATAACATGTGGAAACACATTTTATTTTTAACCTAGTTGGTTATAACCTCCCAATGGGAGTTAGGGGTGGGACCCACATCCACTTAAACTCCCTTGAGAGGATTAAGTGTGGTTGGGCCCACACGAACCCTAACACTTTACCTCCTCTTTTTAAACTCCCTATAACTCCTCTTTTATTAAACATGAAAACTTGGTTAATTAATTGAGTTGAGTTGTTTGAATTTCAAACTTTTGAAATTCAAGTTGTTTATTTGTGTAAATAAAAAAAGCCTTAGCTTATTTTATTTTGGTTGGTCTCCTTAGCCATGTTGAGAGGTTTTGAGAAGCTCTCTCCACCTTCTTCAACTTTGACGAAGAACACGAAGAACACTTAAGCTCCGACGATGAACGCCGCTTCTCTCTTCTTTATAGCCGGTGTGTTTCCGAAGATCGACGACGCCGTTTCTTCGATCTTCTTACCATGTCAACGAAAGGAGACGCCGTTTCCTACTCAGATTATCTCCGTCAGCTTACGAAGCTTCTCCAGTGACATACCTCTTCGGACGCACCTCGACGTCAACGGAAACGATGTTTGACTTCCGCGACGCCGGACCTCCACGACGCTTGTCTTCCGCGGCTTGTTGACGTGATCCGCACTTGAATCTGAGGTAGGGGTTTATTTTATTCTTTTGTTCATGATTTATACCCATGGTTATTTCTTCGTGAAATTTGTCCAATTGTTAGCAAATAACGTGAGGGAGCCGGACCGCACGAACACGGCCGACCCTCCTCCTTTTCATGTTGATTCTGTTGTGGATTGAAATGGGTGTAGCGCGGTGTTGTCGCACCGTGCAGGATCATACGGCAAGAAACGCGCGGCGCCGTCATGCCGTGTCGTAAAATAATGGAAGGACACGACGCTGTCGCGCCGCATCGAAGAAAGTTGAAGGCACCACGGCCGGAGCGGGGCCGCGGCGGAGGGGCGCGGTGCCGTCGCACCGCGCCGGAAAATGAAGGCTGCAACCGGTTTTGGGCCGCGGCGGAACGAGAAGACCGGTGGCCAGCCGGGCCGCCGGTGTCGGAAGCCGGAAGGGGACCGGCTTTGCCAGTCCCTTTGAGGAAGAACCGGACGGCCAGGTCGGGCCGGCCGGAAGGGAGAAAAACCGGGGGAATTTAATTCCCCCGGCCATCATAAATGGCCCCCCATAATGAGGGGGGCAGGTTTCACAAAGGGGGGTAGGCGGCCTCCCCGTTTCCAAACAGCTCTGCCCTTGCGCCGAACCGGCGTGCCGGGCTGGGCCACGCCATGCCGGGCCGCGTCGGGCCGGGCCGCGCCATCTCGGGCCGGGTCGACCCGGTTCGGGCCAACCGGGGGGATCTCGGGCCGGGACGGCCCGAGCCCGAAACCCCCGTTACCGAGCGGTTTGGATTCAAATGCCCATAACTCGGGCTACGGACTTCCAAACGACACGCCATCAGCGGCGATGCGATCCTTGGACCGTGACGGTCGTTTTGGTATATCACACTCAAGGTTTAGGAATACTTTGAGTTTGGCCGGGTTGGTTCGTACACGAAACCAACCGGGCCCTCGGAGCGGAAACACTCGTATCTTGAGCTACGGACGTCTGATTGACGTGCCGTCAGATTTGTTGAGTTCCTCTTAATGAGATGGATCTTTTGGAACTCTCCGCCCGAGGTTTGGATGCAGGTGGAGTACGGTCGGGTTGGTTTTTCCTTAAAAACCAACCGGGCCCCTGGGAAGAAAAAGCCAATAACTCTCACACTGGGCGTCCGATCGACGCGCCGTCTGTTGCGTTGAGTTCCTGTTGATGATACAGAACTTTTGGATACATCAAATCTGGACTTTGTGACAGTTGATGTATCAGCCTCTCGGCTCATGGAGCGGACCCTCCCGAACGAGCTTGCTGTGTGCGGGAACCCAAGAACTGGCTGCGACTGCTACTACTACTACTACTGTGACTGCGACGACGACAGTACAGAAATCCTTAGTGGATTCGACAACGACGACTACAACACTCAGCGATCCTGTGTGGATCAGTGCTACCGATCTTGTGTGGGTCCGATCTTGTGTGGGTCTGCGCTCAGTGGTCCTATGTGAACCAGTGCCTACAGATCCTATGTGGGTCCAATCCTGTGTGGGTCTTTGCGGGGGTTAGTACCTATCGATCCTTTGTGGGTCTGACGACTTAGATGGATCAGTGATCATCTCTATCATCTACCGAAAAAGTATACCTGTGTGAGCTGAATCATGTTGATTTCCTATGTGGATTGTGTTGTGCTATCCTGTGTGGATTATGTTTTTCTTTCCTGTGTGGAATACGTATACATTCCTGTGTGGACTGAGTTGTACTTGGGCTCGGAGGTTGGAGCGTATTGGAATTGATGACTTAGGTATATGTATGGGCATATACCAAAGCAGTGTCAGTTGTTACTTCGTGATTGTATCTTTCCTTTGTGGTTTATCCTTTGTGGATTTTGGGAGACCTTCAGGGGTCTCGGGGTCCCTACTGAGTAGCTTATACTCACCCCTGCACGGGCTATGTCTGCACTACGTTGTGTTGGTTACAGACGACGGACAACGTTGATTGTGGTTGAGGCTTACTGAGCAGGACGGTACATGGAGGTGGACCACTGGGCGGGACGTGCTCGGAGCGGACGACGGGACCCGAGGAGAAGTGGAGCTATCTGTACCCACCCTTCAGGTGAGATTTTCCAGTGGACAGTTCAGTGTAGCGGCTTTTACTTTACAGTTGTTGTTTTCCCTTTCTAGTTGTACTTTACTTTCAGTTTGGGTTTGTATACTAGCCCTTTTACTTTTCCGCACTTCAGTTGTACTCTGTTTTACTAAGTGTTTACTTTTCTGCTTGCTTACTCTGTGGTGCTTGTTTACTTTACAAAGGCAATGCCTTCCCTTTTTACCGGGAATTACGCCTTGGTGCTAGTCGCCAGCCCCTGGCCTATGGAAGGCGGGCTTGGGGTAGTCACGACACGGGCACTGAGGGCGGGTCGTGACAAAGAATGATACCTATTTCTGGGACCCTTTGTGGTTGTTTGTGAGTTTTAGAAAGTGTCTTTCCATTTATCACTTCTTCTATATTTGATTTCAATAAATAGTGTGTTTCATGTATCTCATATATGAAAGTATCTTTCTAATCCATCCCTTTTTTCCGCTGTATCGGTCTTGATATTGAGCCTGATTTATTCATGACTGAGCATCTGTTTATGATGGTTGATTCTGAGGCCGCGTTAATTCATGGGAGTAAAAAACCTTTGGTCTTAGTGCTATGTAATCATGTTTTTTATTCACGCAAGACATGGCATACAGAGAAACTGAGGACATGGTGTGGAATCATCTCTTTGTTTTCAAAATTTCATTATAGGATTTTATGGGACATAAATTTTCTATGGGGAGGAGGTGGTGACATCCAATTATTTATTTTCTAGTACACCTCAACCCTCCTTTGGGTCAGTCTTTGTTTGGGTCTTGTTTTGGGATCCTTCGAGTAAAATTTGGAAACTTTTGGAGGCTCTTTGGAATGTTCATGGTCATCGTATCTTTTTTTCGAACCATTCCACATCCTAGTGAGAAATTATACAATAGTTTATAATGGGGGTTTAAATAGTTGGTACACAGTCTAAAAAATTTTCCCCACCAATTTTAAACTATGTACATCATTATGGGGGAAGATAGTTTGGTTGAAAGGTTTGTCTAAAAGTGCGGCCCTTCTCAACTAACCATGTGAGTGGGATTTTTGTATTCCAAAATTTATAAAAAATATTTTTAAACCACTTTTTAAGCCCCATAGTCAACCCAAACTTAACCTATGTTGATTTCCAAGGACTTTTAGGGGCTCAAGAACCAATGTTGGCTTCCCTAAACCCATTTCAGGGTGGATCAATGTCCGGAAGAACTCATTTTATCCCTCTCTATTATGTAAATATCCACCTGTGTGTTATATCCCACTATCTCTTTATCTCCTCCTTAGAAATTTTTATATCATTGTATTTTTTAAGGATCTAAACTTCATAGAATTAAATCATTATTTTAGTTTTTATTTATATATCTCTAATGTTTTTTTCATCATTATAATATTTTATTACATGTGTTGTTGATATGTGATCATCATGATAAAGGTAGGTGGTCCCATTTGAACGTCAACATATAATTAAACCATAATTTTATTAATTTGATATAAATTTATTTGAATTTATTTATGGAAAAACAAATATGATATGAATTAGAATTTTTATTTCAATTGACATGGACTTTTTGGGAACCCCCCCCCCAATTACAATGGAATAATAATTTGGGTGTATTTTTAGGTTGATGGAAATTATGAAATGATTTGCGAATTGATTTTATAAATTTTCTTAAACTAAATTGATAAAACCATATGATTGGTTTTGTATTTAAAAGACCTATATTGATGAAAAACCCATGGCTTGGTTTTTTAAGTGATTTTTTATTTTGAAAACGAAAAGTGGGAAATTGGATAGTGAATGATAAATGATTCTAAATGAAATAAATTTCTATATTTCAATTGAAAAATTGAGCACATTCGATCTTGGGTAGTTAGTGGGTTATTTCAGACAAGCATTATATAATGATAATTACCAAGAAACATATGGAAAATGACCACTCTAATTGAAATATACTTAGGAAGATCTTATCCTCAATGGGATATTTATGAGTCATATTCGGCTTAAGCTTAAGGGATGTGTGTACACATATTTCAATGATCCCTAATAAAATATGTGGTAAAATCTTATAACTAGAAACTGTCTTACCACAGGGTAAATAACCTTGGTGATTATATTTATTATTTTGATATATTTATTATTTTGATATATTTATATATGTCATTGATTATGAAACTTTTTTAACCATTCCTACTTATTTATATAAATTGTTTTATATAAAGTGTTTATTTAATCCATGTATCAAATGCTTTCCATCATTTTAAAATGAAATCATTGTTTTTTTAATTTTTAAGTGTGTTTCTATGAACTGTTTTATAATAATTGAATACATGATTTGGTTTATTATGATGCAACCGTTTTATGGAACTCTTGGTGATACCCTACTACGATTTTTTCCACACGACCAACCTTTTTCTTCCAGTGTTTATAGGTTTCTTTCTTCCATGTCCAAGAAATTGGAAAGAACCACCTAGTGGAGATGGATTTTATTGATCCTTTAGACAAAGAGTGATGTATAAATTAGGTCTTATAAGTTATATTTATAGATTAGGATAACTTGGATGATGTTCTATTGTGGTTTTTTTATATAACCGTTCGGTTTCTAGAACTTTCTCCTTATGATTTTTTGACTAAACTAACTTGTATATTTAATCTTCCATTATTTTTGTGGAAAACTAGTTCCATATTTTATCATATATGATTCTAGGTGATATTAACCAACACATTAGGATCATGAATTATCTTCAAGCTATGTTAGTGTTGGCCTCAGTATGAGAGTACCATGGTATATGGGATAGTTCATGACACTTTTCAAAAATATGATTTTTCTTTATTAATAGATTCTGTTTTATTTCATCCATGGGCATTATAATTAATTTCAATAATTTTTAAAAATTATATTTAAGTTAATTTATATAATTTTTAGAACCAGTTTTTCAATATTATCTAACTCTAAATTTTCAATATTTTTCTTATAAGATTTATTTATTAGTGAATTGTAAAAATTTATTTTTTTTGTAAAACTATCATTTTTTTCATTAATTAAAGTAAATTAAAAGTATAATTATGATTTAAATTAACATAATAACCCATTAATTAAAAATAATCTTGTATATTATATATTAATTATCGGTATACTTTATTTTAGGATTGGTTAATTTTTAGACTTAAAAAACATTTTCCAAAAAAATATTTTTCTACACAAAGTGTGTTTTTAAAATTAAAATAATATATATATATATATATATATTACAAGGTTAAATAAAATTTATATAATATATAATCAATAAAATATTTTGAAATTTATTTTATTTTAATTAAAATGCTTTTAATTGTAGTAAATGTCACTTTATTTGTAAAAATTCATTTTTCTAAAAATGGGTTTTTGTTCAGTTTTATGTTATTATTTAAAATTAAATCATACCAAATATATAAATTAAATTTGTTAAGATGTATTTTAAATTTTAAATTAAAATATTTAATATAATTTAATTGGTTTAACTAAATTTTTTTGACATATTGAGTTGTAAAAACATTTAAATTTTGTTACCATGATTAAAGTTACAATGAGTTTATCAGGGTTAATCGAGGAGATAAGGGTACTAATTCTATAAAAACATATAAAACTATTATTGTATGAAAATATTTCATAATTATTTAAAATTATCTTCTAATAATTTGAACATTTATATAATTTCTCATGAATACGGTATTATATTTTTGAATTCCTTTAAGTAATCCTTTTATGTCCCTCCCTTCGAAGTGAGTATCTAAAGAGGGGGTGAATTTATTACCCCAAAAAATTCTAAATAAATGGATTTAAATCAAATCCCCCTCCTCAAATAAAATATCCCAGTTACATAAAATCATAGTTTGATGTATGACTTTACCTTTTAAAATGATTCTCCAAGTTTGATTAGGTCTTGGTTAAAAACAATATACAATATTAGTTTAACATTTGAAATCAATTTATGAAATCAAATAATTATATAAATACAAATCAAAAAATACTTTCAAATTACTATTTTTAGTTTAAAATAGATAAATTTTAAATAAAGTAAATCAATATAAACAAAAAAACACATAGCGGAATTTGAATACAAGAGGATCAATATCAAGATGATAGTTAATCCTATATACAAAGAAATAACCTACTAGGATGAAGATCATATAAAATAATATTTTTTTCCATAACCTAGATATGGTGTTACCATAGTATACCAACTTTCTAGGCCACACATGACCTTGTCCATAGTTTCCATGGGAGAATGAAAATAATAGGTCACAACTGGACCTATACCCCAACATGTGGGGAAAGAGAAGTAAAATAGTTTGAGAACATATCTACGTCTCTTCTTGTTTAATGTAGTGGATAATGTGTGTTTTATAAAATAAATTATGGGAACACTGATCTTAATTTAAATGAATGTAATAATACTAGAAAAATATGGAATGGGATAGTGTTTCTTGGTCTATTAGGCTCTGAAACTCGGAACTCTTGAGAGTAGTTTCAACTGAGGCATGAATCAAGTTTCTAAAATCATCTATAGAATATATTATTTCAAAAAGATTCTTGTGAGTATGTAGGAAGTTTTCCATATGTTCAATGGGACTCAAATCATCTATAGTTAATCCCACGTAATAATGCTTCTGTATGGAACCCTTCACATCTACTCAACTATCTTCATGTTTACAAGTATATCAATTTATTCATCACATCTCACTACATATATTTTATAAGGAAATTTGCTTCATATATTAGTATCAGCTGCGTCAACAAAGACTAACTTGGATACAATGTTCTCCACATATTGGATGTGCTACACATAATTCAATTCATTCGATTGACCAATTAAGTAAATATAAATAAAATAATCCTGGAATTAAATTCGATAATGTATCTATTAGAAATATTCAATTCAGAATAAATAAGTTTAGGAAAATAGGTATTCAGTCTTTTGGATAGTGAAACTGGTTGTGTCTTACTCTGGTGGTGACTAAGAATCTGGTGGCGAGACAACTTGACAGTGAGTCTTTTGGGTGATGAGAAATTCTGGAGGTGAATCAAGCTAGTGGCGACTCATACATTTTCAAAATTACATTCTGATAATGACCCTTGTTGATGGTTATCCATCCCAGTTGGTCGATTTTATATCCTAATAATGGGTCTTTCTTGGTGATGTCTCAAGAAGATGGTGATACTTTTTTGAAGGTGAGACATGTTTGACAGTGATATATGGTTGGTGGTGATTCATTATTATTCAGTGGATCATACATAGGAAAAGATAGAAAATCTATCACATATGATAAAATTCTAACCTAAAACATGAAACTCATTATTTATCATAATAATAATTCTTTGATGATCATTAAAACAAAGAGCTCAATAATCTCCCCCTTTTGATGATCTCTAATCATGGAATTTGATATTCATGGAATCAAAGGTAAATTATGATAATTTATAAATATAGTACAAAAGATAAAAATATGATAAAAATATATAATCAAAACATAGAGTATCAAAATTAAATGAGTTTACATAAAGCAGTATGGTATAAATGGAAATAAATAAAGAATTATATAAAATGGATTCAAAGAATGGTATAAAAATATATGGTTGTGTGGAATTAAGTAAAATTACCCAATATATAAATGTCTTAGTAAGGTTATCCCCCTATTGGGATTATCAAAAAAGCGCAATAAAATATAAAACGTAATTGAATATGAATAAAACGTGAATTATAAGAGAAAAATAGAATATAAATAAAAAATAAGACTAATCAAGTAATTTTCATTGAAAAAATTGAGTGTGGGTGCAGTAAAAAAGTTTCAAAAAAAGATATATTCAACTATTCACATTAAAAACACAAATTATAATCAATTATCATTGAGTTCAGTTGAAGGTTCCAAAGGTGCTTTTCCTATGTTCTTGGCAGATGAAGATGTCTGGGTAGCAGAAGCAATTGAGGCTTGGGATTTTGTAGAAACAATAGTAAAAACATATTTTAGACAAAATGGATCTCCAATGAAGATCTATCTGAGGTGAAGAACATATTCTCTTAGAGATAAGTGAAATAGTTCGAATCTATTTATAAACAGTACATTTATATCTCTGTTCAATACTGGCTAAAAAGAATATTCAATCAGACATTTCCGGGTAGTTGACACAAGAATAGATTCATGAGTATAGTAGAAATACCAAAGAAATGTAAAAATTCTTACATATGTTTTAAGAAATACCTGATTATTTTCATACCTCACACCATTGTGCTGATACATTTTGTCTTATATTCCATAAATATCTGAATTACTCATTTCATATACATTATTTTATTGAACTTCTCTTTGAAGTCGTGGAAAACATGACGCATCACCGTGTTTCCATCAAAAAACATAATGTGAGAATTTGGATCATGCTTAGAGTAAAGCCTTGATAGATAATAGTTGATGTATTTGGTAACAGTCTCTCTAAATTCCTTCATATCCTTCACGTATTCATGAATAATCTAGTGTGGAAAATCATAGTCCTATTCAAACATTCTGAATTTTTTCTTAGATATAGAAGGTGAAAACCATAAGAACCACTTGGATGACCACTAAGTTCTTATTTCATAAACAATATAATAAAATCATCATAAAAAATTGGAGGAATAGGAGTAGTATAACTAGATTCCACTAAGGTAATATTTTTAACTCTTTTAGTAAATTCATTCATAAAAGTTTTGAAAGCAGACCACCTCCTTTCCAAAACATATCCTCAAGACTCCAGCATGCTGGAAAGTCTTTTATTCCAAATTTTCACTTTCATAATATGATGCTTCATATTCACTTAAATGTGATGAATTTATAACTCAAATAGATATCTAAAATCATGTTCACATAGCTTATTAAGGATTGGGTCTTGACATTTCGAAAGATTAGAAATATCTAAAACCATATTTTCTTTAATAACATTCAAGTCACTCTTGATGAGCACATCCACAGGAATATGTGTAATAGATGGTGTAGGTATTCATATAGAAGAAATAACTACTAAAAAATAGAAAAATAAATTTGATTTATCCTTCATACACTGGGATCAATATATCATTGAATGGATGTTTCACAATTATTCGGTGAACTGTCTGGACAAAAACAATATTCCCCATACATCAGGTATGTACAACTTTTTAAAGTCTTACCATGAATCCCAACCAATGATGTCTTTTCAACTATATATCCAACCACAGCTAGAAAAATAGTAGGAAGGACCTATCCAACATCAGTCTCAAAAGATCTATGTTTAGGAAAAAATCATCTCTACACACTCAACTTCCCTCTATTCAGCCACATGTTGTTCAATAACAAAAATAACCTTTATCTACTTAATAACAAAAGATTTTGAAACCATTTGATTATTAAAAATTTATATAGTATCAAATCCATGAATTTCATAACCCAATTATTGACTAGAAAAACTAATAGATTCCCCCCCCAAAGATTCATATCTTTCTTTTCTAGATACAGCTTCCATTTCACCAACATAATTGGGTCTCTCTTCTGGTCTGGAAATAGAAGCACCAGGATAAGTAAGCATATATTGAATATTATCAATATACCCTCATATAATTTTCTCAATTAAAACATCTCTATCTAATCCTTCATCATCACTATCATCATCATTATCATCTTATTCTTCACTTCCTTTTTCATTTTTATCTCCATCATCACCATCACTATTCTCCTAATAAGATTTAGAATTTTCATGAATTGATCTTTACTAGAAAATTTGGTCTCTTGATCCTTACTTTTTACCAATTTTTATATTTTATGTAGATACCTAGGAGGAATAGTTGTTTTATAAGTGATTGTAGGATATCTAATATGAAGTTTAGTGTCACTTACCTCATCAACAAAAAAATTATTTCTCCACTTCAGCCATAGAGATAGCACCCTCCTTTTTTAACTATTAGAGTACGCAACAATTTCATCAGGTTCTAGATAAATAAAAACAATATAATTTATTATGGAAGGATAATCTAGATGATTAAACTCATTATAATGATTTTCATTATCACTTACCCATTTCTTTTTCAATGTGTTCCATCTAAGTTTCATACTTCTAAAAATTATCCTTCTCTTAAAAAAAACCATATTACATTATATAATTTATTTTCACCAACTAATCCTTTAGATTTAATAATATCAGAAATTATCTTTGGGTATATTATGGATTTTTATATAGAGGTTTTTAGGTTCATTACAATCATATGAATCATCTGATATCTGCAAATGTTTATCTTCTATCCTATTTTCATAAGACATAGAAAATACACATATTGATACCATGAGGTAGAAACTTCACCCTTTATTGGACACAACATGTTTTGGATAAAGTTAAAAATAAATATTCATTCTCTATATAACATAAAAGCCATCACTCTTAAAACTGTTAAAACTCCAATAAACTCAGCAAGGGATTCTTCATAGTCAAAATCGTCACCCTCATCCAAAATGGTTCATTGGTAGTCAGTAAACACACATTTATGTAGGACCTTTATAAAATAATCTCACAATATTGAAGAAAAATTAATTATATTACCTTTTAACCTTCTTCACACCAAGTATTCTTATTCTTCTTCAAAACTAAATTCCACATACTAAAAAACTGATATACATACCTAGGATAAAATGGTATGTTGTTAGAAAAGAACTAATCCATAAATACTTGGTTATATATAACATGAAGCACTAATGAATTACAAGATAACGACCATTCACTTAAACTTTTTTCTCTGGAACAGTTGAATGCTTTGATAGCTCGAGATTCACTAGATTTATATGTGCATGATAACTCAGCTCCCCTTTCTATTTTTTTAGAAAAAATCAAGTCTGATGAAGAATCTAAAGGTCACTTCAATCTTTACTTGGTGGTTGGCTAGATTATCTTGATCAAGGGAGAAAGGAAGGTGAAAATGTTGGGATAGAAATCTCTAGGAGGGATCAAGAGAAAAATTCATGATGAAACACGTACATTTTAAACTAAAGAGGGTCAAATTTATCATTTGGGATTTATTCGCATCCAAAAAATAAAAATCAATAATTTAAATAAATTTAAATTGATTTTATAAAATATGAACCACCTTACCTTATCTTGGAATTCAGGTGAGGCTCTCACTGTGGGGTTGGGTTTTGAGGTTCGTTGAACCTTGAATGGCCGCTGGGTCGGTCCCCCCCCCCCCTCGGCGGGGGCGGGACACTTGCCACTCCAATCTAATCCATTATGCTTCTTTTCCCCCTTCTCAAACCCTTATTTACTTCCTCCCTTAACCAATATTGTCTCAACCTAAAATTTCCAAATCCGTTCGAAGGATTCCATAATCTTCCAATATCTTTTTCCGAGTACCATAAATCTTTATCTATTCTAAATCTAACTATGATTGTGTTTTTCAAAAAGTGACATCCTTCGGTTGATGTCTTTGAGAGGTCGGTTTTTGGCTACTGGGATATATAAAATCATGTGATGGTGGGCTTACATGACAACAAAAATATGATGATTCATTTTTCAATGTTGGAAGAATTGATCATGGCATGGTCCAATGCTCCTCGTATATGAAATAGTTCCTATTTCATTATGTTTAGATTGTACTTTGACTTTTTTATGAAGTGCAATGTCCCGAAAATGGAAGTATGGGTTATTCTACATTAACATCCTTTACTGTTTCAAAAACCTTAGATATTTCACATGTTAGGAAAATTGGTTAGAAGATATATGCGCTCTGACAATAGAACTTGGTCATTATGTGATCTGGAAGCTCCTCGAATATGTGTGAATGCGGATGTGTCTATAAGGCTAGCTTATTTTGTTTGGATTATAGTTGGGGAAGAATTCTATTGGAAAAAGCCTATTTTTTCAAATTATGGTTTAATTATTTCTCTGCATGAAAAGAATTGGGTCATGTTATGACGGTTTGTAGGAATGTAAGTCAGTTAAATACTAGTTCTGCAGGTAGCGAAAACAGTTTGGTTGCTGGATCTAGGGAAGGGTCGATGGAGCCATCATTACAAGTTGCCTCTAGGGGAAAACCTAAGGTGTAGAAGTTACAGGATATGAGAACAAAGGACCATATAATGGTGGATGATATCTTCAAACGATTGAGGAAGGATATGGGAGCTCCTCATGGTTCTAGCCAATACCCTCCATGATTAGTGGAAAGTGGTGTGGTTAGCATGGATGGCACTTTAAATTCCAGACATGGAAATTATGAACATGATGTGCTAGAAGGAAGAGGTATAAATGTTGAAGGAGTGTCACAAACGATTGGGGAGGTAAGTACTAAGGATGTCCAAAATTGGGTACAACCAAGAAATGACTATTATAGAGTATTGAATGGTAAACAAGGACTCCAACTTAGAAAAAACGTTTCCTGTATTAACATGAATAATTGATTTGATCGCTTGGGTGATGATGGTTGTGTAGATGGAATTAGTAATGGCCTATTCAGAGAAGAGTTAGGAAAGGAAACCTCAGATTACAATGCAATGGGAGAGAATGGTAAGGGTCTTAACAGCCCAAGGAGGAAGAGAGGGAGTAATAAAAATACGGATCTAGGGAGTCATATTTCCAACAAGAAAATGAAAAATAAGGGGTGTAAGGACTACTTGGGCCTTCCAAAACCAATGGATACACGATATTCTAAAATGGTGGTAACATTAAGAAAATTATATATAGAGAGTGGAGGGCACTAAGAAGAATCCTGGACCAATTGGTGAATTCAATGAGGCTACAAAGGGGAATTATCTTTTTGAAACCTTGGTGGTTTCTCATGGGGAGGCAGAATAGAAATAGACTAGGGAACTTCTTGGAGGGAATCTACTGCAGTCTGAGGACGTGCGGTTAGAGGAGGAGGTGGCAAACAATGCAGTCATGCCTAATGGACAATATTTGGAGGCTTATATATAACATGAACATGTTCTAGAAATGACTATTCATTCTGGAGAATAATTAATGGTGAATGTTCTTATGATTGAGGCCACAAAAGAGGAAGTGGCGAGGATGATGGGAAGAGTGTTACGCAAGGACACTAATAGTGAGAAAGGTGAATGGATTGACAAGAAGGATATTATACGGATCAGAGGATTCAATGAAGGGAAGATCAATTTTGATGAGTACCATCAGTCTTGAGATGACCTGTAAACACAAATTGAAGATATAATAATAAAGTACCCTATGCTTATAGGTACCATTACATTCCTAGAAACAATGGAGGGACAATGCCTCTGGTAGGCTCAAGTTAGTTTTCAATAAGTAGGTGGATTAATTTAGTGTTGTACCCAGGTGAACATGGGGTTCTCACTTTTCCATAAAAGTGTTTTGATAATAAAAATTTAACTTTTAGGTTAAATTGAGTTACAAAATAAATCATAATTGAAATAAAAACTTGTGGTTAAGAAAACAAGGGATACACAAATAAATTGAAAAATGAAATATAAATATAATGGTGAGCCAAACCAATGGTGAGAAGTTTAATGGTGATAAGATCAATTGTGAGACATTAAAATGGAGAGAAATCATCAAGAGTGATACATTCACAGTGGTGAGACATCTTTAATGGTGTGACATTCATAATGGTGAGATGTCTTCAATAGTGAGTTCTAGAAAAATAACCTTAACCAAAATTCATTATACAAAATTCATTTTTTGATGTAATTAATTCTCTCAAAATTCAATGTCTTAGTAAATATATTATAAAGATGATGTTTTTACCAAAGTATTCAATATTTATATCAACCTTTTGAAAATGATCTCTCAAAAACTGATTTCTCACATAGATATGTTTTTTATAGACTATGATATAGTATTCTTAGATATATTTATATAACATGTATTATCACATTTTATAGGGACATTATAGAATTGAGATCCACAATCTAGTATTGTTGGTTTCATCTATAGAACATATATATAAAATATACCTCTACCTTTTTAATTAGCTTCAATAGTGTAGCGAAAATAATTTTTTATTGCTACACAATGAAACTATAGACTTACCTAATAATTAAAATGTCCCTAAGTTTGTTTTTATGTCTAACTTACATCCATGAAAACCATAATAATAATTACTAAATAATTTAATTTATAATATTCTTGGGTAAAACAATCCTATATTGGTAGTATGTTTGAGGTATATGAAAATTCATTTTACTGTAACCAATTTTTACCCTTTTGGATTTTCCTGAAAATGGTCACACATACACAGATTGAACAAAATTCATGGTATACTAGTAGTAATATAGGGAATAATTATAATAATTCCTCAATAGATAGTTTGATCCACTAGTTTCCCAACTTCATCGAGGTCCAATTTAGAGGTGGTTCTAGTAGGAGTAGCAATAATCATATTTCTATCCATGTTAAAGTCTTTTAAAAGATTCTTAGTATAATTAATTTGATTTAAAATGTTTTTTTATTTCTTTATAAAGATTATAAAACAATTAAAGAATTTTATTTCCCCCATTAAATTCATTTAAAATTCATTAAACATCATTCATGAAAAATCAGTACATAAAACAAATTCGTGAATATCCAAAAATAATATCATCTAGATAGATTTTATTAACTAAAACATATTTTTAAATTCATCTTATAAAAACAGTAGAATCATATATACCTTTTGAAAATCCTTTTAAAATAATAAAAGTGTTAATCCTATCATACCAAACTATAGGAGCTTGTTTCAATCCATATAATTCTTCTGTTAAATTGAAAACACTATTTGGAAAATGAATATTTTGAAAACCAGGGGTTGTTAAAAAACAACCTCAACTATATACCCATTTAATAAATCCATTTTTACATTCATTTGATAAAATTTGAAATATAGATGAGCAACATATGGAAGTACTATTCTCATGGATTCATGTCTATCTACTGGTGAAAATGCATATTCATATTCGATTTCATCTTCTTCACTATAATCTTGTTCAACTAGTCTAGCCTTATTTCTTACTATTGTTCCCAAATCATCTAACTTGATTCTAAACACCCATTTATTGCCCACTATTAAGGTTTCCTTGGGTCTATCAACAAGTTCCCATGATTTATTTCTTTCAAATGATTTAATTCTTCTTACATAGACATTAACTAGAATTCATCATTGATTACATAATTTATTCCCTTTGGATCAAGCTAAAAGAAAAAAAGTCTTGATGTTCAATATAGTTTATTAGAGAAGATCTAGTATGTGTACCACATTCTAGGTCTCCAAATACTGCATCTAAGGGATGGTACTTATGGGTCCTAAAAACTCTAGAAAAATATTGGATATTCACTACAGGTTATTCTATAGGTTTAGGTTCTAGAAGTTCTCTAAATTCCTTAGAACTAGATGATATTTTGAATTTTATATAGTAAAATCAATAGGTTCATAATTTAAGTTCAAATAATATAAATCATCCTCAAGGTTTTATAAATAATTATAATGCTCATATGGATTTGTATCATCAAATTTTATGTGAATATAATCTTCCACAATCTTGTTCATTTTATAGAAAAAACTATAGGATATATTAGAGGTTGAATAACCCAAGAAAATTCCTCTGGCACTTTTGGAGGCAAATTTTTATGGATTATCATTACTATTAATAATAATGATATTCCAACAGAAAACTCTAATGTAATTAAACATAGGGTTCTAGTTATTAAAAATCTCATAAGGGTAATTTTTTAAGATATGTCTATTTAAAACACTATTTATTATGTAAGAAGATGTATTCGTAGCCTCTTCCCAAATTTTAATAGGTAATTCATTTTCATTTTAAATTTTCCAGAAAATCTCTTGAAGTTTTTTACTTATTTTTTAAACATCTCCATTTTGTTGAGGGGTCCAAGGATCATAGAATTTATGTATATAGTCATTCTATGAACAAAAATATTCAATGTCTTGATTTTCAAATTCATGGGCACGGTCACTTCTTACGGTCTTAATTCTAAGTCCACATAAATTTTCTATAGATCAAGATTACTTGATAAAGTAATAAAATGATTCATTTTTGTGAGCTATAAAAAACACCAAAGTATACCAAGAAAATTCATCTATTAATATATAGACATAGTTCTTCCCATTTATACTAGAAACAATAGATGGTATAAATAAATCCATACGAACAAACTCAATATCTTGAAATGATTAATCTTTATTCTTTGATTTAAAATATATCTTGTGTTATTTCTATTTTTGAACGGGGTTATAGACATTGTGGTTCGGGAAATCTAGCTTTGGTAGATCCTTGACTAAAACATTCATAGTAAGCTTCATATGTGAGAAAATATTATAGTTAGAAGTATCTTATGTTAAATCCAATGTTCTTTATGAAAGTCACTCAAGTATGAAATATTTTGAGAAATTTAATAATTAATATTAACAACATAATCATTTTAATTAATAATAAAATTAAAACCTAAATCATCGTTAGAATAAATTAATTAACATTAATTAGTCTCAAATTTTACATGAAAACCATCATGACACAGTTCTGAGATGATAGGGAAGTTTTACAACAACCCATCGACAAATAGTACTTTGGAAATTAAAATAGAATACTGTTACCAATTTGGACAAAGCAGATGATTTTTCCATTAGAACTATCCCCAAAGGTGAAATGTCCACCATAATCCTTTATTAAGTTTTTGAAAAATGAGTAGTCAACTATTATATGACCTGAATATCTACTATCCAAGTACCATAGAATTTTACAGTAGGCCATTGAGCAGTTTTCGGAGAAAAACAAAATTTATACAAGAAATTATTTTGGTACCCATATTTTAAGGGGTATAAGTGTTAGTAATCAGTTCATTAGGAACCAAAAATTTTCAAATAAGATTTTGGTTTATATCTTATAAACTTCATGATAAACAACTTTATTTTCTCCCTTAAAATAATAACTAGTAATAGAGAATTCATATTTAGATTTATATACAAATGTGCTCTTCAATATTCTTCTTTCTCCACATTGTTATCCTATAACGGTAAAATATTTTGGGGAAACTTGTTTACCTATAATATGAGTAATATTTTCTATATAATTTATTAAAATTTATAAATTTTTGTTAAGGTTTCTTGTATACAATTTCATATTAGTATTCTCCCTTAATAAATTGTCATTTTTTTCATTTTGAACAGATAAATTAGAATTAACATTGGTAGATAAATAATGATGTCTTTTTATAACTTTATATTTATACTTAAATTCAATAAAAGTATCATCTAGAATTATTAAAAATTCAGACATTTATTTTTTTGAAATTTAATCATCATGTTCATTCTCATAGTTATTATCATTACAAATATGAAAAATATTAGAAACTATATGTACCTTAGAGACATTAGTCATAAATCACATGTTCGATCAATATGGATTTTGTTCATGAGTACCATAAAAATATATAGTGTTATCCTCATAGGTACTCCATGTTGTTTTCATAGATTTTTTAAATTTTTGGTCCTTTCAACATATTTATTTTTTTATTTTATTTTTTTACAGTCTTCCTAGACATGTCATTTTCTTTAGAAATCATAACTGGTAGTTTGATTATAATTCGTCCTCTAATCCTTCTTCCAGTTATCTTTAGAATCCTGCATTCCATTATAACATGGCTTTCTAAAAAAAACTCCCTTCCTATAACACATAATAAATCTTCTGGCCATATGATCCATCTCTTCATCACTTTTAGGTGGTGACTCACTATAACCTGCACATTCAATTTGAATCATTTTTTTCTCATTTTATCCTTATTTGGATGTATTAGACATGAAATCTATTAAATTTTTTTGTCTCATCATCCAAATCTAGGTTGGATTTTATTTCTTATTCATACATCATTAGTTTCCGAATCATCTCTCTGACTGGTATTTTTCAGATTTCACATGACTCTCTAATTGTAACATATGTGCCTCTCCATCATTCAGGAAGGCATCTCAGAAGTCTCATGATTTGATATTTTTCAGACATTGTATTTCCCAGAAATCTCATGGTGTTTAGAATTTCATTTAACCTGAGATACATGTCATAAATTATTTCATCATGCTTTATTTTTAAAGTATCATATTTAATAGTATATGTATTTTGCCTCATATTGTTAACATTAGTTATTCCCTCCTGAGAAACAATTAATACATACACAATTTCAAAAATTATTTTAAAAGCATATATTCTATTGAATTTTTCATTTGATAATGCACAATATAGGGAATTTATATATTTTCAATTATTATTATAAGAATTTTATGTATCCTCTACCCAAGTAGCTATAGTTTGTATTTTTATTCTATAGTTTTCCATAATTCAAAACCCATACTCTCTATATGAATTTACATTTTGATATCCCACTTAGAATGGTTATTTCTATTGAAAAATGGAGGTCTCTTAAAAGAAAAAATCATCTTTTCTATTATCCATTAAACAAATAAATTTAATAATAATGTAAATTTAAGATATTTAGTGAACAAATAAAATCACAGTTGATATGTTTTAAAAACATTGATACCAAATATTAGTCTTTTGATCCCAAATGTTGGTTAGAATCAGTATCTCAAGAGGGGGTGAATTGAGTACCCAATTAATTTTTTTGAAAAAATGGATTTTAATAAAATCCCCCACTTAAATAGCCTAGTTAGTTATAATAGTAGTTTGAATGAAGACTCTACCTTTTAAAATATTTCTGAAAGATTGATTGTGTCTTGGTTAAAAATATATACAATATTAATTTTCCCCTTAATATAAAATTTCTAAATAAAATCCTTATATAAATTTTATTTAAAATTAAATATAAATTTTTTTGTTTTCTAGTTTAAAGTAGATATAGATAATGAAAATAAATAAATATAGAAAAAAACAAAACACATTGTGGAATTTGAGTATAAGAGGTCATTTTGAAGATGATACTTAGTCCTCTCAACATAGAAGTAACCTACTACCAAGCAGTTTATATAAAATAAACATTTGATCTGCAACCTAGATTAGGTGTTAAAACTGTATAACAACTCTTCGGAACATAAAGGATCTCTTTCATAGTTTTCATGGGATAATAAACAAACTGGTCACAACTAGACCTCAACCAAAACCTAAAGGAAAAAAGGAGTAAAATATTTTGATAATATATCTAAGTGTCTTCCTATTTAAAGAAAGATACAGTGTGTGTTTTATAAAATAGTATATACACACACTACTCATAATGTAAATGAAAGTAATAAGACTGAGAAAAAAGAAGGAAAGAGAAATTTTGGCTCGGCCTCTTAGTCTCTACGGATCAAAAATCTTGAAAGTAGTTTTAACTAAGGCTTGAGCCAAGTTTCATAAATCTGTTTTCAAAAAGAGCATTGAAAACATCTTCCTATGATTCTATATGATGTTTTCCATATGTTCAATGGTATTTTATTTATATATATTTAATAATAGGTGGAAACAATTTTTTTAAGCCACACTTCATAGATAATCATCTATCTTCATGTGTATAGGTATATCTTTTCATTTAGTACTTCACACTATCTCTTTTTCACAAATGAGTCCTATTAATATTTTAACAGTAGTATGAGGAGAAGAGTATCATTTGGGTCATATATACTTCTCATACTAGAAGTATGACACATTATTAAATAAATTCAATCTAGAAATAAAAGAATAATTATTATAAAAATTAATGGCATTAAATTTGATAATGTATCCATTAGAAATATTTAATTCAAAATAAATAAGTAAAGGAATAATGCAGGTGAGACTTTTGGATGGTGACACTAAAAATGTCTAACTCTAGATCTAAATCAATATCTACTGGTGATAAATCTTGGAAGTGATTCTTTTTAGTGGTGAGAACATCATGTAGTGATTTAAAAAGGCGGTCACTAATACTTTTCCAAAATATCATTCTAGGGGTGACTCATGCTAACAGTGATTCATCCCATTACTTAGATGATTTTAGATCCTATTGGTGATTCATTCTTAGAAATTTCTTAAGGTGATGGAGGGAAATTTTGGGGGTTGATACATAGTTGGTGGTGAAATATGGTTGGCGATGAGAAACGGTTGGTGGTTAAACATGGTAGGTGGTGAGTCATTGTCTAATGGTAACTCATTCTTAGGAAAAGTTTTCCAATATATCTCATATGATAAAATGAATACAAAAAACATAAAATTCATCAATTATCATAATAATCATGTTTTTATGATCATTGAAACAAGGATTTCATCATTTCCCTTCATCCATGATCACCTGTTCTTCTCTTGAGACCAATCATTTAGGGATTAAGGTGAAATAAAAAGGAGTTCACTCAAAGAAGACGTATAAATCTAAAACAAGATATTTCAATTTTATTTAATATTTCCCTTTATCAAAACCTATTGTATCCATAATATCATGATGAATATGATATCATAAATTTATTTAAATTTAATAACTATGTTTTAACAAACATTTCCCACCACTTCTCTATAAAATGGGAAGTGAATGTATCTTTTATGCGTACGTGTAGACTACTGCCTCCACATTGTTATATGATTCATTTCACATCACTATTTCTCATAGTTAGTTATTATTGTGGATTTAATTTCTATATATGATATTTATGAAAAAATAATGATTTTATAAATGTGAATTATTATTTTTCTTCCATTGTTTTCTATCCATCAAAAAGTGGAAAACATCACTCATACATATGTATGGGCTATCATCTCTATGAAGTGATTTAATCCATTTTTCATCACTTATTTATATAAATGGTTATGAATGTGTATATAATTGTTAAATATTATATCTATTTGATTATTAATATTATATATATTCTAGATCTATGACATACTTTTGAGAACAAAAATTTCTAAACCAAGACATATATAAAAGATGAAATAGTTAACACTTGGAAATGATGATATTAACAAATAATTATTAATAAAGGAGTCTTTAATTGTTATAATTGGACAATATATAGTTTTATTGGTATGAATATGGTTCTAGTGTAGAATTGTAATAAATTTAAATTTATTATAAAGTATTTTAAATTTCTTACAAACCAATAAATCCTTGATGTAGGGGTTTAATATTACAATCTAACTTTTTACAAAGATTTTTTATGCTTAAATTTTTTATGATGAAACTATATAATATATCTCACCCAAATATTATGAAATTTATTTTCCTGTATTTACCTAAATATATTAAATTTTTCTTTAAATTTTCTTTCATTGATATACTCATGGGAATGGAATAAGTTTTTTAAGGAAAATAGATTTTATTTCTCCCCTCGATCAAGAATATTTTTCTTTCATATCCAAATTTTATTTATAAAGTTTCTAATAATGTATTTACCATTACCCAACAATTTTATAAATTCATTTCCCCCATGTTAAAATTTCAATAAAAAAATTAATAATAATCTCTATATCATTTTTTTAATGTATACTTTTGAATTTTTATCAAAAATGTGAATGGAATATTTGTTTTAGCATACATTGAATGAACAGATTTTACCTCCGTCATGAATTCTATTTAATTTGAAAATACCTTGACATGTTTTCTTTATTATTTTGAAATAAAAATGTTTTCATTAATATTTTGAAATTTTTTATTTTAAATAAGTGGTTTTAAAATGAAAAGGGTATTTTACTGAAAAAGGTTTTACTGATATTTTAAAGGTATTATCATTTATAATAGATTCTTTTGATGTTTCTTATGTTTTACATGGAATGTAATCTAATTTTTTGATGTTTATTATTTCTAAAATTTTTTGGTTTGATGATAATGAAATATTAATGAAACTCTTTTATTTTACATGGGAAATTATTTTATGTAATGACAAATGTTTTCATCATACATTTTTAAAATAATGAATGGATTATGATTTTATAGAGGATAGATTAATTATATCACCCAATTGCATTGGGTAAAGAATAATGTTTTGTGATCCATTTTCAGACAAATGAACCCCTTTACGGTGGAAAATTTTCATCTGACATTTATAAGAAATTTAATTATTAAAAAACACTAAATTGAAGACCATGATTTAATGATAATGTGCTGATGGACTAATGAACTATTGATTATGATCTCTATGATTGAGAGTGATTATTTTTGTTTATTATTACCACTATATTAGTGATATTATTTTAAAATTAATATTATATTTCATAGGTAATCATTTTTCTTCTTTATGGTCTCTTGTGGTTAGTGAATTTTTTGGATATGGTCTTCTTATGTAAATATTTTATCAAATAATATATAGGGATAAGATCTTGATCTTCCAATATTTTGATTGAACAAAACCTATGGTAAGTGATTTTTTTAATATATTAGATCAAAGAGATTCAATATAAGATTTGTTTTCTGGATTACTGTATTTATCATTTTTTCTCTTTATGTTAAGAGAATAAAAATTGATGATAAGAACTTGAATATCCATTTTTTATAAAAAATATTTATTACCTAATGTAATAGGAACCCCATTTCTTTGTTAAATTCTATACTTTTTACATTATTATTTCTCCATGTTCTATTCATATACTGGTCAGAGTGTGTTACCTACTAAATTGTTACATTGTTTCTACTATACTTTAAAAAATAGTAGTTCATTTTGAAACCTATATAATTTTATTTGAACTGTATTACATAAATATTGTTTTTATTTGTAAGGCTTTTTAAGTCATCATTTCACCTTCCACACCCTTCATTAAGATGATTAGTTTGGAAAATGAAATATTTATCAAGTATATATATTTTTGTAAAAAAAATTGTTTAATAATATTCTCAATTGTTCAATTAAAAGTTGAAAATACAATATTAAGGCCCTATTAGAATATTTCATGTGGTGTGATATTTTTCGTTAAAGAGTATATTTCTAATCAAGTACCCACTAGGTTTCTTCTTGGTAATGGTTTTGATTTAGGCTTCCCAATTTTTCATTGTATTAATTGGTAAAATTGATATAATTTTTCTAAGAAATCATTAATTATAGATATCTAGTTTTTTGGAAAGATATCTTCTATGGATAAATTCTATTACATATAAATAAATATTTTCTCAATCTTCATGATGCTATAAAAATTAAATCATTCAAATTTAAGTTTAAACTATAGTTAAAAAACATATAACTTATTGTAACATCCTTATTCATTTGATGCACAAACATCTCTATATACTTTTTTTAAAAAAAATTACATATCTTCATTATATAATAGGCACTGAAATTCATGTTAATCTTCATCATCCATTTCTCTTCACATATGTACATATTTTTCATAAATTTTAACTCATAAACCCTATTGATGGTATCATATTCCGTCATGAAAGTAAAACACATGTAAAATATTATCCTTAACACCAAATGAACCTTATATATTAAGATATAGTAAGAATATTCTTTTACATTCATATATTCACTCATAATCATATACATTACACCCATGGAATGTTCTTCTTTATTAGTTATTTTCATGACATACAAAAAAATAACTAGAGGATTTAAATAAAATTGACCATCCTCTTTCATAAATAGTGGATTTAAAAATCGAATAGTCTCTTCATCGCTTATAAGTACAAGTTAAACTACATTTGTATTAGAAATATCCTTTAATCATTGTGTAATTACCATATTCCATATCTATTATACTTTATTGAGTATATATCACTTTAAAAGTGTGTACACCGTAATACTTCATCAATAACCTCATTTTCAACTTTCTTATTTATTGTTTTTCCATGAAGAACAACAATAATCTCGCAATTATAGTAATTCCTTCACATGTTTTACTTTCATCTGAAGATGGTTTGTACACTTCAAATATACACACCTTGTTTATGTGACTTTTTTAAAATTAATTAACTTATCTAATATCTTGTGCTAAATGAAACACAAATTAATTCTTCCTAAATAAACAACACCAAGTTTTTATTGTGAAATAGACATCATAACGTTAAACATGTGCTACATGATATACAAGGTAGGATTTTCTTTCAAAATATAATGAGTTTTAAAAAAATCACAATATGTTATTAAATTATTCAAACATGACCATTAAAAACTATTCATTAAACATATTAGTGTGAAAAATAATGAATAATTCTAAAATATTTTGTATAATGGTTTTATATAAAAAAAATTGATAAAAAATACATAATTTTGAGTTAAGTCTTTATATATTTCAAAAACACTATTTTCTCAAAAATGATTTTTATATATTTTTATTAAAAATTATAAAATTAATTTTTGACAACATTAGAAAATTAATTTCATAAAACATGATTCAGTTTTAAAATCATCTTGCCAAATTTATTTTAGGTTGAATTTCAGGGTTTTCTTTTGATGAATAGTAAAAAATCAAAGATTTCAATTAAAAATACATTTTTTTTAATTTATTTTTAATGTAAAATTATATTTTAAATAGGTTTTAACAGAAAACTAAGTCAATTATAAATTAGTTAATCAAATTTAGGTAATTTTAATGAATTTAATTTTTAATATACCTATATATATATATAATCATTGTAAACTTTTGACTACATTCTCTTTATAGGCCATATTTCTCATCACATTTGCAAGATTAATTTTTAATTAATATTTTCCAATTCTGTGATTTCAATTAGGAAAAATAGATTCTATATTTTAAAAACAAAGAATATATATTATCTACTAAGATTCAGTTAATTATTTCCAAAATGAATAGGTAATGTAGTGAAAATTAATTATTGTGGATAAGGTTAAACTTTGTTACTGAGGGTGAAACTAAAAAGATAAGGTAAAATGACCTATGAACTAGTATAAAACTCTTGTATGTCCATATTTCTACAATTATTCCCCTAAGGTTTGAAAATTGACCATTTTTTACCTTTTTTATAAATGAAAAACATGGAACCACTCAATTCATTTCAAAAATACAATGTGTGTCCTCTCCCCCACTTATAAAAGGCCACCCCTTATCCTCTCTTATTTACACCATAAAACCATTTTTTTCCATGATTGGACCAAATCGCTTCCCAAATTATCTCCTCTATTCTTAGAAGCCATATTTATGACAAAAATCCAACCAATGAATGTTTTTAGTGCAAAACTAAGGAGGATATCTGATGAAGTTGTAGCATTCATCAACAAGTGTTTTTTGTTTTATTTCTTACTCAACCCCCTTAAATTTTTATTATACCATGTTGATATAATATACTTATTTTCATTCATATGGTTAGATATTTTTATTTTAAGGGAATGACCAACAAACATCTCCACTTCCATCAAATGGGTTATGAAATCATCGTCTATGTGTACCGAAGACTATCACCTTGTGAACTAATTTCATTCATTTTTTCAATAACACCTCTAAATATTAGACATAATGATGGATTTATTGTTTATATATGATATTTATGATATTTTTATTATTCTTTTATTTTTATATTAGTCATACCTTCACACTTTCCCTTTTGTGGGAATAAGATAATGTAGCGCGTGTGTATGGTGGACTACCATTTTATAAAGAGATGGGAATATTTCTTGAATTATATGGAATTTATTAAGGATGGGTTTATTATACATATAATATAGAATCATAATTTTATACATCATACCATATATTATTTAGTGTATGGTACTTTCTTCCCACTTTTATGTTTCTGTGAGACACGTACTATATTCACCACATGTTTCTTTTATGTGATGTATATACGACATGTGAATGTGTATTATGATTCATATCCTTATATTTATAGGGATTTTACATATCCATTTGTGGTTATATAATTCATCTGGTTTTAGTTTTGAAGGTTAACAATGTGATAAGGAAATTTTGTCTCAATTTTCTTTCTTTGAGGCATATGTTATGTTATACACCTAACTTCTTTTATGAAGTGTATATATTACCCATTTAACATGATATATATTATTTTAATGTAACATTATCTTAATTTAATGTTATTATTTCATGGGGATTATGATTAAATGTTACCAAATTAGTAATATTCTTATGTTATAATCTCTTCGTTTATCAAGATTGTTTATGATTATTCTCCAAATGTTGAAATATGATAATCCATATCACAAGATACTCTTTAAATTTATTCTCTTCTATTTATTCATGATATTTATAAGTAATAGATCCATTTTATACTCTTTAATACATCAAATAATTGATAAAATAATTTTAATGAAATTAGACGTTATTTATATCTTTATTCAATAATTTGTTTTATTCTAAAAAAAATTATAAAAATATTTTCAATAGCATTTTATAAATATCATATGAATTTTAAAAAGAAATATTTCACCCTATTATTATTTTTTTTCAAAAATTGAAATGAATATTCATGACATTTTCCTAGACAATTCTCATTTATATTTTATCAATAATGTTAAATGAATATTTATTTTAATGTGTAATACATGAAAATAATTAACAAACATCATGAACTATTATTTATTTGAAGATTTATTTATAATCGTACAAGGTTATTTTGAAAGAAATTGGTTTTACTAATGTTTTATTTATAAAATAAACTATGAAAGATTATTTTTTTCTAGAAGTGTTTTAAATGATTTTAAAAGATTTTTTTATAATTTTTCATGTTTATTATAAATTAATGTTATTACCAAAATATTTTATCTGATTTTAGTTTTAAATAGTTATTTTCAATTTAAAGTAATTTTCTTCAAGAAATTTCCCTAGTGTTGCTTAAGAAATATTGTCCATCTAAGAAGATAACAACTATTGTTACAAATTATGTACTGAGGATAATATTAAATGATATAATAATCATTATTTATATGGATAGTTAATTTTTATGTTTATGAAATATTGATAAAACCCATTTATTTTTCCTTGGTTATTTTATGGTGAATTGATTAAATGTTTACAAAATAATTATTTTTTACATGGGTTATGATGTGATGATATATTGAATATTGTTTCATATTGTGGCACCCATAGTATTTTTTTCATTATGAGATTTGTGGGACCAATATCTCCCTCAAATTCATTGAGTAATGATTTTTATATCATGAAATAATGATCAGAAACAAGTAAATGGACTTGATCAACTTTGGGAAATATGTTTTCTTTAGTCCACTATGGGAAACAAGTGTTTCTTTATCTATTATGAGAAGTAGGTTTGTCTAGATTAATAATGGGAAAAAGGTTCATCCTGATCAATAATAGGAAGTATGTGATAAGTCCAGATCCACTATTTTTTTGTTCTTGGTAGTTTACATTCACATATGAAATAGTTTTCAATATTTATGATGGTTCCACAGATTTATGACCTGAGCTTATGGTTCATGATTTATTTAGAATGATTTCTCACTCTAATTCCCATGTTTTCTGAAATGATAATGTTTTATTCCATGACCCTTATTTATTATCCATGACAGGTCGGGTATGATATTTGTATTTTATTTTCATTATCATATACCATTATTCTTATTTTATGCATTCATATAATCTTATATTTATATATCTTATGTTTACCCTTATTAAGAATCTAATATCATCCTTTTGTTATGTTTCTTTCCACATGACATAGAAAAAAGGTATAAGTATGGGATGACTAAGAGGAGTAATATGTTACAAGATCTTTCTGGGATATATTGAAGATATTTCATAAGATTAGATGAATATGTTCCATGTTTCTAAAGGAAATAAACTATTACATTCCTCAGGAACATGTTGGTATAATTAAATGAAAATTAATCTAAAAATATGTAATATCCATGTATGAGAATCTTGGGTAATTATAATTCATTTTAAAGGAAATGATTAGTTAACATTTGTAATCAAGTATGTGTAAAAATTAGTGATATTCCTAGGGAAATTCTTAAGTATATGTCTAGGTATGTATCTAATAATAATTCTATGGATAAGATAATTTATATGAAAATGTACTAGAATTTGGTTATGGAAATATTTTGTGGGTTCTAATAAATTGTGTCCCTATATAGATATTACAAGTTGACGTGGAACTAGAACATAGGTACCTAGGGTAAATAATTATGAACAGGGTTCATTGAGCTAGACTCAATCATCACTCGATGCATGAAAATGAACCTTTCTTTACATATGATTAGACACTCCTGGGGGATATTATTTATATATTAATAAACACATTACAAAACATCATGATGTATTTAAATATTTTATGACTATGAATGACCTAGGATAAACCTAAGGTGTCATATATTGAAAAGAACATTTCCTGATTTATACATCATATATGTAATTTCAATGATTTTGTGGTTTTCCACTGTTATTTGTGTTTCTCAGACTATACTTTTTAGTTTTTTTAATTGCATAGAACCTCAAGGAACTATGTTAATGTTGAATGCAATGAACAATGAAATGAGTGTACTCTGTAGAAACCAAATGTTATGGTAGATGGAATGGAAATTTTTTTGTTATGTCCACATTAATTTCTATTGCTTTGAGTCTTATTGAACATTCGAATCAGTAAAGGAGAAGAAATTTTTTTGTTGAGACCTTTATGAGGATAACTCCACCTTATTTTAGTAGTTCTATTAATCCAATAGTTGATGGGAAATGAATCAATACCACTAAAATGATATTTCACGTTTTTCAATTTTATGAGCTTGAAATACTCAGTCTGGTTATTTATAATTTGGAAATTGAATAATATCAGTGGTGGAATATTATTTTGAACATAAGGGAATAAGAATAAATTGAATCTATTAAATTGGAAGAGTTTGAGTGGTAATTTATCAATAATTAATTTCATCATATTCTATGAACAAAGATAAAGAAGTAATTACTTGGACTTGAAAAAATGGTTGATGAATATATTGGTCCCTATAAAGATAATTTTACAATACTTTCTAGGAATGTTAATGGTTTAATCATCATCCCTAAAATAAAAATTGATCATTTTTTTGGTGGCCTAAAACCAATTATTCAAAAGGCCATGGATATAATAGGATTCGATAGCTATGAATAAGTTGTTCAATGTGCACTGAGGGTAGAAATTTTAATTGGATATTACCAAAATTACTATGTTTATAATAAGAAAACTGTAGAAAATGTCTCGTGAAAACTCAAATGGAGGATATAAATTTTAACCATCAACATGCTTGAAATGTGTAAAGAATCATTAAGTGAATTTCTTGAATGGATCTAGGTGGTGATTTAAATGTATAAAGTTAGGTCATAAATCCTAAGATTTTTGAAATGCTATTAATGGGTTGGTTAATTTAATAGATGAGAAGAGGATTCTCACTAATTCAACCCCTGCACTCTAGTGTTTCAAGTGTAAGAATTTCGGGCAATATGAAAATCAATGAACCTATCCAAGGGATAATGGGAATGATAATCCAAAATAACCTATGAATAAAAATGAAAATATGAAATCATAGTAAATCACAATTAATTGAGTGAATCCTAATAATTAGGGATCCCGTGTCCTACATCTTTTGTTGGAAATTTCATGTTTGATTTTGTATGAATGAGTACTATGAATATATTATTTTCCATCATTTTATAATATTTTATCATAGTATATCCCTATATATAGATTATAGAATAATTAAATCGCATTTTATACTCTTTAGATACAATGATGAACCCAATATTATAGTGAATATTATTTTATATAAAATGATATCTTATTTTAGGAATAAAGGGTGAATTTTATTTTTGAATTATATATGTATCCATGTAGGATTTACATAATAATCATGGATACCATCAAGATTTAATGTGTTTAAAGATAAACATAATTTCAGATTTATTGACACCACTTTTATATTTTCTGGAATGGGAGTTTATTAAGATTATGGATATTTATAGATAATTTTATGGAAATAAAATCCATTGGTTTTGTATATGTTTTAGTGCCAAGTCTATTTTAATAGGAATGTCTTTAGACTATTTTGACATATGATTAATAGTATTGGTGACCATTAGGGTTTATATTATCATTGATTTTGAGGTAATTATGGGTTATTTTAATCACCATACGAAGTTAGCACATTTCATTACTATTATGAAATATCTCTCTTTGGATCTGATTTTGAGAATATCCATTAAGGAAGTGGAATGGTTTCATGGGGTACCACATTAAATTGTATCTAATCAGTATCCAAATTTTACCGCAATGATATGGAAAATTCTTTAGAAAGTCCTTAATACAAAGCTGAGTGTAAATACTTTATATCATCCCAAAAATAATGGTTAGAAGAATTCAAAATTTAAAGGATATACTTTGATCTTGTTCTATGGATTTTAATGGTGGTTGGGATCAACACCCTCCTCTAGTTGACTTTTCCTACGAAACTAGATTTTACTTAATCATTCAGATGGATCCTTATGAACCCCTTCATGGAAAGAAGTGTATATCTCCAACATAGTGGAATGACGTTTTTGAAATAAAGTTATTGGGACATGAGCAAGCTCTTGAGATGGATGAAGAGGATATAGCTATTCAGAAACATCTAAGTACATCAAAAAGATGAAAATATGTTATGAAAATAATCATCAATGAAATCTATAATTTTAAGTTATCAGGTACTTGTTTCTATAAATTTTTTCATTGATGAAATAAGTTCAAAAAAATACATCAGTATATCGGTCCCTTTGAAATTATTAATCATATCAGTATGGTAGGTTATCGATTGATGATTCCACCAAACCACTATTAGGTTCAAGATATATTCCATGTATCTATTATATATAATTACACACAATATTCTTCACATGTACTAAACTCAAATATTGTACCGTTAAAGCATGATATTTCTTATGAGGAACTACCTGTGGAGATTCTGTATAATATAGAGAATGTTCAATGAAACAACACCACTCACCTCTGAGAAGTATTCTAGAGAAACCACATGTCTAAGGAAAATACATAGGAACTTTAGGATATTACCATATAGAAGTATCAAAAAAATTGTATCATAGTGTTGAATTTCTAGGGCAAAATTAATTTTAAGGGGGTATAATATAACACCCCTAGTTACTATGAATTTTTTTAATAAATTAAATTTCATTGATAGATTGCACTACATGAAACAAAAAATTAATATTGATATATAAATAATTCCAAGTTATTATTTCAATATAAACAAAAAATAAATAAATCATTCTCTACATTCAATACCAAGTTAATCTTGCATTACATGAACAACTAGGTTAGCTTGCATTACACACAATACTAATTTTCTACAAACCATGATATAATATTACACTTATTAAAATGTGATAGTTATAACCAAGTCATTAAACATAGAGTTATGAACATTAATAACTACTTTTAAAATATTATGTATATTTTTTTATATAAAAAAATTATATTAATAAAAAAAATACGTAATTTTTAGTTATAACATTTTATGTTTCAAAAAAATATTTTTTATTTATTTTTGTGATTGAAAAAAAAATTAATTTGTAAAAAATTTAAAAAAAAATTTGATAAAAAAAATTTCATTATTTAAATAAAAATTAAACAATTATCATAGGTTTAATTTACTTGTTTTTTTTGGAAACGTTAATTATTTATTGAATAGTAAAAAGTACTATAATTTAATTAAAAATGAACTTTTCATTTAATTTATCTATAAAGATAAATTATAATTTAAATTTGTTTTAAAGGTAAATTATTTCAATTATAAATAAATTAATCTCATTTATCTCATTTTAATCAATTTCATAATGAATTTAGATATAAAATCTATTCAAAACTATGAATATTTTCTCTCTTAAAACTCTTGTTCTCGTCAAGTATGTTTGATGAATTTTATATTAAATTTTTTAGACTTGTGTGATTTGAATTTAAAAAATGGATTAAAATTTTTAAGTCATTATAATTTATATTATATTTTAATATTAACTTAATTTTTTACTAAACTGAATTGTGAATATAGTAAATATTAATTATTGTCGTTAAGGTAAAAATGAGTTTATCAGGGGATGATTGAAATAGATAACGGAAGAAATGACCAATAAAATTTTCTAAAAACTATTTTATGTCAATATATAGATATATACACGTATAAATTTATAAAATGATCAATTTTGGACCCTTTTTTCAAAATAAAATCATAGAAGCACTGAATTTCTTTTTAAATATACCAAGTGTGTCATCTCTCCCACTTATAAATGGAACCCCCTCCCATATTCTAGTCACACCTTGAAACCATTTAGGATAGGAAAATACCTTCCAATATTACTTCAAAAATTCCATAATGTAATCATAGAATCCTTATTTGGAGACAAATCCAACAAAGGCTTTTAGTGAAAACCTAATGAGGATACATGAAGAAGAGGTAATGTTCATCAACAAGCGTTTTTTTATTAATTACTCCACCTCATTAAATTATTATTATAAAATTATGATATAATAAAAACATTATATTATATATTATTATATATTGTTATGTTATTTTGATGACCTATAACCATATCCATTTCTATCAAATGGATTATGACGTCATCAACCCTTTTCACAACAGAATACCTCCCTGCGAACTGATGTCAATCATTTTTTCAATTACCACCTATAATAGTTGGTCTTGATGATGGATTTATTATTTATATAAGATATTTATGATATTATTAAACTTATGTAATTTTTATATGACACATAACTTTATTTTTTCCATTATTTGGTAATACGATAACGTCGCTCATGTGTACAAAAGACTACCTCCTCATGAAGTGTTATGATTTGATCACGTTTTTCATTGAATGTATTAAGGATGATTTAAATGAAAATATAGGTTATATATTACATAAAAACTAATATTTAAGGATAATATATATCATTTACCTTTACTTATTTCAATTTTATTATAAAATGGAAATAACATTCATGTGTATGTGTGGTCTATTGTTTCTATGACTCGGGTATTTCATTTTATATCTATAAATTTTATGAATTACTATAAATACATATATACTAAATATATTTTATATTTATACTATTTTTAGAATTTTGGATATTATTTTACTAAAATTTATGTAAGATAAGTGAAAATAAAAAATTAAAAACATACATTAAAAATAAAGCGGTTATACCTCAAAAGGTGATTTTAACAAGGAATAGTTAATAAATAGGTAGTAAAATGACATAAATAAGTCATATATAGTAAGATATATATATTTATGGTTATATTATATATTTATATTAAACATATATTTCTTATACAGGATCTTAGAATGTGCGTGAAAGAAATTGACACTTATTGTAAGTATCTCTGTCTCAATCTTATTTTTATGTGAGACACATGCCACATTCAATAAATGTATCATTTAAATAGTGTATAAAATACATTTTAATGTTATTTTTATTTATTAACCTTAAATTTTATATGATTTACATTTCTATTTTGGGGTCTCTCATTCATACTATTTTTTGGTTTTAAATTTACCAAACCCGTAAGGGATTTTTTTCTCAATTTACTTGCTTTGACATGTATGTTATTCCATACACCTATATTATTTGATAAAGTGTAAATTATTCCAATTTGACACATTATATGATTAATATTCCTATTTTAATGATATTATATTTTCAATTAAATGTTATTCCTTCCAGTGAATTTCATTTCAGAGTGGCTTAATTGGTAGGAGTCTTATGTTACAATCTCTTAGTTTACCAGGATTGTTTATTATTATTCTCTAAATGATTAAATATAATGATAAAAATATCAATAAACTCATAAATTTTCTTCTCCTCTTGTTATTCATGTTTTTTAATAGTAATATTAACATTTTTTCTCTTTGGTACTTAAAATAATTGAAAATTTTATGAAATCCTACTATATTTCTCTATTTGGTCGGTAATATGATTCATTCCGAAACCAAGATTTTGAAAAAAAAATTTAAAACTTTTTTTTTATTTTCCTATGATTTATAAAAATAAATTTCCAACAATGATTTAATTTTTAAAATGTTTTTTAAAAGTGATATTTTTTTTCAAAAACAATTAATGTTTTTATTTTACTAAAATTGTGAAATGAATATTTGATTTAATTTGTATTACATGAATAGAGTTCTCTAAAATCATGAATAATCATTTCTTTTAAGATTCTATTATAATATTCTAAGGTTATTTTCAATAAAAATTATTTTGAATTTTTTTATTTTTTTTAAACAATGAAAAAATAATTTTTTTTCTTCATTAAATAATTTAAATGGGTTTTAAAATATTCCCTTATAAGTATTCATATATATTTTCAAATAAAATTATTTCAAAAATAATTTATGAAAATTTAGTTTTAAAACTTTATTTTCAAGGAAAAGTTATTTTCTTCGAGAAATAGTCAAAGTGTCCTTTTAAAATTATTTTAAATCTATGATGACATCCTGTGATGTTACTTATGCTTTAATGGGGGTAATATTAAATGATTCAATCAATATTATTTGTCTAGATGGTTAATTTTTATTTTGATTAAATTTTTATGAAACCCATTTATTTATCATGGGTTATTCTATGGTTAATTGATGAAATTTTTATAAAACCCATTTTCTTTACATGGGATACGATTTAATGATATGTTAAATGTTTTATGATATTGTGGACACATTAGTATGGTTTTCATTATGATATGGGTGGGACATATATATCACTCCAATGAATTGGGTAAATATTTATATATCATGACATTATTTTGGGAAAGAAGCCAATGGAAAAGTTATACTATTGAAAATAGGAATTTCTTGATCCACTATAGGAAGCAGGTGTGTCCTGATTCACAATGAAACATAAGTAGATATTATCCATAATGGGAAACAGTTGATAAGTTATGATCCACTAAATTAATGGTCTTGGTAGTTTACCTTCACATATGAATTTGTTTCTATATTTTTGAGGATGCCACACTTTTATGACTATATCATATGTTTCATGATTGATTTATGATGATTTCTCACTCTTATAGACCATGTTCTCTAAAATGATAATGTTTTGTTCCATAGATATTCATTAAGATCCATGATAGGTTGGGAATGAGATTTTTAATAAATCTCCATGATAACAAACCCTTATTATTATATTAGGATTTTATATTGTCTCATATTGATATATCTTATGTCTACCCTTACTAAGAATATGATCTCACCCTTTCTTATGTTTCCTTCACCAGGATTATGAATAAAGGATTAGGTAGGTTATTCATAATAGGAGTACTATACTAGAATATTTTTTTGGATGATGTAAAATACATTTCACCTGATTAAAAGATTTTTTTACAAGTTTCCTAATTCACTAAATTGTTAAATTCCCCAAGAATGTGTTTATGTATTCTAATAAATATTCATCTTAAAAAATATAATATACATGTGTGAGAATCATGTGTCATTATAACCAATATACACCTTTATAATATCTATGGTAGATTAATCACTTTTTTCCTCAAATATACTGTTATTTAAGTCCTAGTTTTTGAAAAATTGTTATATAAGCCCCAAAAGAATTTGTTTTCCTCTCTTTATTTCACAATTTGAGTGTAGATATTAAGGTTAAGTAGACTTTAAGAGAACACCAAAAATTCTCAAGAATTATCACTTTATTTCACATGTGTTTCTTTCTAAAGATGAATGTAAAAGAAAAATGATATCATATAAATACAAAATCAATGTGATATGATGATATTTACTTGATATTGAATGACTTTATAAATATTTACTTAATTTATCAATCCGATAGGATATATGGTCAATTCTAAAAGGGATATTCTCACCACCACATCACCAAATAGGGTGTGGTTTTTTTTATAAATCATCATTCCTTGATGTGTGAGAAATATTTTATCAAATTGAAGAATTGTTTTATTTATCTCATTTAGTTATATACTCTAATCCTTTCTTCTTTATTAAATCTATCTTTTTCTAAAATTATTCCATGTCTATCATGTTGATGTCATGGAATGTGGTGCAATGATATTAATCTTTTTTATTATCATATTAAAATATGATTTAATGGTATATTCTTAATTATTATCTTCAATATTCTCCATTCTTATATTTTTATATCAATTTCTATGAAAACATAACAATTGAGGAAATATATGTTAACTAGCATGAGTATAGTTTATCATGGTGGACACCCGGCATAAATATTCGTTCAATGGTTTTTTATAAATTATATATTAATATAGTTTAAATTTTTCTTAACTAAAGTTATAATAAAAGAATAACCCAATGTATCGTGATTATATTTTTGTTTTATTTGAAAAATTATAGATATTATAGAGTCATCCCCAAGCTAAATACGAGGTCATGGATTTCGGGTATCTTTCTTATAATGATAAAATTGATCCTTCAAATTTTGATTATTATTTGGTGGTTTAGATTTATTATAATTATTTTAACATTCTCAAAAGTGATAATTAAGTTACTATCATTAAATATATTGAATGATGGGTTGGTTCCAATGATATTTTTTGTAAAATAAAAATGTTAAATGTTACATATTCCTATTTTCCATTAAAAATCCAAAAAAGAGTTTGTTTTCTGAAAACAATAAGCAATTTATCAAAAAAAATATTGATTTTATTCTTAATTTTTTATATTGCTATATAATATATGATGAAATACCTTGAACTTTTAATCATATGGTGTGTATTTATTATTTTTCTCTCAGTGTTAAATCAACCTTGATTTTATATTTACATTTCATTTAATCAGTTGAGAATTTGAGTACAGTTACTCTTGGTTTTATCAATCTATTCAGCAGTCGCTAAACAATTAGATAATATCTCAATAGTGTTAAATCAACCTCAATTTATAGAATAATTTTCTCATAATTTCTTAGTTAATGGACCACTTATAACTATTTGATATTCTTTATCAAATTGGTTGAGTGTCACCTTGTAAGAACCTGATTGTTATCCCAGGTATGAATCCTTCAAATTTTGGTTTAATTCATTATTTTATACCTAATATGTATGCCATTAAAGTTACTGATGTTACCAAGGGTGTTTGGTGTTTTTTCTAAGCCTAGAACCTAACTTTTTGGGAAAACACCCTTGTTTCACAATAAGAGTAAACCGTGCAGGTAGGGTGCATAGTTAGATATAACTGTGTGGATGGTCTGCATTTTTGGGCAGAGCCATATCGCACAGTTGGTGAACTATTTCCCAAACCATGTGGCCTAATTGTAAAAGTTCCCCTTTTCTATAGCTAGCCATGAATGGTTTGTACAAGATTAGACAAAACGTGCAGAGGAACTGTGCACAGGAAACATTTTGGTTAATTTTACATTTTTCCTTAATGATCTAATTTAACTTCCTCCTTTCTCATTTACAATTTTGTTTCAGGATAAACTCCATTTTCTCAAATTTTATATATTTTTTATGTCATAATCTAGGTATCAAGAGATATCCTTCCTATAGGATTCATTCAAGATTCTTTTCATTATGTTGGATGCATAATGGTAATTACTTGAGTTTGTTTGAGTCATTGTATGCCTCACTTTCTCTCGACCTAGTTATCATGCTGTATGAATATTTACCATAATTTCATATCTACTCCATTAAAATATGAATTAGAGCCTAATTCTGAATCCGGAGTGTCGTAAAATCCTAATGTCGGTGGTCTATAACTTATCCCTCAAGTTCGCTGATTTCAGAATTTTCATGTGGGGCCTTCTGATTTCATCAGGTGCTATTTATTGAATTTATATGACATGATTATAATAATTAGTATTTTATGGTTATTATCTTTCTCAGTATGTGATTTTTTATTTTTGGTTACTCTCACAACTATTTCCATCCATATAGGATATTTCCTATAATTTTCGTTTTAGTATTTTGACACGTTTGAACAGCCGTTCGGGTGTGCCTTGGCATGAATATTATAAAGGTAATATTTTCTATTTTAAATGAATTAATGTAAATTTTGAATTTCATTTTGGAAAGTAACATGTATTCTCACCACTTGTCCCACCTAAGGTAAGTGCTACTATTTGATAATTAAATGTGAAATGGAAAATGCCAGGTATACAAAATATTTGACTTGGTCTTTTTTAATGTAATTGAACAATTGGTTTCACATAAGTATCACCCCTTAACATATTATGGAGGACAGAAGAGTGAACCCTGATTTATGAAAATTTCATAAATGGATTAAATGAATAGTTCTAGGCTACCTATCTTGGTCGCAATAATTACAGGCAAGACCTAAACCAAATGGAAATATTGATTAATTATGTCTCGATTAAATGGATGCATGAACAATTAGCCTTGTCACACTAATTAAAGGTAACACCTCAAACCTTATGAATTATATATGACTTCATTATTAAAATAATAGTGTCCTGACCCGATCGTTCCTTGGCTTCTTGAGGGAATTTTGTAAGCACTCAAGGACCCCATTCAGAATTCAAGGATATGGATTTCTTAGGTCGAAAACCACCTAGAACCCTATCATTCTCTAACTCTATATTACAAGTATGGTATGATATAAACCATAATGTAGTAATAACAGATGCCTTAGATACACTCCTCGAATCCAAAATTGGCAAGTAGGTTCCATGTTTAAAGACCATTGGGCCCAGTAATTACTTATACTTGTTTTACTTTAGATGAACTCCTTGGCCTTCTAGGGAATATTGTGGTGGATTGATTTTTACTATTCTACTTAGATTAAACTCTTACCCTCATCCAGATTACATTAATTATTGAGAATTAGATTCTTGAGATCTATGTTTCCTTGGTTATCTCCTTGTAACTTCATTATTTAATATCATTTTTTTCCTTCCCACATCTTAAAACCGTCACTATTACTAACATGTGACTTATATATTAATTGGTAATAATTAAATTATGAACTAGTTACATTTTCATAAACCAGACTAGGGTTGAATCATGTACTTGGGTATTTAGTTACATTTTATAGAGTTTCTATATATATATGCATGGTTGCACACAGTTACATTTCAACTACATGGTCCGGATGTTATAGACACTATTGGTGGTGTCCCACTATGATTTATCTCATATCCTCTTCATGAACTGTTTCTTACACAGGGTAGATTAAATGTATGTGATTTTTGATAAATGGAAGAATATTGATTCAGACACTTCATTTCTTTCTGTTCTAGGATGGAGCTGGTAGTAAATGACTGAGTTAAAGCCTGTGATGCTTGGGAATGTTTATGTATTTCCTTTGTCTAAAACTTTTTATGTATTATTAGTCATTTTTATCAATTTTTATAGATTAATAGATACATAACATATCATCATCACGTGTTGAATGTTTTTATAGTTGATTCAATTATTATTATCCTTGTTTACTAATTACTATTGTGTTCTTCTATTGTTTATTTAATTTGATTCTACTACATACCCATGATTATATATATATATCTATTGTGATACACTCTTTTAATGAGGTCATAGTCATTCCATGGACACACCCTCGGTTCTCTCTACTGGTTGGTAGCCTCTAGAATTCTAGGAGATGTGCTTGAGGCCATGTGGTCCACCGGCCTCAGGGCACCTATAAACTGGATTCTGGGTCTAGGACATCACAAAGTGGTATCCGATATTTTTTTTATTATTTATTTACTACTTTTATATAATATATTAGAGATTACAAATGCTATGGGGATTTGTCATAAGTCGTGATTGGGTATCGTGAACCTAGGTTCTAGGTAAAATCTATGTTCCCCAAAATGTAATTGTTGTTCTATTTTTCCTATTATAGTTGACATTATTTCACCCTAGGGTGACGCACATGTTGTGTTCATGTTATCATTATTACTCTAATTTTTTACTTCTTTCATTATTTTCTTGATGATATTATTGAAAAAAGCATCGTTATATGAATTATTATAGGAAAATAGATTTCTCATTTCATACATATTTCCATGTAATATAGGTTCATTTCACTACTTTTCATTGGTCAATATTAATGTGATTATTGATTGAGGTTTTGATGTTTAAATTATGATTTCATTACTCTTGGTTTTCATTATGTGATATTTTGTCTCAATTCCTGAGGTGTATGGTCCCTCATGGGTTGTGATGAGTAATTTACTGAGTCGAGCCATTATTATATAAATAAATGTGGTTTGATTTCAGTTATATAGTGTATAGGTTCTAATTCAATGGTAATGGATATCCATTATAAAGTGAAACATTAATTCTAAAATATAATGGTTTGATATCTTTATCCCACCTTGTCATGTTTATAAAAGGAAAAGGATTGAAGCTCTTAATTAAATGTAAAATGAAATGAGAATTATAATTTTGAACATATTGATACATTTTCATACAAGATGGTATTTGGGGTAGTATAAATTTTGTAGTGACCATTTCCTTGTTTAGATTCCATAATAATCATTATTTATATTTTTATGTTTATTTTTAGGAGTGTTCCAATAATTTGTAGACCAATGCACCCATTATGTCCTCATATAATATGAAAGGATGGTGGAAAAGACCATTCTTAAGATGTGGTGATCCATGAGTCGTCAATATTACCTCTAAAAATTCCACTTGTGGCATTGCCTGCATAGCCTAATATAGAAACCAATTCCCAACATCTAATGTAGTCCATGCATGTTTATCCATGAGTTTCACCTGTGATGGATGATCTGACTTGTGAGTTCCAGCAGTAGCAGCCTCATACAATCTCAGGGGATTGAATTCCACAGGTTGCTGAGTCTTGTTTGGAGGCCAACATATCAATATTTGAGCAAATGGATATTCCTCCAGAGAAGATGGTCGAGATTTCGACATACATGCTTTAGGGTTTTTCGAAGTGTTGATGGGATGTTGTTACTCGGTCTGATTATCATCAGGGCATGGTATGGGATGATTTCTAGACTAACATTTATTTCTTGTTCTTTACTCATACACTAATAGCTAATAGATCTATAGAGTTCATGAATCTCAATCAGGATTCTATATTTGTTAGGGATTATTCATAATTTTTAACTGAGATATAGTCATTTTCACGGCTTTTAGCAGGTGATGAGCTTTCGCGTGTTGAACATTTCATGGATGGGATTGTGTATTCCATACATTCCCAAGTGAATGCCTTTATCCTAACTAATTTTTCTTAAATAATCAGTCATGCTCTTATAATGAGCGCATCCTGATGGATGGAAATAGCACAAGGCATAGAGTATTAGTGATGCGGCAGACCAGTAGTACATCCGATGGTAGGAAACATTTAATCAAGGTTTATTGTGAGGGTATTGACAACTAGAGTATTTTAATTTATACCTACATGGTGTTTAATATATGTGGATAATGGGGGTATCTGATGCCCCAGGGTGATAGATACCCACTGGAGTTTCGGGCTTCCTATCATATGGGGAATCTTCTAGCATTTCTACAAGACCATCCCACCATCTTTTAGTGGAAAAGGATCTGCACCAGCACCAACTTCAAGAGTTTTTTATTTGTCACCACATTAGGTGGGGAGATAAAATATCACAGACATGACTGAATGTGGAATAATTTTTTGCGATAGTAGGAACACGCCTAAACACCAGCAGCACCAGAATAGCATTTTTAATCATTATAGTCCATCTATTGGATATATTTTTGGATCATGTTAATTATATTAACTATAGACAGTACTAAAAGATTATGATTTATTAAAATATATAGTACAAGGTACTATTATTGTGGAATATACCACAGCATATTATTTATTTGATATTGGTTCTTTGTGCTCTTTTATCTATGTTTCTACCGTGGAGAGTTTTAGACTGATGATATAGTACTACTCTGGTGTAATGACCCTAAAAACACTATTATAAGTGCATTCCGAGAGAATACCCAAATGTTGGGACTATCCTCTTGAGGTATGTAGTTACCCTTTCTTATGGAACCACTTAGTACTTGGGATGATTGTTTTTTATTTCATTCATAAGATTGATTGGTTGGGTCACAATCATTCTTTTGTAGACTATTATCGTCATAGGGTATATTTTACATCTCCAGAGGGAATCAGTTGTCTACATAAGGGTGAGTGGGATGTCTAGGATGGTAGAGATGTAACATATCATCATGGGATAGGTCAAGTGACCACCAGGATTGAAAACATTTTCTTGGAGGATTAGGGTTTATGTCAAGCTTTTTTCTATCCAATTGTGGATCATTTTAGATATGTATTTCCCAATGATTTTTCGGCTTTCCTCCTCATGGAGAGGTAGATTTTATGATTGAGCTTGTTCCAAGAGCAGATCCAGTGTCCGTTCTCCTATAAAAGATGGAAGCAATAGTGCTTCAAGAGGTAAAGTGGATGTTAAAGGATTTCAAGTCCAAAGGATTTATATATTGAAGTACATCATCATGGAGTTCTCCCATTATTTTCACCAATAAGGGAGATGGAACATTATTTATATGTTTCGATTACCGATAGTTGAACATTCTTATAGTCAAGAACCAGTATCCATTTCCTTGAATAGATGACTCCTTCAACCAGTTCTGATGATTTAAGATCTTCTTTAAGATCGACCTGAGATTAGGTTATGTCAAGGTGTGAGTTAGTCCATTAGATAGACCTTGTACAGCTTTTCATAGAATGTATGGTTTTTTTGAGTACCACATCATGTTTTTGAGTCTCATGAACGTGCCTTCAATTTTCATTGATCTAATCAATAGGGTTTTCCATCCCTATATGTATTCTTTTGTCGTAGTCTTTTTGGATGAAAAATTGGTGTATTCGTATGCTCATAACAACTATGATAAACACTTTTATATTGTTATGAGTACACTAAGGGAGCATCATATTTATTCCAATACAGCTATGTGCCACTTCTAGATCTACAAAGTTCACTTCTTTGTAAATATCATAAGAGTATAGGGAGTATTAGTTGACTAATAAAATGTTAGAATTGTAGTTTCCTAGGAGAATCCCAAGAACATGTTTGATATTAAATGATTCTTGAGGATGGTTGGATATTATAGTAGTTTAATATAAGACTTCTCATACCTTTATTAACCTCTCATTGGTCTTAAAGAGAAGGGTTTCATGTTTATGTAGTTATAAGAGTGAGATAAATCTATTAAGAAGATGAATGGGAGGATTGTCTCAACACCTATTCCGATTTTTCCAGATCTAGGCAGAGGTTATATCTCCTTCTATTATTTATGAATAATTCGCCTAGGAGCAGTGTTGATACAAGAGGATAAAGTCATTGATTATGGATCATGGTTGTAGAGGCCTCATGAGAGAAACTACCTAATACATGACCTTGAGATGGAAACTTTTTCTCATGCCTTATGTTAATGGAGACGATATCTTTTAGTTGAGAACACTTTGGTGTACATGGACCACAAGGACATCAAATATATATTTACACAGTGTTATTTGAACCTCATACCATAGATATGGGTTGAATATCTGAAATCCTTTTATTTGAATCTTGCCTTTGATCCTTGGAAGGGAAATGTAGTTATAGAGTCACTGAGTTGGAAAACTCAGGCATAGGCCCTATGGGAAGTTAGTGATGAATGGAATTTAATGAACTTATTTTATGAGTTGTATATAGATTTTCATGATAGTCAGGAGTAGTCTTACCTCCCATATTTAATAATAATGTATTCCCTCCTTAAATATTTTAATGGTATAAATTTTCCAGAACTTAATGGATTGGTTATCCATGAGATCGTATTCGGAGATAACCAAACTCTGGATTGGTCTGTGGATAAGTATGACATCTTGAGTATTCAAGGAGGTGTCAGGTTCCTACAGATATCATAGAGGAGTTGATGCGTGAGTACCATGATTCTCAGTGGTTTGTTCATCCAACCATCCCAGAAAATGTATTGAGATATTTGATTCTAGTATTAGTGGCCTGAGATGAAACGTTACATAGAATGATTTATCACTAAGTGTCCCAGCTATCAACAAATGAAGGTGGAGAACCACAGACCATCAGGCTTGTTAAAGACACTTCTAGTCCTAAAAATTAAATGGGAAGATGTTTCCATGGACTATGTTGTTAGGTTACCTAGGTTTCCTATAGGTAGTGATGGTTTATGACTTTTCATTCAAGAACTGATGAATGTTTCTCACTTTATTTTTATTCAAGATAAATTCTTAGTTGATGAGCTGGGAAGACAGTATCTTTGAGAGATCATTCAACTACATCGGGTCCATCATACTATTGCTTCAAATAGGGATGCTCATTTCATTTAATGGTTATTTTAGGGATAATAGAATGATATGAGAATGAAGGTTCTTCTTAGAATATCTTTTCACACTTAAACCTATGGGAAATTGGAAAAAACAATACAGGGTTTAGAGGATAAGCTCTGAGCATGTGTCCTTGATTTCAGTGGTTTTTGGGAGAAGCATATCCCTCTCATTATTTTTCCTATACTAATAGCTTTCAGGTGAAAATAATGATGGCTCTTTTAGAGGCCTTATATGGTTGGTCATAACATTCACCAATGTGCCAGATAGAGGTAGATGAGGCAGCCTTACTAGGTCCTTGTCTCGAAGATGAGAAATTAGAGTAGATTCAGTTTATTAGGATGCATATGACTACTACTCAGTCTAGACAGAAATCTTATGTTGATCTTTGTTGAAGACCTCTAGAGTTTGAGGTTCGGGATGTTGTTTTCCTTTTGGTATCACCCATTCTTGGGAATAGGTAGTTACAAAAACAAGGAAATATTTTTCCACATTATGTAGGGTCAATTGAAATTCTAGATAGAGTCTTTCCATTATCCTATCATTGTTATTACCTCAGAGGTAACATGAAATGCATGAATTCCTCCATGATTCACAGCTTCACCAGTATCATACTCGCATGTCTCATACCATTAATCCAGAGTAATTTGAGAACGATTTTGATGCTACCTTTGAGGATTATTTTGTATAAATTGTTGACCAACACAAAAAGGATCTCTGAGTGCATTATGTCCCACTAGTATGGGATATATGGAAACATGGCTATATGAAAGATGAGACATGGGAGTGGGAGGGTGAGATACATGTCTTGTGGCCAAAGTTTTTCTCAGATAGTGTTTCACCACCCATTGAAGGTGAACTGAGGGACAAGTTCATTTAAGGGAGGAGACTATAGAAACCTAGTTTTTCACTCATGTTTGGATCTATTAAATTCTAGTCTAATTATTTATTTTAGACATAGAATGGATACCTTTTTAGTTAGATAAGGTCACAATGGTGTCTATGGATTTTTCTAATCCCAGAACCCAATTTTTTGGAAAAAATGGCCACGTTACATGGTAATAGTAAAACATACAAGTATTGTGAACAGTTTGATCTAACTGTGCATTTGGTCAGCATTTTTGGGGAGATCCATATCACACAGTTGGTGCATGGTTTCCCTATCTAGGTGGCCTAACTATGTGAGTTCCATCCATATCTATATGTACTACTGTATGGTTTACACGTGATTTTAGAAACATTGTAGACAAATCATCCCCATGCTAAAGTTTTAGTAATTTTACATTTTCTCCCTTAATGGTCTAATTTAACCTCCTCTGTCCTTCTATATGATTTTTTTAGCAGTATGAACTCCATATTCACTCATTATACATATTTTTGAAGTCCTAATCAAGGGATCAATGGATTTCCTTCATCTAGGATCTTTTCGATCTTTCGTTCTCCACAATGGATGTGTAACAGTATGTACTTGATTCTAATTGAGTTTTTATTCATCTTTCTTTATCTCAACCTAATTATAGAGGTGTAATCATTTTTACCTTATTCGCATTTCTAATCTATTCCAATATGAATTAGTGTTTAATACAAGATGATGATATTTGTACAAGCCTAAAGTGGGTGGTATATAACTCAAACCTAAAGATCATTGATTTTGGAATTGAAATGTGAGGCCCACCGATTTCATCGAATGTCGTTTATTGAATTTGTTTTCCTTGATTATAATAATTATAATAATATAGTTATGATCTTTCCAAATATGTGATTAGTTTTTAGTGGTTATTCCCACAACTCTATCCATACCACGTATGATGTTTTCCATAATCTTGTTTTTAGTGTTCTGACACCTTTGAACTGTCATTCAGGTCTGCCTTGGCATGAACAATCTAAGGGTATGATTTTCAATATTAAATTTCTTGATTTTAATTTTGAATTAAATAATTTCATATACCATGAATTATTTCCACTTTAACCACATAAGTTATGTGCTTCAATTTGGAAAGTAAATGTGAAATGGAAATTGGAAAGTATACTAAGTATATGAATTATCCCTTTTAAATATAATTTAATAATAGGTTTCATGTCCATATAACCCATTACCATTTTAATGGATGGTATAAAAGTGAACCTTGATTTATGAAAATTTCATAAATGGATTAAATGAATCATTTCAAGCTTATGGTCATTGTCAAACTAATGGAATGAAAGGCTTAAACCAAATAGTCTTACTAATTGATTATGACTTGTTTAAATGGTTGCATACTCAATTAGCCATGTCACACTAATGAAAGGTAATTTCCTAAAACTTATGAATTATATATGAATTCATTCTCAAAATAGGTGTGGACTGACTCGAGCTTGCCTCTGATTCTAGAGGGAATTCCTTAAGCACTCGAGGACCCCATTCTAAATTCAAGGATACAAATTTCTTAGGTCGAGGAAAACCTAGAACCCAATCATTTTCTAACTCTAGATTCCTTGTGTGACACTATAGGATCCCTCATATAGTACTACTGGAAGCATTAGATATATTCCTTGGATCCAACATTGACATCTAGGCTCTATGGTTAAAGCCTATCAATCCTAGTCATTGCTTAGCCCTATTTTACTATGGATGAACTCCATGGACTCTGTTGGTGTTTTATTTTTGAATAAAGTGAACTATGCTCCATGGATTACACTCTTACCCTTAGTAAGGCTATAGTAATTACTCATTTGGTGAACCATGAGGTCTAAGTTATCTTGGTTATCACCTTGTAAATTCATTATTAAATATCATTAAAGTTTCTATATTATATCTTTGAGCCTTCACCATTGCTAACATGTGACTTATTTATATGCTTTTAATAATCAGGTGATTAAAAGTTAAATTTTATGACACCATCTAAGGGATGAATCAGTTACTTGGGTTTTTAGTCAAATTTTAATTCTTTACTTTATATATATGCATTCTTGCAAATAGTTACATTTCCATTACACAAGCCAGATGTTTTAGAAAAAATTGGTGGTGTCCCACTAAGATATATTTCACACCCTCTCCATGATCCATTTGGTACCAGGGGAAGATTACATGTATGAATGTGTTTATAATTGGAAGTGTAATTATTTGAAAACATGATTTATTTCTATGCTAGGATGTAGCTAGTAGCAAATGACTGAGCTGTACTTTAGGATTCCTGTGATAGTTTTTGTATTTCCTTTTGTAACATTGGTTTTTTCATGTATGCATGAAATATTGTATCCATGTTATACAGATTACTAGATACATGACAGATCATCATCAGTTGTTGTATGTTATTCTAGGTGATTTAGTTACTATTATCCTTTTTTATTTATTACATTATTCTTCTTTTGCTGTTTACATAATTTTCTTCTAATACATACCTCAGTTTATAATTATCTTTGTTATTAACATCTAGTAATGAGGGAATATTCTCCCCATGGACACACCCTAAGCTCTCACTGCTAGTTTAAATCCTCTTTTGAGGAGATACTCTTGAGGCCATGTGGCCCACCAGCCTCAGTGAACCTCTTAAGTGGCATCTGGGTCTAGGATGTCATTGAAAGAATGAATATTCTACGTATAATTTAATTTAATGATTTTTAATATCAAATATGTGTATCAATAATAGTTCATTCAAATAAAAACAATTATATAAAATATGTGTATCAATAACTGTTCAGTTAGATAAAAATGTTTTATATCAAATTATGTGTATAAACATTTTATATTTTCATTAATTAAATGTGTTATTAATTTTATTTCTATTTTATGAGTATTATTTTTTCTTGTTATTGATTTGGGTATATATATCAATACAGATGTTGATTCTCATGATGATGATGATTCTCTTGATCTGATATGCGGTGATAATGATGTTGGTATTTCTGTAGGATATGATTAGGGTTGTGATGGTTTTCATCATACTGATGTTGAGGTATATTTAGAATATGAATTTCTTACTTGGTTTATAAAATGATCCTTTTCATATAGCTTTATTTTATTCTATTAATATTGATTTTGAAATTTCATATTATTTATCTTGGAGATATTTTTATTTATCATGATATATGTTTTATTATATTTGAAGTCTGGTGTAAGATGTAATGTATGAGTTTTTTTCTAGTAGAAAAAGGATGTTAGTATAGTTTTAAGATTTAGTAGATGGAATCAGATGGAGTAAAAGTGAAGTTGGATATGAATTTTTTCAAATTTTGTCTATAGAAAATGTCCATATTTTAAACTGTGGTTGTAGCTTAAAATTTTCATTATTTTATTTGTGGTATTAGAGACAAATTTCTATTGTTAAACTATGGTTTTAGAAATAAATTTCTAGGGATAAAACTATGGTGTTATATTTTAATTGTGAAATTTTTTAACCATTTATATAGGGTCCAAATACTATGTTTTTAACCATAGAATTGGTTTCCAATTATTGTGTTTTAATTATAGATATAACCATAAATTTTCCTGGTTAAAACTGTGGTTGTATCAAACAATTTCCATGTTTTTAACCACAATATTAGAAATTAATTTACATAGTTAATTTTGGTTATCCATATCCTACATTCATGATTTAATTTATTTATATACATAGCTTATAGTAAATTATTAAATCATGTTAGTTCAAAATCCAAACTGTAATGGAGTCAACAACCATGATTAGGGAAACTATATCTATACACTATTTCTATGGTTTTCTTTGATGCCGCCAAATTTACAAACCCTAATTATAGGAGAATCATCTAGTTTTGTAATTTGAAAATTTATTCATGAAATAAATCAAATGATTTCATTAAAAATTATTTGTTTAACAAAAAATAAAAAGAGATTACATGTGAAGATTAAAACTCGATAGAGAGTGTCCTTTGATTAGTATCACATCACTTAAAAAGCTCGTTTATTTTCTATTCCTAACATTCCAATATACATAACCATGATCATCCAAAAGATATCTATCATATCCTTATCCTTGTATTATCTATACAATCCCATGTAAATAAGAGTATATGAAAAAATATAATGGGGAGGTGTGTAAAATTTGTTTCCAAATTTCAGTGTATGGAATTATTTCTAAATTTTGTACCCCTTCCCTACTAAATATCAAAAATAGTTCTTCTTAAAAGATTTTAATGTTTTATTTTCATTTTCAACCTAATAAATTAAAATACTTTAGACATGTGTAAAAAATGTTATTACCAAATTACCAAATAACTCTTTTTCTAGATAAAGAAACTCTTTATCTTCATAAAACTTAATTCATTCAACGGATACCTTAGTGATATAATTTTTCTATGAACATTAATGTTAATGGGAAACTAGTTGTACTATTTCATATACCACAAGAAACAGTTAATTTGCTTTCCTTTATCCTCAGATATGCCTTATTTAATGAGGAGTTCTTAATTTTATCTACCAAAAAAATTATCTATATAGATTAATTTATTTGGTCCCAATGAAGTTTGAATTTTTACCCGGTCTAGTTAAATGATTTTAACTCCATACAAAAAAGAAGTTTAAAAATAATTCTTCAATTTTATCAACATTAAATAAGTTCTTCTTGATATATAGAAGTGATAGAAAACTATTAAAATGGAAAAATTGAGAAATTTTCACCATTATGGTCAAAATATCCATAAAATCAATATCAAATTGAAAATTACTGAAAATAATATAATTAAAATAAACATGGGAAATAATGGAAATATTTGATCTATCAAGTCTCTAGATAGTATATTACTCCTAATACACATGTACTTCATAATAACACTAGAGAGGTTTGAGAATTAGTAACATATGGTTTTTTAGTCACTGAAGATGGTGACCCATTATTGTTTGACATTTAAAATAATTTTTTATAAAAAGAGGAAGAAGAGTCTTTAGAAGATGAAATATGGAAATAATACATGATTTATGAAGTGTATTTAATATATAAAAATCAAATAGGTGTTCTATTCAATGTGATGTTTAATTTAAATCATAGGGGGTTCAAAATAGTATTGAGTAGAAAACTAAACATGTAAGTCAAAGTGGGTTCCTTTAAAGAGTTACTACTTCATAAAGGGTTTAAATTGCATTAAGTTATATACTATAATGAAACATTTTCTTCAGTTTTCATCCATACAACTATCAAAACTATATTCCATTTAAATTTTTTCCATGACTATGTGATTTATAAAATTGATGTCAAAATGGATATTTTATTTCAAACCATATAGAATATGTTTATATGATACAAATAGAATATTTTTTCACTCTATTTTATGATAATAAGATATGTGAATTATGTAGATATAGTTATGGATTTAAGGAATCATCTAGCTCATGGAACATTTGGTTTAATGAATATATAAAAGTGTTTTGTCTCATAAAGAATAATTTTGAGCCATCTATTTACAAGGGATTTAGTGGGAGTGTGGGTTTTTTCTAGATAATATTTTTCTATGACATATTACTTATTAAAAATTAAATACCAGTTTTCTATATAGGTATATACTATTTGAACAAGTTCTTCCCTATGAAATACATAGAAGAAGAGGCCTCTATTCACGAGATTAAGATAACCTATGATAGATCTAAGAGGCTGGTTGGACTAATTAAATATACATATAATGACTATAGAATTGAAAGATTTACTAGAGAGGATTCTGTTAGGGAATTAGTTACAGTGTAACATAGAATGCATCTCCCTAAGAAAATGTGTTTTTTGATGTAATGGGAGAGATATAAGGGATAGGTAATATCCTATGCACAAGTATGAGGGGATGGATCAGGTATTCCATGTTATGTACTAGGTTTCATGTCTTATATTCCTTTATAAAGATAAGAAAATTCCATGATGATCTAACGAAATAAAATTGGTAAAATTTTAATTCTATCCTTAGGTATGTGAGGCATACTATGGATATGTTCCATGTTATGAAGAAGATATTATAAAAGTCATCATAGGATATATGGATACATTTTTACAAATATATTATAAAGATATGAATTCACAACCATGACATATCATTAAAATTAATAAAGGATCTGTGATCTAGGAGAGTTTGAAGTAGCGAGTAATCAATAATTCTATAGTGTAATCTCAGTATGTTGTGGTGTCAGATGCATCCAAATAAGTGTTTTGGTAATAAAATATCATACAATATATTTATATGGTGCCCAAAATAAATATGTTATCACATTTTATTTTAATAATAATATAGTGATGGATCTCACAAAGGATATAATATTATATCAATGGATGAAGCACATACTTTAGAAATATCACCTCTTGAAGGATTTTTCTCAAAGGGGGGATGTCACATTGAGAAAATTTTCCAATAATTATAACATTTTGGACCCCTTGAATAAATTTTTGTTTCAAAATATAGATGAACAACATATTATAGCTATTGTACTAAGAGTTATTTTCATTTAGATCTTGTAGAAGTTGGATTCTATTGGATTTTTTCCCTATAACCAACTTCTCTATAATTTAATGATTACCTATATTTATGGTAAATGAATAATAAAAACACTCTTATAATGTCATTAATTTTCATCTATATGAAATTGTATATCATAATACATTGAGGGTAGTAGTCACATTAAAGGTAGTAGTAGTTTTTCACTATGATCATAACATAAAGGTGTTATGGTAGTATTACTAAATATATGTTATATGGTAGGTTGGTTTAATTTTATAGGACAAAAATGATACATTCTATTGGTGGTTGATACATATATGACTTTGAGACACTTTTTCAAAGTGTACATCATTGGTAGTCACAAGAAAATATATTTTGAGAATATGACCCACCAGTAGGAGACTCATATCTATTGGTGTCATTGGATGTTCCTATAAACTATTTTTTAAAATGGTGTTGGGACTATAAAATCATTAATAATTCATATTATGAGTTTCATCTTTTTATTTATTTTCTAAAATCATGAAAAAATCTATTTAATTTAATTAGGGTACATTGAATCAATGTCAGATGGAACCCATTCATTGTAGTCTTCACATGAGCAACCTTATGGTGGGGAAATAATTAAATGATTAAGTTTTTATTTGGATTAACCTAAGTAGTTTAAGAAGGTTTCATAAAATTCAATTTTTATTTTTGAAGTTACCACTACTAGTGAATTGATTCGTATTGTAGAAAATTATTTTTTGAGATCATATGTAGGGGCGGTATGACCTGGTGTGGTTTTACCCCAAATGAGAGGGGAATGTTTTCAAATGAATGAGGCCTTGGTGGATGTAATATCCTAGATAATGTTTTCCAAATATTTAAGGAGTGGTTGTAGTTCAATAAGGGATCTAACCTAAGATGGACTACATCCAATTTTAATCTAAGAATTAGTTTTCATGGCCTAGGAGAAGAGGTTTTGGCAGAGAGATCTAAATTTTCAGGGGCAGAGTCTGGGGAAATAGTGATGACTATGTCTTGTATTGTAGTTCTAATGAAGGTATTGGTATAGTTTTTTATATACCAATGATGATTAAGGGATAGAGAGGACATGTGGATCTGGGGAGTTTCATTTTAAGTAAGAGTATGAGATAAAAGGGGAATAAAGATTACTCTTATCTACCTAAACTAATATAGACAATGTCAGCCAAGAAAATTAGGTCAAAGGTGATAGGTAGTGTTTCTTCTTAGAAGGATAAGGTGAAGGAGAGAATCCCAAATTTGATGAATGAAGACTCAATAAACAATTATGGCGGATCTAAGCACCATCCCATTGAGCCTATGGGTGACATGTTGGGTATTCGACCCCGAGAAGAATATAATTTTTATTGTTGACCTAATAATTTTCCATGGGATAACTGGAAATCCATATGTATAAGTAGACACGTCATTGGATCTGACAATTGGAGCTCAGTGGTAAGAAGGTGAGGAAATAGAGGAAAACTTGGAACTTATCCTATATTTGGATAAAGAAATATTTTAGGAGGTTTTGATTATCTGTTCCTTTGATAAGGATATAATCAAGATAGTTGATAGAATAGTCTCGGTGGACAAAAATAAGGACTAAAAAAACTAGATAAACAAGTAAAACTTAATCCTATAAGGAGGATTCAATGAAAAAAAATTCCAATGGATGAATTTTTACCATCATAGGACAAGACGACTTAAATATTTGTGGATATTATCATAGACGAATCAGATAAAAAGGTTAATCATCATTTTTAGAAACAGAATAGGTAGTCTTCTTCTAACAGTTTCAATCCTTTCTTTAATTCTTTTTTATCATCATTATGTTTTAGGTTTCATCATTTGGAACTTGAATGGTTTCAATTTTTTTCCAAAAAAGTGTTTCTATAATAAAATTTTAATTTTCAGTCTATATGTTAATTTTGGGCCTCATTTGGTATTTTCAAATGCTACTAAATAATCTTTTAGGGTCACAAACATTGGGAATTTAGAACAAAAGATCTATATAATGTAAACATGATTAATAAACATTGTTGCATACATGCTTTAATAATTATTCTTGATATCTTGATCTCAAATTTTTATTAAACAATTATTTCAGTGAAAATATATTAGTTGTTAATTTAATAAATATTTATTCACTATTTTATTAAATATAATATTTATCAATTTATCATTGAATAGTGTAATATAATTTATTTATTTAAATAAATAGTCATTATTCAAGGTTAAGTAAATACCAAAGAGTAATGATGGGATGAGTTAATGGACAAATGAAAAATGGTGTAATAAAAAAATTGAATAGATTTTAATTTTTTTATTCATGAAGACATATTTATTTATTCATGAGTTTATCTCATTTATAGTGAATAATAGTATTTTTATTATTATTTATAAATGGGGTAAGCAGGGTATTAAAAGAATAATAATTGACTATGTGAAACTATTTATTATCCAATCCTAGGATAATTAATACCTGATTATATAATTATAAAATAATTTCCACACCATTATAACCATTTTACACAATGAATTCTAGAAATAATCTTATCAATATCTATAGAGCTCATCTCCAAGAGATTTATCAAGAATGAAGTGTTTTCCTCTTCCTCCACCCTCTAATGTTTAGAGAGAATAAAATAATCCATCCAACATAAAGAGATTATTTTGGTGACCAAAGACAAATGATGAAAGAATTAGTGTATTTTATATTAGTGTCAAGGTATTTATATTAAAATTATCATAAATTCATAGAGCATGTGTGGATCAGCACTAGAAGGATTCTACCCTGGAATTCTCTCATAGCTACAATGGCAAAACAGGAAGTGGTATATAGAATTCTAAACAAATAAAAAATTCCAACATGAATTACTTATTAATATTTATAAATTAATGTCAACTTATATGTGATAATACTATCTCATAGATTCTAGGGTGGCTATTTTGTTTTGTTTGAATGATAAATTGGAAGGAGTTGATAAAAAACCAATGTTGGGAATCATCCTAACTACTTATGAGGAACCCTAAAACCATTAATAAATTTTTCTCCTTATAAAATATTTTCTATGTGTTCCAAGTGAGTAAATATGTAATTGACCCTTCACATGTGATTTAGCATGATGATATTGAGATATCGGACAATTCATCCTATATGGATCATCTGATATGTATTATTCATCAAATTCAGAAAATGTTATGGGGTATTTCATTCTATTTGTACAGTTCAAGTGGTAGCATGGGTAGTTCCATGATGAGGATTGTGATTGAAAATCTAATATTAAAATACAATGGCTGGATATATTTCATTTGGAATATTTATAAGTATTTTCAAGGAAGAGAATCTAGATTTTGGGGTGGTTATAAATAATTGGACTTGAGTAAGTGAGATCTCTATTTTAATTTTTATTTAGGATTCAAATATTGATACAAATTGGAAGATAATAATGAATTGATTTTTTTTGACATGGATTAAAGACTATTTTTGTAAAAATGAGCTGGAAGAGGAGAGTTTATCATAGTAGTCAAACTCCAACCAAAATTTTGGAGGAAGTACAATAGTATAATTATTTAGCTTTCAATGGCCGAGTATTTTTACACTATAATACCACTAGAATCCAAAATAGTAATGGGTTGTAACACTCCATGTTTTTATAATATAAAATTATGTTCTATAGTGTATACGACACATAACAATCACCCTAAACAAACCATAAATTATTATTATTTAAATATAACCATTAATAAATAAACTCTTAATTTTATGGGTATGAATAGGATCAAACCCATTATTTAATATATATATACATATATATATAAAGTTCTTATTCAATGTATTTTTTTTTGATAAATACAATGTAATAAATAAATAAATTTTTCAATAAATGCATTTTATACTAAAAATAATGCTTCCCCAAAAATGAATTTTATTGATTTTTTTAGAAAATGATATAATTAATTTATGGACACTTTAGATTTTTTTTTAAATAAAATTAATTTCTAAATTCATAATATTAAAACGGTAAACTTTTGTAGTTTTTCTGGAAGGATTGATTTTTTGGCTAATAATGAAAATTTCTAATTTTTAAAATAATATCATTCATTTTTATTAAATAAATATTTTAAAAGGATCCTTATATTTTTTATTAATTATAAAATTAAATTATGAACCATTTTATTTAGTAAATTTCATTTGAATTAGTAATTTTCATTATTTCGGTTTATATTAATTTTTTATCCTTAAATATATAGTTTTCTCAAAACTCTTTTTAGTGAATAAAGTGTATCCATTTTAATTAATTGCAATAAACCCTAATAAAAAATTAAATTATATTTAAATTATATATATTTATTTGAAAATATATTTATTATTACTAGTGTTGTAGTTAATGTAAGATCATCTAATTCATGAAGAAATCATTTCAAATAAAACAGTTCTTCGATATATTTTCTTGGTTTAACATTAAATTTAATTCTTACACTTATATGAATTTAATTATGCAAAAAAATTTCCATACTTATAATAATTTTAATTAATATTAATTAATAATTTCAACTGCATTTGTTTTTTAATGAAGAGTAAAATAGTGAAAAATATTTAATGTAGTTTCTCTTAAAAAAGGTTTTCTAGAGGGATAAACCAAATTAAAAGGGTATTTTTTCCAAATAAACTTCTAAAAATCCTATTTTCATTCAATATTTCTACATTATAATATAACACCAATGAATCTATGTCCATTTTGAAACATTTTTCTTCTAAATAACTTGATCATTTTGTATTCTTTTATGAAATTTTCTTGTGGGTCCTCTCGCCCACTTATAAAAGGAATCCTCCTCTCCTATTCGAACTTAAAGAAAATTTTGGTTCATTCAATCCCTAATAAAATTCCCTAATTATATTCCTTACCATTTTCTAGAGGAATTTTGAATCATAAAATCATCTTAATGTGGGTTTTTAGTGTAAATCGTAAGAGGTTGTCCATGGAATAGGTATAGTTCTTAATCAAGAATTTTTTTAATTATTCTTCCACATAATTAAAATATAATTCATCCTTTACGATATAATAAAACCATAATCTTCCATATATTAATATTTTATTGTTTTAATTTAATAAAATAAATCCATATCCAATTCCATTAAATGGGAAATGAGACCCAATGTTTGTGTGTATGGTGGACTATCACCTCTCAAATCGATGTAATTAATTTTTCATTATCGCATATCCTGACCGTTTATGGTGACACAATTAATGTATATATATTATATTAATGACATATTTATAGTTAATAAATTTTAATAAATCATATATTTTCTTAAATTTCCATTCATAGAGGAATTATAACATCATTTGTGTGTATGTGTGGATTACCACCTCCAAGAAGCGATGTGATTCGTTTTTCCTTACTGCATCACATGGATTGTATATATACTTTTATTTAATGATATAATATTATACTTATTAAATAATTATAATTATATATAGCTAAAATAACACACACCTTATTTACCTCATGGTCATTGAAAAATAGACATGTTACACATGTGTAAGTATGTCTTTTCATCTTCATGATTGTATTGTACATCATTTTTTTAAAATTTATTCATGATTTGTTTAAAAAATATAATTTATGTATAAAAATTATAACCATATCGTGATTATTATTTTTTATATGATCAAATAATAATCTCATTGACCTTAAAATACATACCAATGTGATTTTGGACTTATGAGCCGAATATCATCAAAACATCTAACGCGAATAAAAATGATTAAGTAATTGAATATAATATGATAAAAATAAAATAAAGGGAAAAATAAAAATGGAAATTTTTATTATTATATTAAATAACTGACATGTGTTTATTATTAATGATGATAAATAACGCACAAGACAAGCCAGACTTGGGGTAGGGGATTTCTCCAAACCAACCTTTTCTTCAGTTATTTACCACTCTCTCTAACTCACATTATATCTCTATTTAATGTTACAAAATTGTAATAAATTTATTATTTTTGTCCCAAAAATATATAACTATAATAATATAACTTCCTTTGATAGGGTAATAAATTAAATATGTTTTTTTCTGAAATTTCTTCATTATGAACATTCCTTTGATTATGATATGAGGTACGATTATGTAACCCATTTTCATTCCATGGATAATTATTATGTATTTACCTTATGATTGATTTCATTTTTATTTGGAACACCTAATCATGAACATGTTATTATGGTTGCACCTAGATAGTTCTCCAATTATTTGGGTAATGTTTTTATCCCATGATATTTTATATATGTGATTAGAGAGTAAACCTAATCAATTTTTAGTATTTTTTAACCAGGTGATATTGTCTAGGAGGTTATCCATGAATCATGTTTACATCAGTTTTATGTTTCATCCAAAATTACAATGTTTCTAAGAACTTATGATATCATGTTCTTTATTTTATTATGTCATATGATTACTTATGATTCATCTCTTTTAGGATATCATGTTATACGTTTCACTCACATTTTATAATACCTTATCATGTTTATTCCCTTACAATTATTTTTATCTCACACCACTCTTTTATGTAATCCCTAGGTTATTAAATTAAATTTTATGAGTTCTAATGGATTTAGGAGCACATTACGGAGAATAAAATAAAAATTTCATGTTTTATTTTCCTTTTCATTTATTATGAAACTATTATTTCAAAGACACTAGTCGATAGGGTCATTGGGTTGTACATATTGGTTTTTTATGTTTTCAAATCATGTATTAATATGTGTAAACGTTTTTGGCCACTATAGTTGGTATCAAGGATAGATCTATTATTTTTGGGTATTATGAGTAGAATACTTCATTGGAACCTAGGTATAAGTTGAGGTATTGAAAAATATCCTGGAATTTTGGTGAAGGACAGAGTGAGTAGTTTCCAACCAATTACATCCATATCTAGATACTATAAGTTGATATGGATATGGTAAAGTTTTATATTGGTGTTGTAATTATAAAAAGGTTATATTGGGGTTTGACTCGATTTCCACCTATTTCATGACAATGGGTTTTGTTTTACACCTTGTTTGAAAATATCAAGGGATATGTTTTTGAAATTTACAAACTCTATACAGACTATTATGAGGGAATTGAACAAATTTTAGGTTCAAAAACCTAATAAGGGACATTACCAAGGATAACTTATATTGAATCCCAAACAATCATAATTTAGGATATACATATCATTTAGAATTTATTACTTATAATTTTGTATGTTTCCATTTTTAATGTATCTTCTCTTTGTTTTTTTCTTTATAGATAATTGTGGTAAATTAGAGAAACTATTCTAGAAACCAACATGACAGGAAATCTGTTGATTTATCTAGTGATATGTCAAAACGTATCAGATTGGGAGGAGAGAAATTCATGGTATCTTTATATTAACAAGTCCAAGTTATGATTAGTAACTTGAATCCTATTGAACCCCCTCCTCCTCCTAAGAAAGAGAAAGTAGAAATTGAGTATTTTATGAAACAAATGACTCCTAAATTTTTTTAATCTTCTGATTCCTTAATCATGGAATAATGTACTAAAAACATTGATAACATATTTTATATCCTCTTATGTATATAGAAAGTTAAATTCATGATGTCACAAATACTAAAACAGATATTGATTCAATTGAATTGTGATATTTCTAAAAAATATTTTTCAATAAATACTTCTCTTATCTGTCCATCTAAATGTGGAGAGGGAGTTCCTTGTATTAATGAAAAAAGGATGATCAGTCTATTAAGGTTTATGAGGGAAACATTACAAGTCATTCATGATACACATATGGATTTTTCATCAACAAAAAAATAATGTTGGACCCTTTCGCTAGTTGGTTAAATCCATGTTTATGAAAATTATTAGAGATTCGGGACATTAAAAACTATAAAGAGATTGAATATTGTGGCCTAAAAAATTATATCGATATTGGTGACTCCCAGTGGTATTTTAAGACTGGACACGATTAAATTAAAATAAAGTTTTATTTGGTAGTATCCAAAGATAAGCCTCATGGAGGAAAGAAACCCCAATAGCCCACATGCCAAAGGTATGGGAAGAAGAACCCGTGAAACTATCTCATAAGATCCAGAATATGTCTCAAATATGGGAATGAGGGGAATCACAAAAATAAATATTGAAGGGAAATGAAGAAACCTAATAATTCAAAAGAAGAAAATAATTAACTGATAAACACTCAACATGAATTGTAGTGTCTCAGCTATGTAGAAAATGGTCATTATAAAATATAATTCACTAAGTGAAGGGTTGTCAAAGAAAATAAACAACAACAACCACTATGGCCAAGAGAATGAGGAATAGAATACGTTATCACTGTTGTTGAGGTGGATCATTAAAATTATGTATTAGTAGTTTTTCAAGTTATTCATTCCAAAATAGAAAACATTCTTTTTTATTCTTATTCTACAAAATCCTTCATATCTTTTATATTTACTTTAACTATTCAAACACCACCAGAAAAAATGGGGTTTATCTATCTATGAGAATAAAAAATTGACTAATTTTTTTAAAACAAGATTATAACTCTGCCTCTATTATTTATTTTCACTAAATATTCTATAAAATCGCATATTACATCCTTTAGATCCATTCGACTATATATTAGGACTAGATTTTCTATCCTTACATAAATCAAACACAAAGTGTCAAGAGAGGGAGAACACTCAACATGTCCAAATTCACCCTTGTTTATATATAAGTGTAAGGTGGAGGATTAATATCTCATGGAAACTTGTATTCAGCATTGATATTATTTCTTTATGAACAATCATATCCACCCAATGTGATTGATGCAAAGGACAGAATCATGCTTGAATACGTTTCTATTTTAGAAGAATATATCAATGTATTCACCTAAGATTTACTTGGTGTTCCTTCTAATTGGGAGGTGGATTTATCAATATAAATTATACCTATTGGGTTAGAATAGCTATAGAAAAATGGCCAGTATTGGTTTATAAGATCTATAAAAGAAGTTACAAGAGATTATGTAATATGGTTTTTACATCTAACTTCTTCAAAGTGGGGTTCACTGGTACTCTCTTTCATGAAGAATTATGGGTCAATGTGCCTCTCCATTTATTACCATGAACTAAAAAAATCATGATAAATAAAAAGTATCATAATCCAGGGATAGACTAATTCTTCAATCAACTACATTGGGCTTAGTATTTCTTGAAGGTGGACCATAGGTCAGGATATCACCAATTAAGTATGAACAAGGAATATATTCTTAAAAATTAATTTTTAGAAAGGTATATACACAATGATTTCATAATTATTCTTATCATACTAAATACTTTTGAATCAATATTTATGTACATAATGTGAAAACGCTTTCAAATTTACCTCAAAAATTTGTAGTAGTATTTATATTTGATATTCTTATATACTCAAAAAGAAAAGAGGACCATTTGGAGAATTTGAATATTTTTATAATGACTTTGAGAAATCATAATCTATATGAAATGTATTGTGCCTATGGGTTTTGGATGAATGAAGTATCATTTTTGGGGAACATTTTCCCCAATAAAGTGATATATTTGGACCCTGTGAAGAAAAATAAAATTGAGGAGTGGCATGAACAATAATTTTTAATAGAGATCAACATTTTCCTTACACTAACTCGGTACTACCAATGATTTTTGAAAAACTTATCAGGATTATCAAACCCATTAACTAAGATAACTATAAAGGGAATAAAGTTTCTCTACAATGGTGAATGTGAAGAGATTTTTAAGGAGTTGAAACAGATTTTTATCACTACACCAATCCACACACAACCCTCAATACAGAATCTTTTCATTGTATATATTTTTTATTTAATGAATTTATTCGGTTGTGTGCTAATAAATAATGATAAAGCGATATCTTTAACATCAAGGTAGTAGAATGTTTAGTAGTAAAACCTTACAAAACATGATATGGAGTGGATAATTGTTACATTTTCATTGAAAATATGGAAATATTATCTATATAGGGAGAATTGTAATATATATATTATTGAAAAGAGCCTAAAATATATATTAATTAACATAGAAGAATCTTAATATGCTCTAGTGTAGAGGGTTAGACCCGATCAAGAACTCTAACTTCTCAATTCATTATTATCTTCTAAAAGTAAACAACATATTAAATTCTCTATGTAAAATGGATCTGAAAACCACATCACTAATAATAATTGACAAGGATATAGTTTTATTATACATGAAAATACTGTATGTGGGAATCAAAAAGGAACATCTTAATTACCTTCATAAATTATGGCTCAACCATCCCTACTAGATAACATAAAGTATTATCAAAGGGATGACATGGAAATTAAAAAGGTGGAAGCCTTAAGAAAAGGAAAATCATCAGAGTTATGAATTCATGAATAAGGAGTTGTGATATTTGGATAATGAAAATATGTATTATCAAATCCTGAGATAAAGAAATATATGTTGAATGGTTCGCATAGCATTACCTCCTCCATCTTCCCAGAAAGCATGAAAATGTTTCAAGATCTCAAAAACACTATTGTTGGGAAAATATGAATAAAGAGATCAAAGAAAAAACACCTAAGTTTTAGATATTATAGTAATTTAATGATGAAATTATAAATTATTATGAGATAATGAAACAATAACACATACCTATATGGAAATGGGAAAACATCACTATGGACTATTTCATCAGTCTTTCATAGACATATTATGGAAATAATGTCATATGAGTTGTGGTAGATTAGTCTTAAAAATACTATTTACTTCATTTAAATATAATGGGACTACTAATTCGATCAATATAAAAGGTTATACATTTTATATGTGGTGAGGATACATGGAATTACACTATCAGTTATATTTGACTGAGATATATGATTTACCTCTATATTCTGGAAGATCCTCCAACATGCTCTAATTATTTATTTGAAATTTTGTATGGATTAACACCCCAAAATAGATGTCCAAACTTGTTATATTATTCGTACACTGAAATACATTTTGATAGCATTATCGATTGAATTCAATGAAATACGGGATCAATATTTCCCATTGGTCAATTTCTCATACCATAATAGCTTTCACTCAAGAATCCAAACAGATCCTTTTGAATCCCTTTATTGGGAGAGATTTAGAACACATGTGTGTCGGTATGATGTTAGTGAATGTAATCTATTGGGACTTAAACTGGTTAAGGAAATGTCAAAATAGTTCAAGGCCACTCAAAAACACATCAAGTCTTGTCCGAGTCAAAAGAAGAGTTTTTCTGAAAATCATCAATGAGACCAGGACTTTGAGGTTTGAGATTAAGGATTTCCCTACATATTTTTATGTAAACTTCATGAGATTTTGGAATAAGGGAAACTTAACCCATGGGTTCATTAACCCCTTTTGAATTCTTGATCACACAAGAGTTGTGGTATATTGAATAGCACTCCCACCGACCATTTCTCTAGTACACGACATATTCAATGTATCCATCTTGAGAAATTACAAACCAGATTCGTTACATGCACTGAATTCATAGGTTGAACAAATGGAAAATGATCTCTCTTAGGAGGATAATATGGTGAAGATTATTAATCATAGATATAACTCTCAACGTAGCATAACAACTCACCGAGTTAATATACTATAGTAGCACCACAAATACAAATAGGTAACCTGGGAACTGAAATAATCCATGAAGTAGAAGTACCCTCACATATTTTTTCTATATTATATAATTGGAAATTTAAATGGTGAAAATTTTTAATGTGAAAAAATGTAACACCCTGTGTTTTTTTGAAATAAAACTATGTTCAATATCATATACAACATGCCACACTTAGCCTAAATGAACCATGAAATATTATTATATAAATATGATCATTATAACCAAGCCATTAAATTGTATAAAATGAATACTATAAAATCATTTATTAAATATAAATATATATATGAAGGTGTTATATAATAAAAATTTGTTTATAAATTCATAGTAATTAATCCCTCAATTTTTTAGTAAATTCATTTTATACTGCAAAAATATTTTTTCATCGAAAATTTTTTTTTAATATTTTGTGATAAAATATTCAAAATATGTTTAGAAACTTTTAAATGATATTTTTTCAAAATTAAATTAATTTTATATATCATAGTAATAAAATAATTTTAGGGTAAAATTTTGTGATTTTTCTAGGATGATTGTTTTTTTAGTGACTAGTTAAAATTACTGACTTTACAAATACTGTCATTTTTTCATTAAATAACGAAATTACAAAGTCCCAATTATAAATTTTTTATATTATTAATGTGAAATAAAAACCATTTTATTTATTTTATTTTAGTTCACTCCAAAAAAATCATGTCTTTCGAATAAGTCTATTTTTTAGGCTTAAAAACACAGTTTGCTGAAACTGTTGTTAGTGCATAAAGTTTATATTTTTTAATTAATTAAATTAACCAATATTATGGAAATATTTAAATTACGTATATAGATTATAAAACTAGCTATATAAATTTCAATCTATATAAATATTTTTACTAATCATATAGTTATTGTAAGATCATTTTATAGAAGAAAAATGTGTTTCTTAAAAATATATTTTTGAAATAATTTACGTGTTTAATTTTAAATAAAATTATGCCACCTATATGAATTAAAATTGATAAAATAGATTTAATATTTTAAATCACAATAAAAAATATTTTTTAACATGTTAGACTTAATTTTTTCCTATTTAATAGAAAAAATAGTGAAATTTATTTACCACAGTTAAAGTTAAAACGGGTTTACCGGGGGTTAAACCCAAAGTTATGGGTTTGTTTTCATGTAACAATAATAATTTATGGAGGTATTTAACCCTTATAAAATCCCAATATAAAATATATTTCCATTTGGAAACATTTTTCTTTTTAATTAATATATCATTTGGTATTTTTTAATGAAATTTTCTAGTGGGTCATATCTCCCACTTATAAAAGAATATCACCTCTCATCTTCTATCCACACCTAATGATCCATTTTTTTGGACAATAAAAAAATTTATAACTTTCATATATCTTTCCACATATCTTATATGACTTGGTTTGATTATAAAACCAACCTATAAAATATTTTGATGTAAGCCTTTAGATGTTTCGTGAAGAAGAGTTATAGTTCTTAATAAAGCATTTTTGTTTTCTTTCTTCTTCAACCTCAATAAAATATTATTCAAACATGATGATAAAATAAATACACTATATACCAATTATTAATATTTTAATAGGTTAATGTAATAACCTATATCCATCTCCTGTTCCATAAAAAGGTAAATGAAATGGACATTCATGTGTATGGCGGACTACTTCCTTTAAAACTGATGTAATTAATGTTCCATCATCACCTCTAATGTATGTTTATAATGATGTATTTAATTTATTTATATTACATTCAGTAAATTTTTATTTTATGAAAATTAATATATCATATATTTTATCACATTTCAATTCATAAAAAAATTATAATGTCATTCATGTGTATGCATAGATTACCACCTCTACGAAGCGATGTGATACATTTTTTGATACTTAATAAATTGGATGGAATATATAAGTGTATTTAAAAAAGTAATATAATATTTATAATATAATGATAGTTTTAAAAATATAGCATATTATTTACTTTTATTCTATAATGATCATTGAAAAATAGAAATATTACTCATGCATATGTATGGAATATTGTCTCTATGATTGTAACATAGTTTATTTTTCATAATTATATTTCATGACTGGTTTTATAAGTATAATTGAAACATAAAATTTTAATTTTTTCATTATTATTATTATGAAAATTATGAAATAATATTCTATTTGTCCTTAGTCAACTTACCAAAGTAATTTTGGATATATGAACTGAATATCATCCAAACATCATGCATGAACCTAAATGATTATGTAATAGAATGTAACATGATAAAAAATAAAATAAAATGAATAATGAAATTAAAAACATTTATTAAGAATGTAAATAACTAATGTAATTGTATTATTCAGAAAGATAAATAACACACGTGAAAACCTGGCCTTGAGGTAACGGGTCTCTCTAAACCACATTTTCTTGAGGGTATGACCATTATCAAACTAACTAAATTTCTATTTCCATTTAAAATTATTTAATGATTATAAATTATTTATATATTTCTATCACATATATATATTGTATATTAATTCCTATTTATATGGGGTAATTCATTCCATATGTTTATTTCTCAAATTCCTTTATTATGAACTTTCCTTTAACTGTGATATGAGGCAATATTATGAAACCCATTATGTTTCAATGGGTAATTCTTATATTTAACTTTATGATTGTTTTCATTTTGTGGAACACATAATCCTGAACATTTTATGATGTGTTTTCATAGATATCTCTCCATTGAGATGGGTATATATTTTGTATCCTGATATTTTATGTATGGGATAAGGGATTAAACCTAATCCATTAAGGCATATTTTTCTCAATGTGACAATTTCTTGGAAGTTAGCCTTAAATCATGTTTATTTCTTGTTTTGGGTTTCTGTAATATTTCCTATTTTGATAAGATCTTATGGTACCATGTTATTTATGTTATCCATCCAAATGATTAATCCTAGTCCTTTATTATGATATCATGTTATAAGTTTTACTCATGTCTTGTGTTTACTTACAATGTTTATTCTGTTACTAGGTTTTTTAGCTCACCCATTTCTTTTATATATTCCGGAGTTTAAAAAATTTAGTTTTATGAACACTAATATATTTAGGATCTCATTATCACGAATAAAAAATGATTTCATGTTTTGGTTTCCTTTAAATATATTATGAATCTAGTCATCTAAAGACATCAGGCCTTGAGGTATTTGGGTTATAATAAATGCATTTTTATTTTAAAAAAATTAGGTTGCAATATGTGTAAAAGGTTTGGACCATTATATTAGCAATATAGGATTTTTATGTTTCCATATACCTTTTGAGATCCTTCAAACATATCCCTCTCCTCTCAAGCTCTCCAATGGATATATTACCTCATTCATGATCTAGGTGCCTTATTTGTTCATGGAAGTTCCTATTCACTAAGGTATGGAATCATCCTTCTTCAAACCTCTCTTATTTCCTCATTTATTCAAAACTATGGTGTAATCTCTTCTCTTTACATCTTATGTATTATCATAAATTTTTCATTTCTTAAATTTTATTCAATATTGATAATTGTATCAGGTTATCTTGGGAAATATAATGGTATTTACATAATTTTGGGATCCACAATTTCATCATTCACATCAATAAAAGTCTAACACCTAAATATTTTTTGTTCAAGGTTAATAATAGATTTCAAGAAGAGGTCAAATATTCTTACTTATATAAAAAGGAAAAACTATTTAATTGATTATATTTGAAAACCAAATCCTCCTATATTTGTTAATGACTAGGATAGAAATAGTATATGGATGATTAAATATAAATAAAACCAATGGGATATATTCTTATAAATATTTGGCTTTCTACATATCAAAATACCCTCAATCAATATAGAAAATGATATTAGAAACTTCTTTACTAATATCAACCATGCATGATGTTGACACAATTAATAACTAAAATGAAGAACATATTGTGTGTCCCATAAAATAAGTATAGAATCCTTTCTTTTTTATAATATTTATTCTTAATGAATATTTTTTATAGGAATCCTACAGACTCTATCCTTTGTAGTGTATCCATGATTTTTACTAAATCACTCATCAAATGGGAAGGACCCTCCTCAATCCCACAGTATACTATTAGATCAAATGGTAATGGTGGGAGGAGAATATAGATTCAGGTTTGGAAGAAATAGTTGTAAAACCTGATTTTTTATGAAATTTTTTGTTTCTAATAAAATTTATTTCTTTGATAGATTTCATTACATGAAACGTTGAGTTTAACGAACCGCGATATACTATTAATATTATAATTTAAACATGACTTCTGTAACATATGTTTTAATATTTGTAGTATAAATTGTCATAAAAACATATAAAAAAATTAATTATAATGGAAATATATAAATATAACATATTGATAAAAAAGGACTTAATTTTTAGTAAAGTCATTATATGCCTTAAAAATACCTTTTTCTCAAAAAATGTTTTCATTTATTTTTATGAACAAATAGTAAAATTACCTTTTTCCAGTTTTATAAAATATATTTCAAAAAGTAAAATTTATTTTTGAAATATACTTTCCCAAATTATCTTTCGGGGAATTTTTTATAATTTTTTCAACATATTTTTTATGAATAGTAAAACAATGGTAATTTTTATTAAAAAATTTTCATTTAAAGAATTTACAAAATATATTTTATTTTAAGATGGTTTTAATAGTAAAATTAGTTCAATTAAATATATTTTTAACCAACTTAGTTCATTTAAATCTATTTACTATTTAATTTTGATGTTAAAACTATTTACACTAATGAAAACTTTTTATTTGGAAAACCACTTTTTCATCTTCTTTATGTGATTAATTTTAAATTAAAATCTCCCACTTAAATGAATTTTATTTATTTAAATGGATTTGATATTTTTAATAATAATACTTAATATTATTTAATAAGGTCAACATATTTTTTCATAATGAATAGTAAAAATATTTATTGTCAATTATTACGGTTACGGTTAAAACAGATTTACCTAGAGGTTAAACTGAAAATATAGGGTTTAAAATAACCTAAAAACTAATAATGTTCTTATTTTATAACCATATTGTAAACAAATATCATATAATATTCTATAATGATCCATTTAGAATCTTTTTTGTGGTTTAAAATGTTGGTATTCTTTTTTCCTTTCAAAAAATCCAAGTGTGTCGTCCCCCCTACTTATAAAAGAGTACCATCTCTCCTATATACTTAACACATTAAAATAATTTTTTTTGTCTAATAAATACAAAAAAAATATCTTCATCAATTACATTACCACATCCTATTGGCCTTATTTTTATTATTAATCTCTCCTAATAAGGCTTTTGATGTAAACCTAAAGAGGTTGTCCAAAGAAGAGGTATTTTTCTTAATTAAATATTTTTCATTTATTTCTTCTTCCACCTTAAAATATTCTTCATATATAATAATATAAAAACGTCATTAAATAATATATAATTAAATTTTATTATTTTAATACAATAACACATATCTCTCTCTTCTTTCACTAAATGGGAAATGAAATCGTTGATCAAGTGTATAGCGGACTACAGCCTTGTGAAATGATGTTTTTTTCCATAACAGAAAATCATGTATGGATATAATTATGAAATTAACATATTTATAGGATATTTATGTAATAATTATTTTTTTTTAATTATAATTTCAAATATAAATTTTCACCTTCCAATCCATTGGAAAATGACAACATCGCCTGGGCGTACATATGGACTACCATCTCCATGAAGCAATGTGATATGTTATTCATTTTAGTTTGTAATGGAAGGTAATTAAGATATACTTAATTAATTTATATGATATATATGATATAATAATGATCGTAGATATTTTAATTAATAATTACCTTTTCTCATTTTATCTAGTTGAAAAATGAATACATCATACATGCGTATGTATGACCTATCATCTCCATGAATGAGGTAATTCATTTTCTATATACAACATTTATAGATTTCACAGAATAAATATATAATGAATACACATGATATTTTTATCATTTTTAAAATTATTTATATTATAACACCATGATCAATGTAAAATCACCCAAAATACCTAACCAAAACATAAATAAACAAATGCAACAGTTATTACTTAAAAACACGATTTTAACAAAGAATTATTAATAATATTTTAATAAAAGGTTATAAGTAAGTCATATATACTATGATATATATGATTATTATTCTTGAATAGATTTATAATAAATATATATTTATTATTCTGGATTTTAGAATGTGTACAAATAAATTTGACACTAGAGGTAAGGTATTTTTATCTCAAAATACCAATTTTGGGACATATGGTCTATTATGAATGTATCTTATTACATGAGGTGTATATAAATATCCTTTGACATGTTATATCATCAATTTATTTGTTATAATCATATTTAATTTTTCATTTAATGTTGTTCTGTAATGAGGCTTATGATTCAAAATTTACCAAAGCATGTATGAGATTTTTGTCTCACATTTATTTCTCTGAGACACATGTCATCTTCACCATTAATGTATTTTATTATAACATTTCCATTAATGTATTTTATTATGATTCTTATAAAAATTATAGGTATTTTCATATTCATATAAGGACATTTATTTCATAAGGACTTTGAATCCAAAGTTACCAAATTTTAAATGTTTTATCATCCAATGTAATCTTTTATCATGATTTTATATGGTTAAGTTGATGATGAAATCTTATGGTTGAACTATAAATAAATTCAATTATTCTCTTATCCAATATTTATTTAAACAAAATAAATTTTCTTCCTTTTATTTTTCTCTCTTTATGAATTAAATATACCACAATAATTTTTTTGAGAAAAAAAGTATTTATATCTTCGGTCTAAAGTCATTTTTCTTCCATATCCATGTTTTTTAATAATATTTTAAGAGAATTTTTTATAAATCTCTATTGATTATCTAAAAAAAATTTCCATGTTTGAAAATTTTAAAATATTTATTAAATTTAATTTCTGTTTAATTTTCTAAATACAGTATTTTTATCTTTTTGATGAAAATGGTAAAAGAATCATTGTTTTATCGTGTACAAAATGAACAGAATTTTCCACAATAATCCCCAATCAATTATTTAAATATTACACTAATTTTTTTTATGGATCGATTAAATTTAAAATATCTCCATAATATGTGGGGAATACATTATATTTTGTTGAACTGGTTTTATAAAGTAATTGGTTTTTTCCTCAATAATGTTTTATTGATATTTTTATAAAATTCCTATTTATAAAAGATGATAATATTTAGTGTTGCTTATGTTTTATTGGGGATGTGATCGAATAGTAAAATCATCAATAATTTTATGAATGGTCTATGATTATGATTATGAGATAATAATGAAACCCAATTATTTTTCCATGGGTTAGTCTATGATGGATTTATTAAATGTTTATAAAACACAATTTCTTGGCATGGGTTATAATATGATGATATTATGAATTTTTAACTCTTTTATAGAATTAAAATGTATGGATTATTTTATGGATAGGACCTACTTATCAATTTGATTCAATGGGTAAATATTTATATCTCAAGATATAATTATGTGAAACAAACTATAGTGTTTGATCGCTATAGAAAATACACAGGTGTTCATGATCCTTTATGGGAAACATGTAAGTGTGTTTGATTAACTATTAGAAACTAGTGATGATTCTTGATTTGTTATATTATGGGAAATTGATAGGGATGCCTGAACCACTTGAATTTGATGGTCTCATATGTTAACCATGACATCTAGAATGGTTTCTATACTCATGAATAATATATATGATCTTTGAATGATTGGGTATGGACCTTGTAATTTGTGTTCATGAAATCATACACTTATTCTTATTTCTTAAAAATTATGATCATAAAATGATATTTCATATGTGTACCCTTACTGATCATTTTGAATCACCATTTATCATGACACCTTTCCCTAGGTTCTGAATAATTGTTTATGTATGGTATGTCAATGAAGTGTACTAAATGGGAAGATCATTATAGGATGTCCTGATGATATTTTATGAAATAATAAGATTATATATCTATAATTCAAGGTCACTAAACCTTTATGGTCCTCAGACATGTATTTATGAAATGTATTGATTATTTATCTAAATATACTTAATATTTATGTATTTAAATCTAATATATATATATTTAGAATATTAGGGATAAATAAAGTATAGAATAATATCCTACAGTTTTCATGAAGGATAGAGATAGTTATTTCCATCAAACTACATATTTGTCTGTATACTAAAAGTGTATGCGGCTCTATCTTACTTGAATCATGGGATACTCTCTACAAATAGGTTTCATTTCTATTCAACATGATCATCACCTAGTGTACAAAAATAGGCCTTTCTTTACACTTCGTTTAAAAACCCCATGGAATATGTCTAAGAAATTCAAAACACTTTATAAACCATCATGAAGGATGTCAATAATGTCAATGAATGACCATGGTTAGGAATAGGGTTCCATATATTGAAAATAAGGTGTAATGATTTAGATATCCTATGAATTATTTTTCCAGATTGATCACTTTGGTAAAAGATAAATATTATTTATGCAAACCATTTTAGTTTTTCTAAGAGATTGATGATAGAATAATGATGTTTGGGTAGTGAAAGGTATACATAAATATTGAAGTATCTTATTAGATATAGGTTATATAAATTTTCCTATCACATAAATATTATTTAGGAATTTTAATTTCTATCCTCAATGGTTAGATGTTGAATTAATAGTGAAAACTTCTAATAGTACAATGATTATATCTAATGTCTATGATTATACTATGGTTAATGTTTGTGCATATGTACTTCCTAAAAATATATTATTATACATATGATATAATATAATTTTATCTTAGGCATGTATTGTCTTACTCTACATAAATCAAAAATCTATTTTTTGGGATTAAAAGACTTGTTGTATTTTCTAAACCAACATATGATCATCAATCAGGGAAATGATAGAGAATAAATTCCATTGGAGATCACATCCATTGTAGGGTTCTTGATTCCAATGGAAATTGGGTGTTTATATAAGATATTTGGGGAGAAACACTACATTAATGATATGCCTATGGTAAAAAAATAATATATTTTTTTGAAGATTTACATAGTGTACCACCAAATCAAGTTGTTGATTTTTCTATAGAACTCCTACCATGTTCTATGCCTATATCAAATAATTAGTATAAAATATCCTCTATCGAGTCATAGGAATTGAATAAAAATCAATTAGAATCATTAAATGGGATTCAATAATCCTAGTGTGTAACCTTGGGGTGCTCTTTTTCTTTTTATTAATAATAAAGATATATTGATGCGACTAGACATTAATAATAAAGAAACAAACATGATCACAATAAAAAAAGTATCCACTACACTATATTGATGAATTTTTTGATCAACTGTGTGGATCCCAATACATTTCCATGATTTACCTTTTTTAGATGACATAAATTGAGGGTCAAGAAAAGGGATATACTAGATATAGTATTTTGTATAAGGTTTGGACACTGTGAATATATAGTAATCTCATTGGGGCTTACTAATTCACCTAATATATTTATGGTTGTCATGAAAAGAGTATTTATAGATTACCTTGATTAGTTTTCAATTCCCTTAATAGATTATGTTCTTATTTATTCAAATAGTAGTGTAGAGAATGATGATCACTTGATAATTGTAATAAATACACTCATGAAGGAGAAAGTGTATGAAAATTTATTAAAGTGTGAATTCTGGATAAAAAATGTTTCAATTTTGGGTCATATAATCCCAAGTGAGGGTATATAGATAGATCCATTAAAGATAAAGGCTATTAAAAATCATCCCAACACATCCTAGTGAATAATATCCATTTTTTCATAGGTTGGACACATCTTATAGACTTTTAATTGAAAAAATTTCACTACTATCTAATACACATTCCAAGTTCACTTGGAATAGAGATACGTTCCTTTAGATATATTAATATGAATAATATTTCAAGGAACTACAGATGAGGTAAGATATAAAACATGTGATTACATTTCCCTATAGTATAGATGGATTTTTAATCAATAGTGATGCCTCGAGGAAGGTATTGAAATGAATTCTCCTGAAAAATGATATGGTGATTGCCTATGACTCATGAAAATTGAGGGTTCTTGAGAAAAATTAACCAACTCTTGATTTGGATTTATCTATGATGATTTTTTTCATTAAATATATGGAAGAATTATCTTTCTAGAGAGAGATGTGATAAATATATACTAATAAAAAAGAGATTAAATTATATATTCACACAAAATGATTTGAATATAGACTAGATATAGTCGGATCTTATTAAATATTATGACTCGTCAATACATTACCACCATATAAAGGAGAATGTGATGGATGATGCTTTGAGTCGAAATAATAACGTTATCTTTTCCCTGATGATGAACATAAAAGACCCAATATTTCAATATTTTTTATGGATAGATCAAGAAATCATGGAAGAAGGGGATAATTATTATATATCTTGAATTAGTATTCAACCATATATCCATGTTATGATTAAAGAGGCATAGAAAGATGATGTGGGATTCATAAGAAGGTTATAAATTTTCTGGTATTTATACTTTATTATGATAGAATGATAAGGTTCAGGAAACATTTATGTATTCTATACATACCTAATTTAAATAAGAATCTATGAGACGAATCTCATAGCTATTAAATTTTTATTCATCCTATAAGTACAAATATATATATATATATATCTGAGACAATATTTTTGTTGGGATTGAATAAAGTGACATATTGAAGAGTTTTCATTTTGGTTCTTGGTATGTTAGAAATTTAAAGATGATATACAAAAATCCGAGGGGATTTTACGACCGTAACTCATACTAGAATGGAAATGGGAAACCATCATAACTGATTTGGTCATTGGAATCCCCAAAACATCTAAAGGGAGAAAATATATATGGGTGTTAGTCAATAATCTTACATATTCTACACACTTAATCTCTATTAGAGAATCTTTCTCTATAGATCTATTTTCTAGGATATACATTAACGGAGTGGTGATGTTTTATAGAGTAAAACACTCTATTGTATCTAATCAGGATCCAAGGATCACCTTGATGTTATGGTGAAGTCTTCCAAAAGTATTTGATGATGAGTTGAGTTTCATTAAAACGTATCATCCTTAGAAATATGGTTGGTCTGAGTGAACCATTCTAACACTAGAGGATATACAATGATATTTTTATATGGATTTAAATGGTGGTTGGGATCAACACCTACCACTAGTTTAGTTTTCCTACAACAATACCTTTCACTTGAGCATTCATATGGACCTATTTGGAAAGAAATGTAGAACTATAACATTCTTGGATGATTCTAGGGAAATAAATCTATAAGGAATTGATCTAGATAAAGATGTGGAAGAGAATATTATATTCATTTAGAAATAAGAAAGGGTAGCTCAATGTCAATAAAAAATTTATTAGGATAACGATCGATGTGATCTATAACTTGATGTTAGTGAGAAGGTGTTTCTATGAATTTCTCCATCGTATAATGTAATGAGATTTTAAAATAAATGAATGTCGATCCATAGGTATATTTTCCCTTTAGATATTCTTGATTTAGTAGGGATGGTTTCTTATTGCTTAGCACTTCCACTGAACCTCTCTCTTGTCCATGATGTATTCGATGTATCTCTCATAAGAATGTACTTACCATATCCTTAAAATATACTAAAATAAATTTTTGTACCACTATATAATTACCTTTACTAATAAGATCAACCTCTGGATATTCTGAATCATAGAGATAATGTTTTATGAAACATGGCCACTCACCTTTTCAAATTTCTATAGTTAAATCACCAACTTGAGAATTTTTCATGTAAACCTGAAGATATGATGTGGTAGATGTATCCTCATTTGTTTTAATTATAGTGAGGTATTTAAAAGTATAAATTTATCTTAAGTGGGGTTATAATGTATCTCTATGAGGTTATATTATATATTTTTTAAAATAAATTTATTTGGTAACATGTTTTACACACAACATTGAGTTTTAATGAACTACAATATACTTTTAATATTATTATTTAAACATGATTGTTATAACCTAAACCCAATACATGAATTTATGAATAGTAATAACCAATTTTTTTATATTATAAATAATAAATATTAATAAAAAGTTCTTAATTTTTCATAAATACTTTATATTCCTTGAAAATACCTTCTTTCTCAAAAAATGTTTCTATTATTTTCTATGAATAAATAGTAAAAATAATTTTTTCCAATTTTAGAAAATCTATTTTAAAAAATAAAACTAATATTTTATATCTATATGTATAAATTACCTTTTAGTAAATTTAGAATTATTTTATAAAAATATTAATTTTATTATGAATAGTAAAAAAATACTAATTTGTATTAAAAACTACATTTTCTTTTAATGAATTTAAAATACTAGTTTTATTTTAATATTGTTTTAAACATAAAATTATTTCAATTGTATTTTTAATTATCCTATTTAGGTCACGTAAATCAATTTCATTTTAAATTTTGATAATAATAATTTCAATACGTATGAAAACTTTTCTTTGGAAGACCATTTTTTGTCGTGTTTTTATGATAAATTTTAAATTAAACTATACAAATTATATGAATTTAATTTTATGAAATGGATTCCATATTTTGAGATTTTAATGATTAATATTTTATAATAATTTAAACATAATATTTGGTCATAATGAATAGTAAAGATATTAAAAAGTAATTACTATGGTTAAGGTAAAACTGGGTTTATCGGGAGGTTAAACTAAAAATATAAGAGTTAAAATGACATAACAAATTCTCCAATTCTTATTTTATCGAAATATTTAGATTTTAAATCATATTAGGTTTGATAATGATCTATTTTTTAGCTTTTTTGAATGTTTAAAATGTGGTTTACCTTTTCCTTTTAAAAAATATCAAGTGTGTCATATGCCCCACATATAAATGGGTGCCCACCCTCCTATCCTATATACACATCAAATGATTTTTTTCATAAAATAACCTCCCAAATATATTTATTAATTAAATACTCATTTCATAATGGAATTATGTTAATTATGAAAAAACCCTAATAATGCTTTTTGTGAAAAACTGTGGGGGTATTCTAAAGAAAAGGTATCATACTTAAATGAGCATTATTATTGTATTTATTATTCAACCTATAAAAAATCAGCTCAAAATATTAAGATATAATTACATAATTACCTAAATTAAATTTATATTTTATTATATTTATTTCATAACCCATATCCATTTCATATTCCATCAAATGGGAAATGAAAATGGTAATCATGTGTACGACATACTATCACTTTACAAGTAGATGTAATTTATTTTCCATAACCTCCTCTTACTGATGGATATAATATTGTATTAAACATATTTATATGATATTAATTAAATAATTATACTTATGTAATTATAATATCACTTCTAAATTCTTTCTATTAAATTTTTTGAAATACAATAACATCGCTAGTGCATACATGTGGACTACCACCTTCACGAAGTAATGTGATACATTTTTCATTTTATTTTTCCATTTATGTTAAAAAAGATATATTTAATGAATATTTATTATATATATGATATAAAAATTATTTTATATGGTGAATTAATATTTTCTTTTCTTTCATTTCATTCTTCAATAAATGGGAAACAATGTTCATGTGTATGTATGGCATACCGCCCCAATGAGCGGTGTAATTCATTTTTTATCTCTAAATTTTTTTAATTATAATAAGTAAATATATAATGAATATTTATTATATTTATATAATTGTTAAAATTATTAATATAATGAAACCATGACTAAACTAAAAGAAAAAAATATACTAAACAAAAATATACATCAAAGGTGAAGCAGTTATTACTTGAAATGGGATTTTAACAAGGAATTGTAAATAAAATGGTAGCAAGAGGTCATAAGTAAATAATATATGGTATGATATATATGAGTATTTTATTTTTATATATTTATAATATGCCTATATATTTTTATTTAAATTTTTAATATTTATGAATAAATTTGAGACTTGAGGTAAGGTATTTTTGTCACAAAATGTTTTTGGGAAAATTGTTATATTATAAACATGTCTTCTTACATGATATTTGTATATATATATATATCTTTTACAGTGTTATAAAATTAATTTATTTATTCTCATGATATTTAATGTTTCATTTAATGATATTATTTCTAGGGGTTTACGATTCAATAGTTACCAAATCATGTAAGGGATTTTCATCTAACTTTTTTTTCATGAGAGACATTCTGTATTCACTACATGTTTCACTTATATGGTGTATATAGTACCTAGGAATTTATTTTCTAATTATTACTATCAAAATAATAGTTATTTAAATATCTATATAAGGTTATATATATTTTTTGGGATTATGAATTATAATTGTCGAAATTGGTAAAAGTTTTATGTTACAATCCCATTGTTTATAGGTATTGTTTATGATTGAGTTTACAATGATGAAATATTATGGTATAACTTTCAAGAAACTCATGTATTTATTAAAATTTGGTTATTTCTTTAAAATAAATTTATTAAATTCATTTTGGTCTATTTAATAACTAAAGAGTCTAAAATTATCTTCTTAAGAAAAAAATACATTATTTAATTCTTCATTTGAAATTTATTTTTATTCCATGTAAATGTTTTCAAAAAAAATTAAAAGAAGTTTTTTATATTATAAAATTACTGTATTAAGAAATTTTAATCTATGTTTTAATTTTATACAATTTTTTTTAAAATTAATCTTTTTTTCATTCTCAAAATGAGGTAGTTTTCACTTTCCCTATAAAATTTGTAAAGATTCCTTCTTTTAACATGTACAGCATGAATAGAATTTTACAAAATCTTGACTACACAATTGTATAAAGAATAATTTACATGTTTTAATGGTTAATTTAAAAAACTATTTTCTATGATATTTGGGAAAAAATTTATATTTTAAATTAGTGATTTTAAAATGGAAAGGATGTTTCTTTCAACAATGTTTTAGTGATCATGTTATGAAATTTATAAACATAAATGAAAATTACCTTCAATATTGTTTATGTTTTACAATGGATATGATCCAATGGAACCACTCTTATTCATTGTATGAATGGTTCAGGATTATTATGATGAGATTATTATGAAACCCATATGTTTTTACATGGATTATGCTATTATGGAATTATGAAATGTTTATGAAACCCAATTTATTTCTATGATTTTTTTTATTATAGTATGATTAATGATTAATGATTTTGTGGAACACAAATATATAGATTACGTAATGGGTGGGACCTAAACCTCCCTCCAATACATTGGATAAATATATATATCTCATGAAATAATTATGGGAACTAAGTTAATTTCTTTGAAATTCTAAGGGAAACTAATTGATGTTCCTGACCCACTATGGGAAAAAAGTTAGTGTGTATGATCCACTATAAGAAAAAGTAATGATTCTCGATCTGTTATGTTATAGTAAAATAGTATGGATGCCTAGTCCAATATGATTTGATGGTATCAGTGGTTAAATGTGACATATGAAATTTTTTATAAACTTATGATGGTGTCGTGATTATATTTCTTGAAATTATGGTTCTTTGTTGATTTATGATGATTTCTCACTTTTGTTATTCATGTTTTTGAAAAGATCATGCTTTATGAAATGAATTAGGTTTATGAATTTTTATAGATTGGGTATGGGTATTGTAATATATGTTCATGAACTAAAATATATATGGATATCTTATACCTTTATTGATCATCAAGTGATAATTCTCATGTTTGTCGTTACTAAGAATGTGACCTCACTGTTTATTATGTTTACTTTTCCCATGTAATGAAGAAAAGTTTATGCAGGGAATGTCTATCAATTATACTAAATGGGAATATCTTTATGGGAGATGTTGAAGATATTTTATAAAAAAATAAGACTCTATATCTAATCTTGAAATAAACTAAAATTTTACATTCCTCAGTAATGTAATTATTAAATGTGGGGAATATTCATATAAAATGTTTTAGTATTTATGGCTGAAAATATTGGGTCATAATATTGTTAGAGGATGAAATCTATAAATTACATTACTATTTTCATGGTTTCATAAAAAAATTTCACTAAATATTTATTTTTTAAATAAATAATACCAGATTAATGTTATTATTTATTTATTTTCATGAAAAATTCATCATTCAGGTGAAATAAAAAATTTCATGAAGGAAACTATGGAATTATGGGAATAAGAAGACACCTCATGACATGATGTGACATAAGAAAATTGATGGTAGAATAGATTTGAAAAGAGTTGAAGAATATGGAAAATGACATATTAAAGACATAAAATATTGTTATATGGCCTGTTTTAAAGCCACACATATGTAATTTATGGCATAAATACTTCTTTACCTCATAAGATTTTTGGATCCTAGATTTCATTTGTTTACAATAAGTCAATATGTGTTAGTGTTTGAAGAGTCGATACGTGGAAAATTGTTATGGATTCATTTAATGGCATCAAATATCATGATTGTAAATTCCTCCATAGACAACCCTGATGATTTTTGAATTGATCTTAAGTTATAAGACTTGTTCCCTTGATAAAACATTTATTATACTTATATAAAGAAAAAGACCTCCATGAAAAATCAAATAAATTTCATGAATATGAATTAATTGAATTCCATGAAAATGTGACATCATGTTTTTTAATGATGTTGTTTTGAAGAAGAGTAAAGGCCAACCCACTTCCCTATATAGGCCACCTCAACCAAAGGAACTTGTGGAACTATAGTCGATAATGCCCAAGGGGACCATCTAGGGAATTCTTGTAGGTGGCATGGCGGGCCCCTGTGTAAGGCCCGTATAGAGCCCACACCTGAAGGAATGATTGGGTTGTGTATAGGCCCAATGATTGAAATGGGACATGTCATAGGGGCTGCAAAATGTAAATAATATGGTAGGGAGCAGACTTCATACTCACTTTTAGAGTATTAATAGAAACAGTTTATTAATAAAGCACAGAAAAGTAAAATAGAGGTTTATTTGGGATGGTTGATAGATGTAAAGAATTCATCCATGTTAAAAAAAATATGGATACAATGCAAGTGTTTGGATCGGATCAATCTAGGACTTGGGATCTCCTATTCTCTACTGGTACAAATTAGTGCCTTTATCTTTAACCTCTCAACGAGGCTACTATCTATGTCAGAACAAGATAACTAGCCATTGCAATACATCGAGATGAGCAAATTTTTTTGAGCAAATGAATGAAATCAATGTCCTCCAAACATGTGATGATTCAAAGAAGGATTCAGTAGAGGATAATCAATGTTTCCACATTAAGGAGAAGTCATCGTAGTATTTACTGATGAACCATGAGTATATCTCATTAATGAATGATTTTTATCATGTGATAAATTATGGATCACATTATAGTATTAATACAATCAACCAAGGGTAAAGGACACCACAATATGGTATACAAACAATCATTGAATACATCATATTAAGAATGATGTATCTTATATCTCAATAAGAATTCGTATTTTCAATTATTTTAACATGAATTTTCATGATATTATTAAAGAATTTTCCCATTGAGGCAATGAATTATCGATTAACCGATCATAAAAAATATATCTCATGATCTCCATGACCATTATTTTCATTGATGGAGAAGTTGAAATCCTCAAACATCTTTAGGTCCCATGATCTTTTTGTGTTTTAATAAGTCCTTAAAACACTTTAAAAGTCAAATATAAGTGCTGTAAAATAACCCATATAAACTAAGGTAGATCTAAGAGTTTTATTACTAAAATAGAATAATATCTCATGAAAAAAGAGTATGGGTGTGATTAGTTCATGTGAGGAAGAATATGTCTATGTAATTCCATCTTATAAATAAGGATATCACAAGTCAGCTAACCTTGCAAAGGAATTTTAAGAATGGTTTCATGGAAAAACATCACATCACAAATAAGAATCCTATAATACATCCAAATCATATGATGATATTGAGACAGAAACCCAGGAAAACCTCTTAGCATTCCAATAATATATGTGAATAATACACACAAAGAAAATTTGGATTACGTGAAATGACTTGAAATAAACTCATAGACACACCCCATTTTATTCAATTGAACTCACGTATAATGCTTGGGTCTTGTGAATCAAGGCGTACAACTCATGTTCCTAACCGAGATTATGTGAAGGATATAAATAGATCACATAATTTATAAAAAGGCATATAGTTCACATGATACAATCTGGGGTGGATAACCCTTTCATAAAACCCATGCATTTCAAGAAAACCATGTATTCCAAGCACCCCACACATCATCCCTGATAAAACTCAAGTGTTTTGGATGAAAAAAATATAATAAGAAGATCAAATCAGTGCTTGATATATTTTGATGTTAAAAAATTAAGTATATTTTTCATATAAAATAACAAACTTTGAATTATTATTTTAAGGGTTTACAAAATGATTATTCCTTAAAAGAATTTTGATCACGGAATTTTTGATATGTTTTGCATGAACAATGTAAAAACAATTTGAGACTGAAGCCGAGAATCATATTATAAGATCTTATATCCAATGTTGATATTTAATTGATATTGTGAAAGATTATACTTTCTTATAAATATTATTTTATTATTTTTTTGAACCGCTTCCACACAGAGATTTTGGTTGAGACTTCATCAAATAGAAGGAAGCATAACCTAATAATTTTAACCAATAAGAAATCTTATCAAGTACATGTGATCACAAATATTTTAGAAAGACCAGAAGAATGTGAAGGTTTAGGAAGAGTACATAAGAACCTGTGATCCAAAAATCTCATGTATGAGTATTAATAGATCAACCTATAATGGAAAAATTACTTGAATAAAGGAGTAACCCCCCTAGTTATAGTTGTGAGATGGATTTTTCCTATGTGATTCAGGAGGGGATGACCCTGGTAAATATTCTAGATTAGGACATTATGGACTCTAATAACACTATGGGAATCTGTATAAACAATCTCATATGTATACATAAGAGAGTTATAGTGTGACTCTGTGTTGACCATTTTAATTTATTATAATATTATAGTTGAGAATATTTGTTATGCAGAATAACTAACATGGAAAGGGGAAGGTGTTTTTACTTAAAATTGTAAATATTTGGGTAATTTTCCTTGTATTTGTATCATTATTTGAAGTAAGGATGAGAGATATAAAAACATTATAGAGTATTTAATCATCTATAATGGTTTCATTGACAAAAAATAATTTTTAAAAAGAAAATTGAATCATGGATTCAACCCCTCTCTTTCTGAGTGATGTCACAATGATCTAGGAATTTTAATTAGTATTACAAGGAAATTCACCTCTAAATGATCTATTGGAATTCTAAGGATGGATAATATAAATTCAATAAAAATTTGGGGTATTACCATTTTCAATGTTGTGAACTATCATGGATTGAAAAATATGATTATATCATATCTCCTATCACTTGGAATAGAATTAATATATGTAGTTACCATGGGATATACACCCTATATTGAGAATTATACTATAAATTTTGAACATAATAGGGACATGGAAATGTATGGAAATGGTAAAAATGAAATTTTGATGGATTAAAAAATTGCATATAATAAAGTGATGGGTCTCTAAACTACCAAAAAAATATCGGATAAACTGAGAAGCAATTTACAGGGAAAAATTAAATTCAAATAATCTAAGTTTAAAATATGGAGAAGTTGATTTGAAGATATTTAAATGGGTGGTGATGAAATTTTTTATGACTAATTTATATGATTGAATAATTTTTTTATTAGCTTAATAGGTTTTGTGATAAGATCGATGATTCAACTAATATAAATAATCTAATGAAAGTCATTATATATATATATTTGATTCTAACATTTTTACACTGGAAGGGTGAGAATATATATCACTCGTTAAACACCATAACATTATCATATCATATGAAATTAAAAAATACCATATTTTAATAAGAAATAAAAAAACATACGTCCTTTAAATCGAGGATAAAAGATAAAACTAGAGTTTAAGAGAAACAAGAATCAAGTGATTCTGAGTATGAGAAAGTTAAATTTGACTATAATCAAATGAGGGCCTTATTTAAAAGGATGTATAATGAATACAGAATAGAAAATAGAAATAATCCATTAATGTTCTTTAACTTTTATGGGTTTGGACATTTCTCATATGGATATCCAAAAGATAAATCCAATGTCACCGAATTTGAGGATGAAGAAGGATACTTCAGAAAAAGTCTATGAAATATTAAAAAGTTGACTATGAGTGGAAAAATAATACGTAATAAATGAAAAATAAAATAAACCTAATGATCAATGAAATTGAATAATATTCATCATCAAGTAGTGGGATAGAATTCGAATGGCATTATAGAAATATGTTGTGTTTTATGGGAAATAAAAAAATATTTAAATACATATTCAAAGGTGTATATAGTAAAGATAGAAATGCGCTATAATTTTAATTGAAATATAATATAAAAGATACTCTTGAGAATAAAATAATTCTTAATAAGTAGAAAATAAAACTGATAAAGGGAAATTTAGAACATATTAATAAATAAGAGACAAAACATAATGAGATACAATTTATGTTTTTAATCTAATTGGAATAAAAAGGTGGAAATCCTAAAGAAGATTCATCTATAGGATAATAATTCAACATTGATGATGTTGGTTTGATTGAAGATAACAAAAAAAAATTGAAGAGAGGTAAACACAATAATGTGGTGAATGATATTGAAGAAGTACTTACTAAGATAGAGGTTGAATTATTTGATACATATTACTTGTTCCTTTCAGCTCAAAGTGTGTTGAAAAGAATAAAATAATAATTAGAAAAAGATATTTATATTAAGGGTGATTCTCTTAAATCTACTAAGAAGACAATTCAAAAAAAGGGTTTCTTATATATCTAATTAATCTCAATGTTTATATTCTAACAACATAGGCCAAATCAAAAAGGAAAATTCTAGATTTACCAAAAGAAAAAATTGGAAAAATATACTACAAATGATAATTGGACTAGTCTTTATATAAGGATTCCTCCTAAGGTGAAACGCCCACAATCAACGGAAAGACAAAAAAAATATCTTTGGAGAATAATTACTATCAATCTACATGATTGTGGTTTATAGGATAATGTTGGTGTTATAGAGTTTTTTAGTCATAATGTATATTCATACAAGTATAACATGTCACTTTATATAATTAGGAATTAATGTAGGGGAGAAATGATGAACAAATGACATCATACTATCAGAAAGAGAGTCATGTGAGAAAGTCATCATCAAAACTATCAACATAGAAAAAAAATTAATACTTCAAGTATGATTTCTATATTTGTGGTAAATAATGTCTTGAATTTGAGATATGTAGAGTTAGCACACCATGTGAAATTTTACACAATGTAATTATGAATAATAGAAACTTAGTGATGGTTTAAACATTTACCAGTGCATTATGTGGGAAGAGAAAATAATCTGAGAACATAAATAGAGAATGTTTAGTTACAATACATAACCTAATGGCCAAGGATAAATCAAATTTATAATTATCATAAAATTTAAAGGGAAAATAGAAATGAAGTGGTAGTTTAAGAATTTAAATTTGATAATATTTCATCTCCATGTGATGACTTGAAAATCATTAAGAGTTCAATGGGTGAAAAAACTGGGAAAGACATTAGATATTGTATGGAAATTCTACCATATGAGAAAGAAATCATAAATAATATATATTAACTAAAAAACATAGCACCTAGTAATAAAAAGAAAATTACATCCACATCTGATGTTTCAATATATTAAGAAATATCAATCACACATTTTAATGAATCTAAGAATAAGAAAAGGAATATATTGAGAGGAATCTATCATTCTAAATGTTAATTCTAAGAAACAAATAGGTCCCTCCATATTCCATTATATATGAATACTTTTGTACTTACATGCAAGGAATTTAAAGAGATGTTCGCATATCTTATAGTGAATCATTGATGAGAAGAAATTGTTGAATGTCCACTATATAGTGAATTTCAAAAATCTAAATGTATTCATAAAACTATAGGATGAGGTATTCCAATCACACTTTCATCCTCTATTCATAATTTTATTAATCATATCAATTAAGGGGGGTGATTCATTATTGTCAAGATAACACAAGGGGGTCTATATCATTTGAACTTGAATTTTTCAAATGTATTTATAGATTTGTGTGCTATAATTTTTTTTATCAATAAATCTATTTATTTCTGATACCATTAATGATAATTGAGAGTTTATAAGCACAATTTAACATGCATAGTAGATATCTTATACATCATTAGTTGTATCTCTCTTGTTATCAACACTGGGTTATCCCACATAAACATATATTATATTAACTAATGTCTATTCTCCAAGAGAACTATGTGGGATCATTCATCTCTTAGAAGTGGTCCTGAAATTATCATATAATGGATATTATCATGATTTTGAGAGGATATAAAAGTTCAGAAGACCCCATTTACCCCTTTCATAATGATCATTAACAAGCTGGGGAAATTTACCACCACATATTGACTTATGATATGTGTTTATATTGAAAAAATATATAAAGGTGGATATTGTAGATCCTAGATTTCATTTTTTTTTATCAATACTTAAATATGTGTTAGTGGATGAAGTGGTGATGCCTAGAGAACTATTATGGATTCATATAATGAAAATGGATTTCAAACATGGATAATTAAAAATGGAATGCCATGAAAATTGGGGAAGTGATGTTATATTTTAATACTTATTTCATTGATGAAACAATATTTATAACAATATGAATAAGAATATTTCTATGAAAAATAAAATAAATTGTATGAAGATGATTTAATTTAAGTCCACAAAGAAGTCAAATCAAATATTTTTCATGATTTTTTTTAGTAAGTGAAGGGGTAAACCCACTAGCATACCCAGGATAGCATGAAAAAGGGTACTTGTGTGACCATGGTCTACCATGGCCAATTAAAACAACCTAGGTAAGACTATAGGCAGCTTGGTAGGTTTGTGTATAAGTCATGTAGAGAGTGTGTAGCTGAAGGAACACACGGTCCGTCTATTGGCCTGGTGATGGAAATAGAATGTGTCGTAAGGGAGGTAATGTGTAAAGGATATGTTTAAGAGTGTAACCCATACTTTATTAATTCAAATTAAGTGAAAATTTTATTAGTAAAGTGTATAGAAGTCTAATGGAGCTTCCAATGTGGGATGAAATATGTGTTGGAAGTATTCATCCATGATAAAAAAATATGGATACAACATGTGATGTTGGATGGGATAAATCTATTCCATATGATCTCCTGTCATCCATTGGTGAAAACAAATTCTTTTGTATTCAAACTCATTATGAGGATACTATACACCTGATCACAAGAAAACTATCTAATCCAAGACATCAAGAAAAACTTGATCATACAAAGAACATAGATGCTATCAATTTCTTTCATGCATGACATGATTCAAGGAAGGATTAGACCAAGAATAATTGATGATGTTAAAATAGGGATAATTCATCAAAATACTCACTCACATCACATGAGTATTTCTCATGAATGAATGATTATCATCATGTCATGATCTATTGATTATTTGAAATCTAGAATACCATCAACCTAGGATAAGTGGTGTCATATGATGGAATAGAAACAATCACTTAAACCATCATATGAGGATCAAAATATCTTAAAGAATGAAAATAATCTATATTTACATATATTTTAATGTGAATTAACATGATATTATAAAATATGGTTCTCATAGAGGCGTCACATGATAAAATCATTGATCATTAGAGGATGTCACATGATCCATGTGATCATTCTTATGACGCACATAGAATCTAAAATCCCCATCATTCATTACATCCTATGATCCTCAATAATTTTAATAAGTCCACTAAATTTCTTAAAAGATCATGATATGATGTGTAAACTACCTAAAAAATATTTATGATGATTTGAGTAATCTGTTACTGAAATAGAAGGACATATCTTGAAAACAGAGTACACGCGTGATTATTCTATATGAATAAAAATAATCATGAGTAATTTCATCATGTGAAGAATGATACCATGAGTCTTTTTATCTCTTGAATGAATTTTTATAAGGTTTCCACAAACAACAATTGTATCATATTAAAGAAACTTATATGACATTGAGGTATTTCAAGGATATTGAGACATCATCCCATGCACACCTCTTATCACGAGAATCATATAATCAAGACATATACTCAATGAGAAATTGGATTATGAAAAATCGCATAAATGTAACTCATGGACACACCTCCAACCACATGAATTAACACATGTAAAGTGATTTTTTCCCATGAAGTAATAAGGATAACCCATGTACCACACCTGGATCACACGAAGGCAATAAATAGATCACATAATACTAGAAAAATCATACACTTAACATGATATTGTGTGGAGTAAAAAACCATTAATAAACCCATTAATTTCATGAAACACATACAATTTATGAACCCTATATATCATCCTTGATAAATATAATGTTTTTTCAAAGAATTTTTTTTAAGGAAGATCAGAGGGGTGTATGAAATATTTTTATGTTAAACAATTAAGTTGAGTTTGAACATAAAATAATAAACATTTAATTATTATGTACAAGGTTTTACAAAGTTATATGGAATAATATAAATAAAAAATATGTGGAAGTCTTATCATGAACTGCATGCAGTTATTTCATGACTGAATCCATGCAAGATATTAGAGAATATTATATTTGAGTTGACAATGAATCGAGACTGTGACAGATTCTTATTGCATATAAATATTCATAAATAAGTTGTGTGTACCACTTGAAAACATTTATTGAGGTTCAAATTCATCATAAATATGGAATCTTAGCCTAAATATTTGTTGCACTGAGGAAACTAATTAAGTATAGGTGATCAAATATATTTAGAAAAGACTAGGAGACTGTAAAATTTCATGAAGAGTGCAAGAGAATGTCTGATTTAGAAAGATCGTGGAGGAAGATCAATATATCCACCAATAGTGGATAAACTCATTGAATACAGGAGTAAACATATAAGCTTTATTTTAGAGTATAAACTCTCTTCTATGATTTAGGAGAATAAGTCTCTGATGTGCATTCTAGAGCAAGCTAGTGTGGATTCTGGTAACACTATGGGATGTAATATAAATAACTTCATCTATGGATTCAATAGAGATACAATAGGACTATATATTGACCATTGTAATTTATTGTAATATTATATTGGATAATTCGTGTTTTGGAGAATAATAAAAATGGAAAGGAGTATGCCTTTGTACTGAACCTTGAAATGATTATGTTGTGTTCCTTTTTATTTACATCAATATTCTTAGTGAGGATGAGAGATATAAGAATATTGGATCATGTCTTTAACATAGCCGTATAGGTTTAATTGAAATAAAACGATTGGTACAAATAAATAGGGATCACTAATTCACCTCCTCCCCCTCTCAATGATAACTTACAGACCTGGGCACTTCAAGCTTCTCGAGATATCTGCTAAGGCCCGAGAGATTTATGCCTTGTTTGGAATTTATGTCATAAGTTTATGTAGTGGATCATATTTTAGGAGTGGAGCGAGAAAGTTTACATCATAAATTATACATTTAGATCATAAATTATACATTTACATTATAAACCCGAATTTAATAGAAAATTAAAATATTTGATATTTCAAATTATTAAGAGAATAAACACTAGTTTGAAGGGAACAAATCAGTTGTGATTTAAAGGCATATTTATGAAGGGTAATCCCATTTGAGGAGGGATCATTTTTTGTTGAAGGATATTTACTTATAGTTTTCTAACCCATGTATCATTCATTATAGATAGTTTTTCTATCATGATTTTGTGTTTTCATTTATATGTAGTAGTGGGTGATTCATAATATAATTCAATTTTTTAAACATTATTTATGTTCTATTATATTCCCTATAAAATTTGGTTTAGTTTTTGTTATAGATCACATGTTGATGATTTTTTAAATCTTTAGGTGAGAGGTAAATTAGTTAAAATGGGTGTGTACCAATAAAGTTTTATTTTTCTTCACTTTTAAGATGATTTTATTCAATTATAAAATGTTGTGTAGATGATTTTTTTATTCATCATTTATTCATTGAATATATGATTTAAATTTTGAATGAATTATAACATTATTGAGATAATTAATTCATGGCCATTAAAGTGGATTATTATTATACATTTAGAAACATGATCTCAATGTACTTTATTTATTTTATTTTTTCAAACCATGATGACTTGAGTTTCTAGGGTATATTGATAGATATTTTCTAATGATCATATCTATGAAATTATATGTTTGTGTAGATATTTAATCTGATTAATTTTCAAGTGCAGTTGAAATAATCTATCTGGTAAAATAGCCACCAGAAACTAGTTTCTCTCTCTTCTACATTTTCTATCATTCTTCTTACATCATTGATATTTATTTTTTTAATATTTAAAATAGTTAATAAATCAATTAAAAATCAGGTGACCCAACCATTGGTCAAAATTTATCACGGTGTTCATCGCTCTTCATGGGAGTAACCTAATACTGCACTTATTTCATGCCTTCTGAGTTAGTGCATTTTATGTAAAATATAAATTTATAATCTAGCCACACCCATGTTTAATTAACAATGTTGTGTGGTCCGATAAAATTTTTAATAAACTTTGGGTCACCCTAATTATAATTGATTTATTTAAAATTTTATGTATATAAATTAAATATCTATGGTGTAGATAGAAATATATAAAATATAGAAGATATGGGAACTGGTTTCCATGGGATGTTTTAATATATAAAATAATTCATCATAACTTGAAAACTTGTTATATTCAATAGTTTTTAATAAATCCAATTTTATAAATATGATAATTGGTCAATATCTATCAATATACTCAAGCATATCAATTCATCATTTTCTGAAAAGTTAAAATAATAAAATGGAATAATATCATATTTCTAAATGAAGAACAATAAACCAATCTAATTGACTTAATTAATTATCTTAATAATATTGGAATTCATTCAAAATTGAAAGCATAAGTTTAATAAATAAATAATGAATAAAATAAACTCACATAAAAACATAATACTCTTGAATAAATTCATCTTGTGATTGAAGTAAATTCTACATTATTGGTACACATTATTTTAATTGATTCCTCTCCCCCCTTTGGATTTAGAAAATCACAGGGAATTTATTTCTAATAATAAATAATCCAAATTCCATGGGGAATATAATATAAGATAAAAATAGAGAATCAATAATTGAATTAAACTATGAATAATCAACTATTATAAAAAATTATAAAACATGAATGAATGAAAGGAAACTTATCTATGTTGAATGATCCTAGGGTCGGAATCCTAGCATAACCACTCCTCTAGAAACTAAATGACCCCACATCAAATGGCCTAAACCTTCTTAAATAATCCTTTAAATAACATATGATGTACACCCTTCAAACCAAAATTAATTATCCCCACCAACCAATAATCTAAAAGATTCAATATTTTAAATTTTTATTAACTATAGTTTTACAACATAAGTATATGATTTACAATGAAAATGTTGGGGTTCCAGTCCTAAAAGATGCTTCATTCAGTCAAATTACGATGTAAAGGAAAAACAGGTCATGAATCGGTCAATCCTCAGCTACTATATCAAGAAGATTATGGAATAAATCATATATTTACATCATAAATTCCTTCTGTGTATTTTTGTAATGATCCATAAAACCATATTTTACATTGGGAATATATCGTTTTCCAAATTATTTAACTCTGTCTATTTTCATTCTAGAGTTAATTTTCCAATGTCTTGTTATAGTATTAAATTTCTGAATCTTCTTATAATTATATGTCTTGCTTCATGAAATTCCTAATTTCACCATAATGAAATCTCTAATATAAAAAATCATAAATAATAACATTATAAAAAATTATTTATTTAATAAATAAATATTTCCTGAAAACAAATTATATAACCATGAAAATATGTATAGAGTTTAGATACATCAGTGGCATAGGAAGACTAGCATTCACCAATATCATAGTGATTTCATTCTTATATAGTCTATGGTGATTATCCCTAAGCTTTCAAAAAATAAATCATATGTCACATAATATATGATTTCTTATTAAACCATTAATTCATTCATCACATGAATGTAATGTACATCCTCATGATCGTTTTATTAAAATAAACATGAATAATTATGATATAAAAATTTAAATATATTTACTAAATACAATTATCATTCAGATACACAATGATTAAAAATATTTCTAATAAATCATACATTATGATACATTAAATATTATATTAACCAATAATACACTAAAATTATACTAATGTAGTTCCATGATATATAAATCATTCCTTTTGATTTACTCATATATTATCTTATAATATTACCAACATACAATGAATGTATATATTAATTTTGGAAAAATCTCAATTAACCCCCCACTTGAACAAAATTCTGATGGACTTAGTGTTATTTTAACATATATTAGAGTATGTGAAATAAATTGTGAGACTATATCCAAAAAAATTATTAGATATAATCAAAATTAATTTTAAAAAACAATACTCAAATCCATTTAATATCATATCATATGAAATAATTTTGGAATTCCCATAAAAAAATTTGATAAACACTAAAAAAAATTTAGAGAAGATATCTATTTATAAATAAATCCTCATTTAGTCAAACAAGAACAGTGACACCATGGATCATTAAATATTTGATAATAAATATAAATTCTTGATTTCATAAATATAAGAAAAGAGAGTCCTATAAAAAATTATTAGTGATACTCATGCTAAAAATGGATATGTTTTCATCTCTATTAAACACATATTTCTATATAATTATGTCCACCAACAACATCATATGTAAAATTTAATTTTTATTTGATCCCCTTGTCTAATACATAAAATAACCATGACACATGAAGTATGTCAATATTGGATACCTACTCATATGTTCTTGATTCTCTTAGAATAGAGTATCTATGCCAATGAATACATCACATGTCGATCACCCTTTTACAAGATCACATCACATGTACCTCATATGATATAAATTAAAAGTATTGTCTATGTATGGATATACACTTAATTATTTGATCTCAATTGAGGGATTAGATTTCTTAATCTTTATACAAGAATAAATATCTCATATTTGTTGATCTCTATCAAATTATAGGAGGAGAAACATACCCATCCACCCTTAAATAGATAAAAATCAACGATTAAGTAATAAATTAATCAATGAATAAAGTTTTATATAAAGACCTCAACCCTAGTAGGCCAAAGTCTATCTTAACATTATTAAATTTTCAGTATATAAAGATATCACATATGAAAGGTCCAAATAGTTTATTAGTATTTTTAAACTAGTTATATACAAGAAACTCATATCACAATTGAAAAAATGAAATAAAATTAGTATTTTATTTGATAAAATCCTTATTTAATCTATGATTTCATTACATATCAATCATAGTTAACATCCTAAAATCCTCGGTAAATGAATCATAATAAAGGGGTGATCTTAGATGCTCTGAAATGGAATGTTTTCAGAGTAAGATATTATATAACAAAAATGAAATGAATAATTTGGCAAGGTAAATAACAAAAAACACATGTAGTTTAATCAATAACATGAGAAATAAAAATAAAATGGTATGAATAAATGATGATCAAATAATTTAATATGAATAAAAAAATCTAATTGAATGTTATCCATTGATATAATAACTATTCAAAGAATCACATGGATATCAATAAATAATTTTATAATCATGTAATGAATAATTATATATATTTTAAACATACCATATAGGCCTCACGCCAAGAAATTTTTAATAAATGGGTAAGGGATAAACCAAATACCTAACATGTATTGTCTCATATAGACTACTCATGAATCGAGGGGATATATAATTTTAGTCCACATCATCACATAATAATTCCAATGCATTCATAATGTGAATAGACAATACAACTAAGTCAATATGAATTAATATTAAAAGTATTTCATTATTAGAAAAATAGAAATATGGAATTCCAATCCTTTAACCAGTCAAATTGATTATTAACCATCCATAGAAAAATAATGTATGGTATTGTTAGAATATATCCTTATTAATGAATTATAATAAATAATGGATTTTGACATAGATAAAAGTACTTTAACAATATCAAAGGAAATTTTTATGAGGTAAATATCCATTTCATTTTGAAATCAATTATTTAAAATATTAAAATTTATAAAATTTTATTAAAACCATTTTATTTGGAAAAGAAATATGAAATAATATAAATAATACTTCAAAACAATGAGTGTTTATGATGACGGGAAATTTCATTCATGTCGTGTACATTAAAACAAAGATTATATTCACATTTCTAAGAAAAAGTAAATAGTACCTAATTTGTAAAATGAAAAGATTCAAAAAAAATTTAAAAACATTAAATTATGGGTAAAAATATATTTATAATATCATAATAGAATATGATAACATTTTTAGAATTCATGTATATGGAAGATAAAATATTTTTGACCGAAAATATATTTAAAGCTGTTTTTCCTTAAAAACATTATTTTGGTATATTTTGAACTTGATGAGAGGAAAATGAAATTTAAACTTATAAGTTTCCAAAATTCCTATAGGAGAATAAAATATATTGTGTTTAAGAGAGACAGATCGAATAATTCCAACAACAAAGGATTAAACCGTAACAATCTCGAACAATTATGAGATTGTGAAATAAACCAATACCTCAAGTCTGAAATGCTTTTTAAGTGATTTTAATCCTCTTTATAAGGAATTTAATATTATTATTATTCTATAAAATAACCATATACGAAATTATAATATCATATATGATCATCTTATAACATTTTAATACTCATTTATTAATAATTAATTATTAAATTTTTCATTTACAAGTGTTATTTATCTCATTTTTTAGGTAAATTTTGGTTCATTAGTTTCATTACTTTCTTATTTATTATGGCTCCCTTATCACTCAAATTATAATCATGAAATAAATATCATATATATTCATTATATACATATTTAGTACACATGAACAACATTTTTACATTTTGATGGATGGAAAAAAAGAGATAAATAATAATTCACCATTCAATAATTATTATTATATCATATACATTATATATATTTAGTAAATATATCCTTATTACCATCCATGTATAACATAAATTAAAAAGAAGCATAACTTTCTAGAGGTGGTAGTCCACACAAACACATGAGCGCCATTAACTTTTTCCAAAAAATGGAAAGGTATGAAGGAAGATATGGTATCATAATTTAAAAATAATGATTGTATAGAAAATATAATATATATACATTAAACCCACCATAATAACAATCCCTGAAATATGGTGAAGGGAATTTGAATTTTATCACTACATTGAGGTAGTAGTCCACGCAAACGCATAAGTGATACTTTCATTCCTCATTTGATAGAAACAAAGGTGAATAATAGTGGTTACATAATGTTGTAACATTTCAATATATTTAAGATAAAAAAATTATTATTTTATGATTAATATAATATATTTAAATGAGGTATAAGAGTAAAAAAATTAAAATAGTCCTGGTAGGATGATTACTACTTCTTCAATAGGCCTCCTTTAGATATCTTCATAAAGACCCTTGGAATAGTTTATTAAGAATACAAAGACCACTATGTCAAGTATTGGGAAGGTTTTAAGATAATTGGGTATGTTTTGGTCATGATATATGGGTTAAATTAGTGTATATAATTGAGTGGAGGAGATTCCTTTTATAAGTTGGGTTGAGGGCAAACTTGGAATCTCTTAACAGATTAAAATATAATAAATTCATACTTAAGAAAAATTATTAAAATAAAAATAAAAATAAAATATGTGATAGGATGAGGTTTATATATTTCTATAAATTAGGATTTAGACATATTGATTTGGAAAAAAAACCCTTATATCTTGGTTTAACTTCCCCACCCCACCCATTAAACCCTTTTTAACCTTAACTATCACAAGCAATTTTAACTATTTTTACTATACATTATGAAAAAAAATTGATCTGATTAAATAATTTTAATTATAATTATTCTAAATATTTAATAAATTTCATCAAATTCAATTTCCATAACTAGAATAATTTAATTTAAAATTAAACCATCAAAAAACGATGAAAATTAGTTTTTGAGAAAATACAATTTCTTGTCTATAAAAAGTATTATATCAATATAAAACATAAAATTTATTAAAATGATAGTAATTGTATTATTAATAATATAAATTAATTAATATTAATTTTAAATTATTTTAAAAAATAATTTATCTTTGTAAATGATTGAAACAGAAATACATTTTTTAACTAAAATTAGTATTTTTCACTATTCCTTAAAAATAAAACTTTTTAGAAAATTATCAAATATTCAATAGAAAATAATAATTTCATGATTATTTATAAAATTAAGTTCAAATTTTAAATACATTTCTAAAATTGGAAATATTAAATGTATCGGTTTCTCACAAAATGAAGTAAAACTCATTTGGGGAAATATGTATTTTTTAAAAAATATAATGACTTCCCAAAAAAATAAAAAACCAATTTATAAATATATTTTATTTATCTAAAACCAATATATATATATTTTTTCAAAAAATGTTTTTTTCTATTCATAACATAAATTTAACATCTATGTTATAACAGTCACATTTAAATAATGATATTTCTATAGTATCACATAGTTAACTTGGAGATCGGTGTTTTGTGTTAAGTAAGATATTGAATGCATATAATTATTTAAAGATAAATATATTTTAAAATATTAGTGTACTAACATATACCCCCTAATAATAATTTATCTCTCAAAATATCATCACTCTGATACAATCAAACAAGGGTACTTTAATCCCAGACATCCTCATGTTCTAATGTAGCTTCCTTAAATTTACGGGTTTTTCATAAAACTTTGACAAGATTACTGTTCTTATTTCATAGACCATTCTATATATCATACAAAAACCCCATCAGATATTTCATATAATATATATCTTGGTCTAGTGGTATAATCTCTAGGTTCAGTATAAGTAATGCATTAGCAATGTACTTACTCAGGATAGTTACATGTAACATATTGTGGACATGTGATAGATTTGGTCTAAGTTCCAAGAGAAAAGTTACCATCTTGATAAAATGAAGAATTTACAATGTATAGATATATCTTTTTATTATATTTACCTCCTTTAAAAATATCATAAACTTCTTTTAGGGAGATATTCATTGGAATATCTTTTCACCAACATCAAATTCAACATCTCACTGATGACTATCATCATATATTTTCTATCAAATTTTTCATACCCTTATTTGATGTTGAGTGTATATAAACTTCTCTATAATTTCTTAGTCTTGAATATTTCCCAATAGATTTATTTGTCTAACATTTTTCTAGTACATTGGATTTTTTCACTTCCTACCATAGAAGGATTCATAAGGATCCAGCTGAATACTTGACTGAAAGCTATTATGTAAGAAAATTACACAAGAGGAATGTTTTGACCTCAACCACCTCTAAAATCCATCAAAAATAATCTCAAAATGTTCTATATTTTTAATGGTACTATCAGATGAAAAATATTTTTGATTGTGATAAGTAGTGATAAAACTCAACTCTCTATATAGAGCCTATATTTTAATTATTTAGAACATCGAGGTATATATAAGATCATTTTTAGATAAAATTTAGAGTGGTAATCCATGAAATATTACCACTTATTTAATGTATAATTCACTAAGTTTTTAATGAGTTCAATATTCTCTAATGGAAATTAAGAGAACTGATTTTTTAAATTGATTGAAAAAAACCTATAGATAAAGTTTTCCATTATTTGTTTTGAGTAATACCATGATGAAATACATGTCAATTGTTTCAAATTTATATTTTTGTATGGATAATTTTTGTAACATCTCCTTATACTTTTATCTCTCATCCATAACTTTATAACATAATTGGATTTAGTAAACATACTCTTCAATATCCATTTTATTATTATCCAACTAGAAATATTATTTCGTATCTATATACATATTCATACACTCATTGTGAATATATAATGATAAACTATGAGATTCATCCAATAACTCCTTCTTCAACTCTCGTATTTATGGGACCCATACTATGTTCATAAACCTTAACACTCCATTATTATAATATCTAAACTAAGTTTCTTTACTCACCTTTATCCATTATTCTACATCTTCCTTATATGACTTTTTAATCCTATCATAGAGGGATTTTTGAAAATTCATCTAATAAATAAAATATGTAACACCCCAAGCTTCCATGGTACGTTTCCCTTTGAATAATGAAATAGCTTGTGTTGTACGCAACTTCGAGATTATATCACACCATGACCAATCAAACTAGTCGTTATGAATAGTAATATCCACTTTTTGAAATATTATAAATTTTATTTTTCAAAATGGACTACATTTTTGGATTCGGAATATCAAAATTATCTTAGGGTAAATTTTTGGTACTTTTCTGAAAAGTTTCAATTTTTGATGAATAGTTAAAAATACTAAATTTTAATTAAAAACATATTTTTTAGTTGAAATAATTTATAGAGTTAAATTATACATTTGAATGGTTTTTAAATATAATCAGATTATATTTTTATCATTTAATATAATTTAGGTCATTGGATCCAGTTTCACATTTAAACTGGAGATAAACAACTGTCATTATTTTGATAGTTATCCCCCAAATGGACCAAAAGCCATCATTTTTATTGATTTTTGATAACCCCCCTTTCAATGGATGAGGGGGAACCCTTACATGGCCTGTTGGCACAGATATTACATGGCTCGTAGGCTTATAATATTACATGACTCGTAGGTCTTAGGAAATTCAACCGGACTATCTACAAGCAAATTCCCCTTCTATACTTTGAATTTGGAAAAATGGATTCCATATTTGGAATCAGGAGGCTAAAATTGTTTAAATAGGTAACTTTTATTTTTATACATTATGAATATTTACTTCTGTAAATATTTTATTTACCATGGTTAAAGGGTAAATCTATAAATAAGGGTAAAAAAATATTATTATTATAATATTATATTACTCTAACATGTGTTCTATTCCAATTGGTTAACACATTTCCGGCCATGGGAATCTTTGGGTCAATTTTGGGACCCCATGGAGCTAATGAATGTGATGATGACACTTTATATTAATTAATATAAAGTAACGACAAAAATGACAAAAACATATATCTTTTCATAAAACAATTTTTACAATGGATTATATAAGTTATATTTTCGACTATAAATATTCATTTGAAATATAAAAATATTTCCTACATCATGTTATTTTTTTAATAATTTTTAAAAATAAAATAAATAAGATTATTTATGACACAATAATGATGTAGTGTTTACCTCATTAATGAATGATTTAAATAAATGATTTTATAAATATTAAAACAATATACAAAACCTATCTAATTCTTATTGGATGATTTTTTTTTGAACATGAGTCATATTATCTTCGACTTTAATGAGTTTTAGACCTTTAGAAACCAAAAATAAGTATATAATAAAATAATATTTTCAAACATTCATAAAGAGACCCTCCCATCCCTTATAAAAATCTATCACCTCTAACCTGTTACTCACACATCTCAATACCCTTGGATCAACTCTTCTCTATCCCAATAATCTCTCTACATATCTCTCTTACTCTTAGAAGCCTTACCTTAGGTAGAAGACTCTTTAAGGAAGCCTTTTGGTTCACACCAAAGGGAGTTACCCGATATAAAGGTAATATCTCGTCTTATGTTATTTTCTTTTATTTTACATCTCGAACCCCCTAAAATATCTTTATTCCTATCATTTATTAAAATACCACTATCCTAAATATATTAGGTTTCTTTTATGAGAAGTATTTGAACTAAACTTACACACACATCCATCTAATCGGTATAAAACATAATGTTTCTTGTGGACGGCGAACTACTACCTCCCGAAACGATGATTGTTAAATCTTCTACTACCATCTTTTATGGTGGCCATTATGATGGAACTGTAATTATATATGATATTAATGATATTCATTTTATCTATAAGCTTTTTTAATTCTCTTTTATTTCATAACATTTTCCTTTTCATGTTGTATATATACGATAGTTTAATTTGAGGAAGTGCGGACTACCGCCCCTCAAAGTGATACGACTCATTCATACCATACATGGATCATATAAAATATGGTGTTAATGAACTTTTTTGACATATATAAAATATTATATTATACTAGAATAATAAAATAACTATGTATCATTTGGTTTTATTTCCTTTAAAAAAAGGAATGGAATTAGCGTTTGTGCGTAGGACGGATTACCATCTTCCCAAACGCGATGAGATTTATTCCCCATCGTAAAAATTCCAGAAAAATTTTCATTTTATTATTAAAAATTATATTTCAGAACATAATATTATCCTGGATATGAATCAAATACATCCTATCCATAACAAACATGACTTACATAACTAAACATATAAAGGAAAACGAATCAGTTAACACCTGAAATAATGATACTACTAAAATATTATTAACAATAAAATATTTAAATATCATATATGATATCATATATATTTATTTAGTTATTGTATAATTTAGTAACAATGACTTAACTATTATATAATAGGTTAACGTACCCTCGATCAAGGAAAAGTACAAGGTAAGGTTAAATTTCGCAATCTCTTTATTATCTGAGGTTGTTTTTACGTAACTACCTACTGGGAACTCTTTATCATCCACATCTGTGTTTATTAAAAATTTATTTCAAAACATTTTTACTATTTAATAGACTATGGGTTGAATTAATTTACACCCTACTTTGACTATTTTTAAATTGGTTTTAAAGGAATCTTTCCATCATTTTCCAAACAAGGTACATTATGGCCTTTTTGAAAAATTAAGGTAATAATGTTTTTTAACTTATACAGCGTGTCCGGTTATTATCTACCATTATAACACCTTTAAAGCATCCCTTACAAGTTTATAGATATATTTTCAAAATAAATGTTTTCTTTGATAATTACATGACTTATAAATGATTTCAAAATAGAAAGAGGTATTCCTCTCAAATAATTTTGATTTCATATGTGTCAACATCCATTAATGGATGTTATACTTGTATGATGTTGATTTATTATGATACAAATCTTCCTTATTTTATTGAATGTTTTGGGATGTTTATGACTATGGATGTGTTATTTTTATATCATTAAGGGTTTATGGTAAATGTATTAACATTTTGTATGTTAGTTTTAATATGAATGTTTATGTTATGTTTAAACCTTTTCATATGAGGAATGCATTGGACTTAGTAAGTGATGGGTGGATCCCGTTATAGCTCCTCGATGCATCTATATGTCTCATGAGACAAACTAGTGTCTTGGCACAAGGCCTTGAATAAATCTTATTTGAAGTCTTAGCAGGAGGCCCTGAAAATATTGTTATGATGTCTGGCATTATTCATTCCACCATTATGAATTTGGCTATTGATATTACTTGTGATTATTTGACTAGTAGAATATCAATGAGAATAAGTAAATGGAATTATTTGATTTATCTTTTCCATGTTATGCTAAAGTATATGTTTAAAAGTTTTGTGTTTTAGTCATATACATTTCCATAAATGTTTATTCTTATTTTTAAAAGTTTCTACTATGTTGTTATCATTACTGAGCATCTAAGCTCACCAATTTCTATGTTTTATTTTTTTGAGGATGCAAAGTAGTATATTATGAATGAACTATAGGGATAGTCTAAAGGATATGAATGTGGTCAATGGGAAATTTTTTTTGTTTTCCTTAATTTTATAATGTAATGTAAAACTTCTGAATGTATCTAGTACTTACAGGGCTACTAAACTACTCAGTCTTTTAGGATTTAATACCTAGTGATCTTGCTAGTGTTATGTTATAATGCACCGAATCTGGGTAATGAGGGTTGGGGTGTTACATTTGTTATCAGAGTAAGTTTAGTACAAACCATGAAAACTAGATTTAGATAAACTCTGATTAAATCACATTACCCTAAGATAGACTTTGAGTATTAGTATAGAATAACTTACTAAAATTTTAGTAATGTATATATTTGGTGTATTTTCCAAGCAATACAACCCTATTTGGATACAAGCAGGTAGATGCAGCTCAGGCATAAATGTTCCTAAGAGTGAAAACTCTGAAAAGGAGTTTCAGGCTTGACTCGGGGTATGTTGGTACACGACAATGGGTCGTGCTACACTTTTAGTTACGACACTCCTGGTGGATATGCTTAGAATAATTCACATTTTCTTTACAAATCATTATGAATGATTCATGAGTATATTCCTCCTCAAAGAAATTTTTTTATGATTATGGATTGTATCTATAAACTGTTCAATTTATATTATCTGTTTTACATGTTTGGAATTATGTATTGAGATTAATAAACGAATCTAGTGTAATCCATTGTTTAGAAATAGCACCTAGTTGAAGGAATTGAAACAGTATCAACTCATGTAATCCATGTTGGGATTTCCCACCTACTTAAGATAATTATAGTGGAGCTAGTGATGCAGCTGTGCTAATCAGATTATCACCATACTAGGACAACTCACTCAGGTTATGAATAATATCCTTACCTATATAGAGTAGCCTAATCCACAACACTGAGGATCAATGTTAGACCACTTCATGGGGAAATAACCCCAAAAATTAAATGGGAGTACAAATCCTTTCGTATCTCAGCAATGGGTAACTTCATTACAGAAAATATTTCATTCATTGGGGAGTAGTGAAAGGGAAAATGTTTTTATTGAAGTTTATCGCCTCACGGGAGATGCAGATCAATGGTGGTCATTAATTAAAAACACAAAGAAAGATGAATAAGTATCAAATATGAAATAGAGGGAGTTTAAAGATATTTTATTAGAAAAATAATTTCCCCGTGACCATCAAGTGGATATGTAAAGACAATTTCTAAGTCTTAAGAAATAGAAGGATGAGAATGTTTAAAAATATGAGGCTATCATTACAAGTTTAGTAAGGTATGCATTAGATTATATATGTAACCCAAGGAGTAATATTGATCGATTCATTGATGGTTTTGTTATTTATAGCGATTTTTTATAGAAAATACTTGGTTATTTCCTTATACATAATGATAGTTTTGTTGCCTATTCACTAAGACAGCTAAAATTCATGAAAAAAATATATCACTTGTGATCTTGAGTTAGAAGCTGTAATCGTTACTCTGATGATATGGAGACACTATCATTATGGTGAAAAATGTGAGATTTATACTGATCACTAGAGTTTGAAGTATATTTTCTCTCAAAAGGAACTCAACATGAGGAAAAGGAGATGGCCTCAAATCCTCAAGGAATATGATTGCACCATACACTACCACCTGGGGAAGGAAAATAAGGTGGAAGATGCTTTGAGTAGAAAGGATCATGGAGTTCTAAACAAGATGAGAGTTAAAAGGATCTTATATACATGGATATAGTAAATATAGACATGGGAATAACCATTGAAGGTGAAACATCAATACTTTTAAATGTTTTTTCTAAACCATCTTTACTAGAAAGGGTAAAAAGTTCTCAGACTGATGATGAGGCGTTTCAAAAGAAAATTAAAGCTGTGAATGATGGGATATTTATAGACTTCGTATATGAAGATAGGATTTTCAAGTTTGGGAAGATACATTGTGTTCCTAACATACCTGATCTAAAAATATATTTGTTGGATGATGCTCATAGCTCTAATTTTTCTCTATACACCCTGGTGGCACTAAAATTTTAAGAGATTTCAAAGAACATTCTTGCAGGACAACATGAAGAGAGATATTTTTTATTATGTGTCAAGATGTATGGTTTTACAACAAGTTAAAGCTAGAAGACAAAATCAGAGAGGAGTCGTGAAACCTCTTCCCATACCTGAGTGGAAATGGGATGATATTACGATGAACTTTTTCATGGGGCTGCCAAAGACTCCTAGAAAGAAAGATACAATATGGGTCATTGTTGACCGTCTTACCAAGTCAACTCATTTTATTGCTATAAGAGAAGATTTATCACTTGAATGTATAGAAATACTATATATTAATGAATTTTTAAGACTTCATGGAGTACCTCTATTAATTGTTTCTGATCATGATCCTGATTTTACATAATGATTTTGGAAAAATATTTAGAAGGCCTCGGATACTGAACTTTGTTTGAGCACTTCCTACCACCATAAAACTGATGTAAAATCATAACAAACTATTTAATCATTAGAATACATGTTGAGATATTTCTCACTTTACGTTCAAGGTATATGGGATCAATATTTAGCTCAAGTATAATTTTCCTATAACAATAGTTTCCATTCAAGTATTTAGATGGCACTATAAGAAGTGTTATATGGAAAAAGATATCACACACCAAATTTTTGGGAAGATTTTTGTGAAAGATGACTTATAGGCCCAAAACATATTGAAGAAACAATAGAAATGATGAATATTATCCAAACCCACATCAAATCTGCTCAAATTATGCAAAATAGCTATACTGATAAACGAAGGAAGGATTTTTAATTTCATTGAGGAGATCAAGTTTTCTTGAAGGTATCTCCATGGAAAGGAGTTACACGATTCTGTAAGAAGGTAAAATTAAGTCACAGGTTGCTCTGAACTTTTGAAATTCTAGAATTAATTGGTGATATAGCTTACCATTTGGAAATTCCACCATGTCTCCCCAAAGTTCATGATTTGTTCCATATATCACCGTTGAGAATATACATGACTAACCCAATGCATGTACTCACCTATGAAGAAATATAAATGGAACCCAATCTGTCTTACTATGAAGATCCTATAATATTTCTTGATACCAGAGAAAAAGTGTTGAGAAATTGGACGACTCGTCTGGTGCAAGTCTTATGGAGAAATCATAATATAGAAGAGGCAACGTGGAAACTCGAGGAACTTATGATGAAGAACCCCCCTATACTTTTTGTGTAGTAGTATTATACAAATTTTGAGGATTAAATTCTTTAAAGGAGGAAAAAAATATAACATCCTAATATTCCATGGTACATTTCCCTTTGAATAATGCAATAGCTTGTGTTGTACGCAACTTCAAGATTCTAGCACACCACAACCAATCAAACTAGCCGCTATGAAAAGTAATACACACTTTTTTGAAATTTTATAAATTATATTTTTAAAAATGGACTTCATTTTTTGATTGGGAATATAAAAATTATCTTAGGTATATTTTTTGGTACATTTCTAAAAACTTTCATTTTTCAATGAATAGTGAAAAACACTAAATTTTAATTAAAAACAACTGTTTTAATCAAAATAATTTATAGTGTTAAATTATACATTTGAATGGTTTTTAATTATAATTAGATTATATTTTTATCATTTAATATAATTTAGTTCATTGGGTGTAATTTCACATTTAAACTAGACATAAACAAGTGTCAATCTTTTGATAGTTATTATTTCTTAAAAACACTCATTCTTTTGACAACAAGAATTAATTTTAAATTATTTTCTGCCACTACTGTGTTTGGAATTTGGAAAAATGGATTCCATATTTAGAATCATGAGGTCCAAATCTTGTGAATAGGTAACTTTTATTTTTAAACATTATGAATATTTACTTCAATAAATATTTTATTAACCATGGTTAAAGGGTAAATCTGGTAAATATGGGTAAAAAAATATTATAATAATAATATTAAATTACCCTAAAATGTGTTCTATTACTATTGGTTGATACATTTTTTACCATGTTCATCCTTGGATTGATTTTGGGTCCCCATGGAGCAACTTGAGAGTGACAATGACACTTTATATTAATTTATTTAAAGTAAAGACAAAAATAGCATAAACATATATCTTTTAGTTAAAAAAACATTTACAATGGGTTATATAAGTTATCTTTTCGACTATAAAAATTAATTTTAAATATAAAATAATTTCCTTCATCATGGTATTTTTTTATAATTTTTATACATCTGAAAAATAAAATTATTTATGACACAATAATGATGTAGTGTTTACCTCTTTAATAAATGATTTAAATAAATGAGATTATAAAAACTAAAAAAAATACAAAACCTATCCAATTATTATTGGATGATTTTATTTTGAACATGAGTCATCTTATCTTTTACTTAAATGTGTTTTGGACCATTAGAAAAAGAAAATGATAACATAATAAAATAATATTTTCAATCTTTTCTAAAGATCCCCCTTATAAAAATCCATCACCTCTAGCCCATTAGTCACACCTCTTAAGCCACTTATCTCATCCAACATCTACCCAATTAAGCCTTATACATCCATATATTCCTCCTATAAGCCTTACCTTAGGCATAGGGCACTTCAAGGAAGCCTTTTGGTTTAAACCAATGAGATTTACCCAATTTAAAGGTAACATCTCCTCTTAAGTTCTTTTCTTTTCTTTTACTTCTCCAACCCCCTAAACTCTCTTTATTTCTTTCATTTATAACAACACCAGTATCCTAAATATACTAGGTTGTTTTTATTATAAGTATTTTAACTACACTTACACACACCTCCATCTAGTGGGTATAGAACATAATGTTTCTTTGGATGCCGAACTACTTCCTAATGAAACGATGATTGTTCAATCTTTTACTACCATATCTTATGGTGGCCATTATGAAAGAACTATAATTATATATGATATTTATGTTATTAATTTTATCTATAATATTCTGAAATTCTCTTTTATATCTTACCTTTATTCTTTTCATGTTGTATATATACGATGATTCCATTTGAGGAAGTGCGGACTACCGCCCCCTCAAAGCGATATGACTCATTCATACAATACCTGGAATGTATAAAGGATGGTGTTAATAAACTTACGTAACCTATATAAAATATTCTATTATATTGGAATAATAATATACCTATTTATCATTTGGATTTCTTTCCTTTTAGAAAAATGAAATGGAAGTAGCGTTCGTGTGTACGTATGGATTACCGTCTCCACAAACGTGATGAGATTCATTCCCCATCATAACAATTCAAGAATAATTTTCATTTAATTATTAAAAATAATATTTAAGAACATAATATCATTATAGATATGATTCAAATATATCTTATCCATAACAAATATTACTTATGTAACAAAACATATAAAGGAAAACGAATTAGTTGACACCTGAAACAATGATACTTCTAAAATATTATTAACAAAGAAATATTAGAAGATAATATAAGATATCATATTTAGGTATGTAGTTATTCTATATTTTAGTATAAATTATTTAACTATTATACAAGATTTTAACATACCCTCGACCAAGGAAAATTACATGGTAAGGGTTAATTTCACAGTCTCTTTATTATCTGATGTTGTTTTTACGTAAGTACCTACTTGGACCTTTTTGTCATCCACATTCATGTTTATTTAAAATGTATTTGAAAACATTTTTAATATTTACTAGACTATGGGGTGAAGTCATTTATACTGTTGTTTTACTTTTTATAAATTGGTTTGAAAGTAATCGTTCTATTTTTTTCCAAACAAAGTACTTTATGGCATTTCTAAAAAATTATGGTAAGAATGTTTTTTTAAAATATATGGAGGGTGTGGTTATTATCCACCATTATATCACCTTTGATTCTTCCCTTACATGATTATAAGAATTTTTCAAAATAAATCTTTTATTTTATAATTACATGACATATAAAAGATTTCAGAATAGAAAAATATATTCCTCTCAAATAATTTTGATTTCATCTATGTCAACATCTTTTAATGGATTTTATAATTGTTTGAAGTTGATTTATTATGATAAAAATTTTCATATTATATTAAAGACTTTGTGATATTTTATACTTTGTATGTGTCATTTTTATACCATTCATTGTTTATGATAAATGTGTTGACATTTTTATGCTTGTTTTAATATAAATGTTTATGTTATGTTTCAACCTTTTCATATGAGGAATGCATTAGACTTAGTAAGTAATGAGTGGAGGCTGATATAGCTCCTCGATGCATCGGTAGGTCTCATGAGACAAAATATTTTATTGGAACAAGGTCTTGATGAATTCTTATTTGTAGTCTTGGCACATGGCCTTGACTATGTGGTTATGATTTACGGCATTATGCATTCCACCATTATAAATTTTTCTATTGATATTACATAAAATTATTTGACTAGTATAATATCCATGTGGATAAGTAAATGGAAATATTTGATTTATATTTTCCATATTATGATTAATTTTAAGTTTAAAAGGATTTTGTTTTAGTCTTATACATTTTTTTAATGTTTATTCTTATTTATAAAAGTCTTCGCTATATTGTTAACCTTACTGAGCATTTGAGCTCATCCCTTTCTATATTTTATTTTACCTAGGATATGAGAAAATGTATTATGATTGACCTGTAGGGATAGTATAAGGGATATGAATGTGGAAAATAGAGAAAATGTTGTTGTTGTTTTTCATTTTATAATGTAATTTAAAACTTATGATTGTATTTAGTACTTCGAAGGATACTAAATTGATCGATCTTCCAAGATTTGATCCCTTGTAATCATGCCAATGTTATGTAATAATGCACCAACTCTAGGTAATTGGGGGCAGGGTGTTACATAAGATACATAATTATTTCATAGGATTTCAAAATCCATATTCTGAAAATAAATAAATATTGGATCTCATTCAATCCTCACCATGGAAAAACTAGCATGGTCTTTCTGATTGAGAGCATCTTCCACCTTGAATACCTACCCAAGGTGGTATTTTTTTGAGTATTCATAATCTATTATCAACTACAACAATAGTAATTTGTTCATATTCAACATTTTCTATGAAAATATATAATTTAAAATTTTATGATCAATATATATATATATATCACCTTTTGTTAATAAATAATTTCACTGTATTTTGAGTGTACAAATTATTACTACCAACTCCAAATCTTGAGTCAGGTAATTATTCTAATGAATTTTTAATTATTGAGAGGCATATGATATCACAATTTCATTATACAAGAGGATGTATCCTAGAACCTTCTTTGATTCATCATTTTATACTAAAAACTCTTCTCCATTGTAGGGTAGCGTAAGCATAGGAGCACTGACCAATCTTTTATTTGGTTCTTTTAAATTATCTTCGACTTCATATATCCCAAAGAATGTAACCCCCTTACATATAAACATAGTGAGGGGATTATATATTCGGGATAAATATACTATAAAATGCCAATAATTTTCATCCAACCAATTAAAAATATTGATCTTAGTCACTGTGGTTTGTCTCGTCCATTTCATAACAATTTCTGTCTTTCAAGGATCCACTGAAATAACATCACCCCAATAAAGAAACTTTATAAATACAAAATTTACATATGGAAGAATGTTCATAGAACTTAACATTCCTCAGGGGCTTCTACGCAATTCTCATATACTTTTCATTCGTTTCCTTTCCCTTCTAATATAAAAGAATATCATCGATAAAGACTAAAAAAAACTTGTGAAGGTAATCTCTGAAGATTTTATTCATTAAATTCATAAAATAATATGATCATTGGTAATTCCAAAAATAATTACTATAATTTCGTAAGTATTATACCTCCTATGAATGTTTTTATTGGGTATATCCACCTTCTTGGCCATTAACTGATGATATTTAAGACTGAAGAATAATATTGGAAAATAAAGAGCTCTATGTAATTGATTAAAAATATCATAGATATGAGGTAAATAATACTTTTCAAATTATTTACCTTTGTAAGTTCCTAATAATTAATGGAATGACACATTCACCCAACCTTCTTCCTAATGAAAATAATATATGCATCCCATATCACAACAATAGTTAAAATGAATCCCTTATATTCATTATACTAGAGTTTCATCTTTAATTTCAATAAATAAATCAGGTCAATTCTATATGGAGCCTTTGAAATAGTCATACTACTATGTATGGGTTATCTTAAAAACTCAACTTCATGATTCATGGGAAGTCTATGAAATTACTCATGAAATACATCAATATATTCAGGAATAATTTTTATATCCTTAATGTTACATTATTCCCCAACCATGTAAGATAAATATCCTTCATGAAAAAGTAGTAAAAAATAATATGATGGAAGTAGTTTCCATTTTATTTTTAGGTTCATCCTTTCCCTAATATATGATCAATGTTTCATTAAAGATATAAAATATAACTTTTCTTCCAAAACAATTAGTATGGTGTCTATAGTAGTAGATTCAATCCATATCAAAAATTACATCAAATTTAACTACAGGAAAAATATAAATATTTAAACAATAGAATTACCACAAAATTATATCATAGTAAAGTTATTTAGAAGATATATAGTCATCATGCCATTAGAATTTTTCACTCCCAACTCAACATATTATCATTGAGGTGGTGATTTGATAACCTTGGAATAATCTACAGATATAATAGAGTGGGTAGAACCAGGATCAAATAAAGCATTCTAAATCTTAGAGTGAATGATAATTTTACCTTTATCCACATCACTAAGAACTTCTAATTCAATAGTATCATTTTCATAAGCTTGTCCATATCACCGTGGCTTCGTTTCTGGTATGGTCCCTTGATGTTTGTGGTATTGGTTGGTGTAGTTGCAATATCATTAAATTTAAAGCACTATAAATTTATGTATTCTCCCTTAGACTTGAATTTCTAAGCATGATAAATTTTTTATCTACACGTTTAGGAAACTCATTTTCTTTTTAATAAAGTACCAAAGTGTTTCCTTCCACATGTATTGCATGTTAAAAATCCCACTTTTTATTCTTCTCCTAATCTAATTTTTTTTTCATTCATCATCTTCTTCTATTTATTCTTTTTAATACTTAATACATAGAGAATTATTTCTCTAACTGATACCTCATGATATTATATCCTCATGTGATGGGAATCTTTTGGTGACCAATACCCTTCATGGGATCCACTTTATCCTCTCAAATAAATGGCTAGTCTTACTCTTTGGATTATGTGTATAGTATGTAATATGTCTTTCTGACCTTGTAATGTTTTCTTTAGACATAACAAAATTTCACTCTTCATTTTTTCGTAGACTCGTGAATTTCCTCTCTATATCAAATTTTTATTCAAAAGGAAAATATTTTTCCATGAAAAGTACGTTAAAATCATTCCAATCGATACTTTATATTCCCTCCACATACTTAGAGTTTTGAAACAATAGACACCAATAATTTTCATATTCTATGATATGACAAACTATAATGAAACCCTTCTACCTTTAACTACTTACAAAAGAGATAAATATATTTTAAAGTAAATTATTAAATCCTATGTTAAAATGGTTTTTTGGTTCTATTGAATGATGGAGGATGTTTTTGCATGAAATATTTTAATTATTACACCATACCTCAGATCAGTAGTATGATTTATAAACGAAAGTTAATTGGTTATAACCTAATTCAAATTCCCTAATATAGTTATAATTTCCTTTGTTCCAAGTCTATATCCAACTCAATATTTATTTGCTTTCCAGAGATTGAAATACCTTTAATTATGTTCTATATTAATTTGGTTTCCATTCCTTCAAATTGTTTCTATTTATAAACAATGACATCCACTAGATCATATCACATCTTTTTGAGTCATAATGTGTAATTTTGAAACTAGTTAAAAACGTATCATAATTTGAAAATTTATTTATAACTAATCTCATAATCATAATATTGGTTTATTTTGGAACATTATCAAATAAAAAAATATTTTTCAAATCATTGAAAATGGTTTATAAATAAAATGTAAACTAAACCTAGCATTTCCACTGGGAGTGTCAAACTGTGTGGGAATTAAATTCTCACTCACCATGCATCAGAATTATGGAAAAAATTTAGTCGAACAACTCTTTTCAGGGTTATTACCACAATATGAATATGTTCCAAAACTAAATCTATTGGGTTTATCTAGATAAATTTGTATTACTAAGAAAACCACTTAATCTTTACCTTACCAAAATTTTATTATGTTATCAAATATTTAGAATTATCCAAACATTATTTCATAGGGTTACGTTCCCTAACCATTGTTTTCTTGAATCTAGTTCCCAAAATTTCTTCTAAACATTCCTTTGATACCAACTATAAATACTTCAACCCTAGAATCCCAAATTCAGTCATTACCTTATTATAATGGAACTACATACAAGATATTTCATCCCAAATGAATTAATAGTTTATTATTCCTATAACACTAGATATATACTCAAACCACATATTATATGTAAAACCTAAAATAAAAAATTGTATTTTTTTGATAACATCATCATTCTATCTATAATATTCTTTTATATCCTTCATAGTATACTTCCATGAATCCAATGTATATTAGCTATAATAAAGTGGTAGATGGGATTCATAGTAAGGTAATGTGTATAGCGGAAGCTATCAAAAAATTAATAAGGCATGAAAAATATGGCATGGTCAATAACTAAAAACTCATGTCATTTGATCACTAACTTGAGCACAAAGAATAATATGGTTGGAATAAATTATGATCAAATAATTTATTATAAATAATCACATGAGATTAAAACATATCCATGGATATCATAACTATTAAAATAAATATATGTATATTAACAACTATTTTCAAAATTATGGAATTAATAATTTCAGACGTCTTATACTTACCATTGTGTCCCCTTCCAAGACATCTTACATAAATGTATAAAACCCTGGATAAATACCCAACAACTTTTATCTCATGATACCTACCAATTAATCGAGGGGATATATAATTATATTTCCCACCCATCACATAATAAGTCTAATTCATTTATCAAATAAATAAAAATATAACTAAAATAGCATGACATAATAATAAACAATTATCCATATTGGAAGAACTAGCATTAGAAATGTCAATAATTTCACTAGTGAGACTGATCTTAAATCATATATGAGAAAATGGTGGACAGAATAAATTGAATATATCCTCATTAAATCATAAAATTCATTTATGGATGTTTATATACATTAAAATTCTTTAAATGATCATAATAAATTTTCTTGAGAAAAATATCCTTTTCAGTTTCAAATCACTCTTCCAAAATCATAAAAATTCAGAAATAGAAAGAAAAAAATTATTTGGAAATAACTATCAAAAATGTTAAATTAATATTTAAAACTTTTAGAATTAATGATGGTAGGAAATTTATTTTATACTATATACGTTAAAAAATATACCTTTCTAACCAAAAACAAAAATTTATTGTTTTCAAAAATCTACTTTATGGTTGAGCAGTGATTGAACCATACACAAGTTTACTAATTTAAAATTTAAAATTAAAGAAAAATACATTATCACTGACTCAATCCCACCACCTTATGTCACTTACTGTTGGGTCACATCTTGATTCATGATCCACCAATATTTTTTGAAATAATGTTACCACAACATCGGTGAGAACCCATAGAAGAACATCCCACCACTAATTCAATCCACCATCATAAAACATATTCAATATCATTAAAAATTATCATAACATTGACATCATATAAAATGTCAGTATTTTCATCATTGTCACTAAAAAACACTATATCAGTCTCTCGAGACCATGAGACCCATCGAGCCATTTTAAATTATCACCATCATGTCGTCATGAACCTGAGACTGCCAAACCACTTATACATAGTGAACTAACATCATCAAAATGAAATATCATCGACACATAATAGATTTGAGAAACACCAATTTTTTCAACATTACCAAAATAGAATAGAACCAAACTGCAAACACAAATAGTACCCTTGACCATATAAGAGTAAGCGAAAATAGATCAAAAAATTAGAATAAAAAAGAATCAGGTTGTGCGAGGATCACCAGTGTTGTAGATCTAACACAAAGAGAAGCATAGTTTTATGAGTTTAGGGTATGGATTTGAATAGATTAGGTATTAGAACAATAAAATCACAGTGATATTGAAACCCAAAACTAAAAACAAGATTTAACTGAAAATGTGGGGCCTAAAAAATCATCGACCATCGAACCACTTATCCAAAAATAACTGATTTACTTTCACTCCAAATATGACCTAAAGATGTATGGTGTAACATGGGCTTAGAGAAGGGTTAGATCATCCATGGGTTTCAATAGAGACTACCCTCATCTAGAACAAAAATTAAACCCTTATTGGCTAACACCAATACATCTCCACCACCATAAAATAAGAAATATTTTTATCGTCACAATTGTAAACCGGATCACGGAGAAAAAAATATTGATGGAGGATGTAAATGGAAGGTAAGATAGTAAATAAAAGAATAGGAATGGTTATTCGATATTCAACTGACCCCATGGTAGATGGATTCCAGTGAAAAACCTAGGTGGATTTGTGAGATATATGAGGAGATCCAAGAGAGAAAGGATCCATCTCTACTTCAAAAGATTCTTTTCTAATTTTCAATACAAAGTCTACAGTACCACATTCGGAAAATGAAAACAATATTATTTTTAAACCATTTTTAAAAAAAATCAGTAATTTCTTAAAATTAATTTAAATAACCATATTGGAATATAAAAACATAATTGAAAACATTTTTTTTAAAAACATGGATATGGAATAAAAAATCAACTGAAAAGATATATAAACTCAATTTTCTTTAAACATATTATTTCAGTATATTGAGTGCTTCAATAAAATAAAATGATAGGATAGAATTTAATTTTAATAAAGAACCAGAGTATAAGGAAATATATTGGGTTTAAGATAAAAAAGTCAAATAATTCCCATATGGAATACTTAAACAAAAATAGTCTTGAATAATAATGAGATTGTGAAATAAACCCTTACCTCATGTATGAATTGCATCATAAATGATTTTAACATATTTTATAATAAAATTAAATTTACTATAATTATATACCATAACCATATAAATGCTTATAATTTCAGATTTGATCCACTTATAACATTTCAATACCTATATATTAATAATTTTTTATTAAAATCATCATTTTTTAGTGTTAATTTTCTCATTTTTCATGTAAGTTTTTTTTGATTGTTTCAGTGCTTTATTATTTATCATATTTCCATAATATCTATAATTATAATAACGATATTAATAATATATATATTTATTATATACATATTTATAATCATCCATGAAAGTTAGAAATTGAAAAATGAATTACACCATCCATGGATATGGTAGGTCATATCTATACATGAAAGTTGATTTCAAATTTTGATGAATGAAAAAAAGGTGAAGAATATTTAACCTTTAAATAATCACTATTAGATCATATATATCATATATATTCATTAAATATATCCTTATTTCCATCCATGTGACATAGAATTGCAAAACAAAACACATCGCTTCGTGGGGGTGGTATACCACACTTACGTGCGACCAACATTATAGTTTTTTAGCTGATGAAAATCTAAGAATAAATACATGATCATGTAATTAAAGAAGAATAATTATATAAGAAATATAATATATAAAAATTAAAACCATTATAATAATCATCCCTTAAATATATTCAGGGAAAATAATTTATATCACTGCCTGGAGATGGTAGTCCACAAGTATGCATGAGTAATACTTTCACTCCCCATTTGGTGGAAATGAGGGTCAATAATGGTGGTTACATAATAATAATAATAATAATAATAATGTTTATTTAAGATACTAAATTTATTAATTTATTATCAATACCATGAATTTATTGAAAATAAAATAACAAATAAATTGAAATAATTAGGGTAGGTTGATTACCACTTCTTTGAAGGCCTCCTTTAAATCCCTTCTTGAGAAACGTTGTGATATAATTTTAAGAATACCATAATCCATAAGTCATGGATAATAAAGTTTATAATAAAATTTTACATGTTTTGGTTGATCTACATGGAACAATATTGTGTAAATAAGGTAGGGAAGGGGTGTCTTTTGATAAGTTGGGGATATGTAATACTTCAAATTTCATAAAAGAATAAAATATATTAATGTCATACTCAAGAAAAATGGTTCCAAATGTCTATATTTTCAAATTTGGGATATTATGAACTCTAAATTGGTTCACCAAATAGTATATAGAAATTTTTAATTTGAAAAATTATTATTATTCCTACGTTTATCTCCCTAGTAAACATGTTTTATCCTTAATCGTTGTAACTATATTTAATATTTTTACAATTTATAATGACCGAAAATTAAGTTCACCATATTAACTAATATAAATTATTATTATTTAAAATATTAAACAAATTTTTTTGAGTTTAATTCACACATTTATTATTATTTAAATTAAAATTAAACCCGCAAACATGATAAATTGTTTTCCATAGTAAATGTTTTCATAAGTTTAAAATGTTTTGTTCCAAAATATAACATAAAATTGATTATAATTATCTTTAATTTATTATCAATAAAATAAATAAATTAATATTAATTTTGAAACTATTTTAAAACAAAAATTAAATTTGTAAATGATTGATATGATAAAAGATATTTTAAAAAAAATCAATATTTTCACTATTCATCAAAAAACAAACTTTTCTAAAATTCATAAAAAAAAACTCTAAGATAATTTTGAAATTATATTTTAAAAAGTCAAATTTATTTTTTCAAATACACTTTATAAAATTGTTAGAAACTAATTATGTTATTTTCACAAAAGAACCAATAAAACCCATCTCTGATGAAAAATGTATTTTTTTCAAAGCATATAATGAATTTACTAAACATTAAGAACTAATTAATAAATATATTTTTATTATATAAACCCTCTATGAATATTTTTTTAATTTATTTTATTCTTGTTCATATCACCAATTTAAGGGATATGTTATAATGGTCACTTTCAAATAATAAAATGTTTATAGTATAATATAGTTCCCTTAAAGTTCAATGTTGTCTATTAAGGATGCTATTAAAAACATACAATTAATTAAATGTAAATATATGTTAAAATAATTTGGTTTTAAAATTATCATTTTATCAATATCACGATAATCATGTTGGAGAAATAAAAATATGAAACTTGCACCGCTAATATACCAAAGACATTTTTTATGACACTTTATATGGCAAACAATAAGGGAAATCCATCACACAAAACCCATCTTGTGCCTCATGATCATATTTCATATATTTTAATGACATATTACTTATGGTAACTGTAATATTATATAAAAATATATAACACTCCATAACAAAAATATGTGTGAAATAACTCAATATCATACATTGAATGGTCAATTATCAATTCACCTTATTAGTAAATGAATCCAACATTCCGAATGATAATGTGGATATTTCCTTTTTTTTATTACCTTATAAATTTTATATTCCTACACACCTTTAATAATTTTAACAATCCATACATAATATTAAGATTCCCCAAACCCGCAATTTGGGATCCAGTACTAGAAATACAAACTTTACACATGTGCTTTGATCCCATATGAGATGACCTAATCATAATACACATATATTTTAAATTATCTATATATTTGAAACATATCATCTCAAAAAAATATAAAACTATAAATAAATTTTTATTTTATTTTGATATTAAAAACATAATATTATTATTTTATAATAAGCCATCATCCTTTCTAAAAAATATTTTTTTCACATGATACCCTTTTAGTTAAATAATCCATAATACTCTTCTTTGTAACTTAGTGATGTAAATATAAGAAAGGGGTGATCTGAGAAGCTTTTTTAGATAAAATATAAGAGATAAAAATCAAATATGATCAAAATATAAAAATGTGGGAATGAGAAGATTGTCATGGTATAGATAGATAACATAATAAAATCATATCCATGAAGGTATAGATCATAAACCATGATTCCTGACATAATACTTTTGATATAACATAATACAATGTTAATAGGACTATAGAAACATGTGTAAATAATCAAGATCAATGAAAATATAACAAATTCACAATAATATGTCCTAGGATGTTTGAATAATCATGATAATATAAAACATTTACTTTATCAAGGATTAGCTCTAAGACCATTATTAAATTATTATCAAGGCTGTTTAATGATAGGTTTTAATTATTATTCCCAATAATATAGTGGATAGTGTCCCATATTGGATTGGGTTTACTTCTCATTTCCATAAACTTATTTAAATGTGTCCCATCATGGATTTCTTTTACTTACTATTCCCTTACATGGTATATCATGATATTAAAATCATCATCCAATGCACTAGAGGTCCATAATGGAACCATAATTCATGTAATAATAAACTATGCATATGTGTACCACATGAAATGAATTATTCATGTTATAATGAAAACCAATGGAAATTATATGGTTTATGCAAAATTTTCAAATTGTACCACATAATATGAAATAAATAATTAGATGATTTGATACTAAAAAATAAATATTTAAATTGTAGTGTATCACAATAACATTTAGAAGGTGGTCGTGAATATAACTCCATTGGAGGAAACTATTTCAGATACATTATAAAAAATGGAACATAAATTATAAAAATAATTTTATTAATGATTTTGACACATTATTGAAAAACAATTATAATTTTCATTCATAAATCTATTAAAGAGATTAAAAGGATAATTTTAATACATTATTTTAAAAATAACTTCTATTAATGGAACCTTTAAAAAAATAATGCATAAGTAAATATAATTGAATTTGAATATAGAAATATAAATAAGTGGAATGAAAACCCTTTTATGTAATTTTATAAATTAACCATGATTTTGAAATGAAATAATATATAAAACAATGGAAATTGAAATTACATTTCAAGCCCATGAAAACATGGAAAGGAATCTTTAAAAATAAAAATATTTATAATTGTGGGGAAATGTGTTCTTGTGGAAAGTATTAAAAAGTAATTTTATGTTCACATCGTGTAATGAAAGTAAAAATTAATATAAGATGAAATATAAAATAATATATGTTTTTATAAGTATATTTATAAAACAAGATAAAGAATATAGACATAGAGGATAATTAATGATGATCAAATAGAAGAAATAAGTTCAACTAAACTTATAGGAAACCTTTTATTTGAATTTAGACCTGAAGAGAATTGAAATGGTAATATGAAATTTAAAACCTATAAATTACTATATTAGTTAAAAATATATGGGTTTTATAGAGTATTATTATACCATTCATTCAAATAGTGATTAAGATATAAAAAATCTCAAATTCAATGTGAGTTTCGAAAAGAAACCATTATAAATTTTTTCACCATTGATGTAAAGTACCTATAATATATAACTTGAAATGAAACATTAAATTATATTAATAAAAATTTAATCATTATATAATTTTTTTAAGAGGTAGTGTATACACCATATAAATTATAATTTGTGCTTAATATAAAACATGTCTCTCATAAGGGATTTTGAGATGAAAAACTCTTACCTTGTAATACTACTTAAATAGATATACTTCAAAATCCAATATAATATTCTAAAACACATCAATAATTATTAATGAAGCACTAGGTTCATATTATTGGATATTTAGGTACAAGTATCTAAGATTAAATCCATAACAAGCTTGTTTCTATAATTTATAATGAATAAAATGTGGTATATTAATATTGACATAAATATTAATATTATCAATACAAAAACTCAATATAAATAACTACTTATTAATTTAATATATTACCAGTAATTAATTTTCCATAAAGATCCATTATAATCAATATTATAGCATTGTTTATCTTGGTGGCTAAACCGACCTAAACAAGGACATGCTATAATCAATGGAGGAGTATGTTTATGAATTTATTTTGGAAAAATGTCATTATTTCATAACATTAATGAAATTATTTAGATTTTATTAATAATATAAACTAAAATTTATAATTATATTATGAATAATATGAATAAAAAATAATGATAAGAAGTTTTTAATTATAAATGGAAAAAATGTATCTCCTCTTGTAATCCTTTTTGGTTTTGGAGGAATAAGATAATTCTCTCGATATTGGAGGCAACCCAATATGGTATAGGGTTATTAATAAAGATAATTTATAATATTATAGGTGGGGATTCTAATTTTATATTTTTCTTTGAAAGGGTAGCAAAATATTCCTTTTATAACTGAGAGGGGTGACATTTTTTTAAATACGGGTTCATTAATATAAAACAAATTTAATATTCAAGTAAAGTGGATCCAAAATTGAAAATTAATGAGGATAATATATGTTATGTGAGATCTTATAGAATTTAATCTCTTTAGATATAAGGTTTTTTAATATTTTCAACTTTACCCATTAATTTAACCCTTTTACATTATTTTATCTTTTACTGTAGCGAATAGTGTCTTCTTAGGTAAATTGTTTCTAACACTAAAAATGAAATTCACCTTTTTAACTAATTTGAACCTGATGACTCAAAATCTGAAATCTATTTTATTATAAAATATTTATTAAATTTATAAAATTTAACCTCAATATAAGTAACCATAGTGAAAAAAATAAAATTTTTAGAAAACAGTACTTATTAAGAATAAAAAAATGAATTTATACTTTTTTAGGATAATGATTGTAAATAGTATAGATTCCTATTAAATTTAATGGTTTGTTATTAAAAAATTATTTTATTTAAATTTCAAACTAATCCATAACTGAATGGTATCTTTTGAATATTTAATTAAACGAAGAGAACCAAAAATAGTTATTTATTAGAATTAAATATAACATTTGTTGTAAAATTTAACCATAGGTTTTTAAATCCAAATTATTATTTTTAAATACATTATTTTACTAATAAAATAAATATTTTAATTAAAAAATTAAAAAAAATTAAATTCAAGCATATATCATGATGATTTCATAAAATTTATTTTATTTTTAAAAATGGCTTTTTTACAATTCACAAAAAAAAACATTTTCAAAAAAATAAAAAAAAATCTCCCTCATATAATTTTGATATAATTAATAAAAATAACAAATTTATTTTATCAAATTAAAATTTCAAATGTTTATAATTCTCACATTAAAATTAAAATATAAAATATAATGAAAAATTATTTTTATTTGAAAATAACTTTTAAAACATTAAGTTTTATAATAATATTTTATTTAAATTGATAATTAGGTTTATTTAAATCTATTTATTTATACATTGAAACATTTTAATAGAATAATACTTTAAAATTGATCAATTTTATTTGAGATAATAATATAAAACAGTTTATACTTTGAAGAATATCCATTTTTAATATTAAATTATTTTAATCACATCACATTAAAATTTTTTGTCTTCTAACCATTAAATTTTTATAAATTATTTAGTAATAAAAACTTTAAAATTATTCTATAAAAATAATTATAATAATTATAATATATAATAATGTATTTTAATTAATTCATATCATTTTATTTACATGAGGTTTTACTCATCCTATAATTTTCATAATGATGTCTCACATTATATTCAAATATTTAATTATTTTATATCTTTAATTATGAAAAAATATATCATGGTATGTTTTGGTTTTATTTTTTATGTGACACAAACTTTTAAACATAGTATTTAAAACAAAATACATAATCTTGAGGTGTTACATTTTAACCTCCTAAATAAATTGAAACCTCGCAATTTGTTTCATCATTCTACACTAATTAAAATAGATTATGTTATTATTAACATAGTTATGACTCGTGATAGAATTTTAAATGAAAAAACAACATCACTAACTTTAATAGTACTAGTAAAATTAAAATTTCTTTCCTAATAAGAATATATTGAAAATTTCATTAGTATCCACCATTTGATCAGTATATACCTCCCTAATTGGTTATAGGACATAGTATTTTCTATAGAAATTCCTTTAACAGCTTCATTTTCATGATCCTATTTCAATTTAAAATTCTAGAACAAAAATATAGAGAGATAATAGTTATAATATCATAAAAAAAAGGTAACCATCATATGAATATGAAATATCAATCCTAAGATTACTTATCCTGCGACACCATATTTTCAACCTAATGCACTTTAGGTCTATTATAGAAATAATTGGATTAAAATTTTTTCCATTTAGTTTAACCTATATTTCTATTTTTTCCCCTATAAATTTCTGTAACCTAATACCAAAAAAACAAGCATCTCTCTAATACTAAGTGAGATTCCCTAGACCCACACTCCCAATATGGTTCTATAAATACAAACATTACTCGAATTTTTGACACCTACTTAGATGACTAGATCATAATTCACATATATTTTACATAATCTCTAAAATTTATACATTTCAACTCAAAAATTTACAAAATCTCATTACCCAATGTCTTTGAGTCTTTAGATATTATAAACATGATCATATTACCCTATAATAAAGATTCAATATTTCCCAAAAAACAACTTCTCATTTTATTTTTTTATAAACACGTCATACATAATAATATTCTTCATAAAATTGGGAAAGGAAACATAAAAATGGGTGAGATTAGATGCTCGTTAAGGGTAAACATAAGTGGTAATTATTGAAAATTATAAGTGATCATATGATGAGAATGTATATATGAGAACAAAATCAAGATTAATAGATATAACATAATATATTCATATGAAAAAAAACATAGATCCTAAATCAATCAGTTAAGGAATAAAGATTTTTGTATAACATAATACATGAGAAATATTATTGTGAAAACATAATTCAATAATCAGGTTCCATGAAAACATAACATAGGAATACGAATATAGCATAAAAGTTTGGTACAAACATAGTCATTGAAAATAAATTACTTTCCCAAGGATCAACACTAACAACATTATAATATTATAGTAAAATTCCCTTGGTGGATTTAGTTTACTCCCCATTCCCATAAACATAGTGGTAATAGTCCTATAATGGATTTTTTTACGCAAAATTCTCATAAAGATAGTGGATAGAGTCCCATAATGAATTGGGTTTACTTAATAGTCCATTACATATCATCTCATATGATTTAATTCTTTACCTAATGCATTGGAGGGTTATAACAGACCCATATATTTCATAATAATTATCTATACATAAGTGTTCCACATTAAATCAATCATACTTATTATCATGAATAAAATGGTAATTAGATGGGTAATAAAATTCAAACTTTAACCACATAATATTTCATCAAGAATTAGAAAATTCGATACCAAATATTCAGTCTCCTAAGAATATTATATCATTAGAAAATTTATAAGTTGATCATCAATATAACTCTATTTGAAGAAAATATTTTTAGATATTAAGGAATTTGGAATAAAAATTATTGATTTTTTTTAATATTTAGTAGAATTTTCATTAAATAAAAGTTATACCTTAATTTCAAAACAAGTTTAAATAAGTGATGAAAAGGATTTTAAAAAATATTTTAAAAATAACATCTATTAATATAACCATAAAAAATAAATCATAAGTAATAAAATGAATAATGAATTATAAAAATAGGCTTCAATGTAATTAAATTACTTTAAATAATTAAATTCAAATATCATAATTTTTAAATGAAATAATTTATAAAATAATGGGAATATAAACTACATTTTAAACCTATGAAAACATATAAAGTAATATTCCTTAGGTAAATTAGATATAATGGTTGAAAATTTATCCATGTGGAAAGATTTAAAAGGGGGTATTTTTTGACCCTTGTAATGAAAGTAAAAAATAATTAAAAAAATGACCTTAATAAATCATATAAGTTTATAGAAGGATATTTATAATTAAAACCCAAGAATATGGATTTGGATAAGAATGTTTCCTGGTCAAAGAGATGAAATAAGGTCATCCCAACTTATAAGAATCCTTTCTGTTGAATTAAGATCCATAGGGAAGTAAAATGGTTAGAGGAAATGTTACATGAAAATAAATAGGGTAGAGTAAAAGAGAAGTGGTTTTTAGAATGGTATAATGAAATTCCTTCAAATAGAAAATAATAAATATACAATATCAAATTCAAGGTGATATTAGAAAAGAAATCCATAAAACATCGGTAATATTTGATTTTAAATCTCTATAAAAATATAACATAAAATACAAATTTATATTACATGAATAAAAACATAATTAGGATATAATATTTTATGTCATAGACCAAATTAGAAACCCCACTAAATCGATACATGAATCAGTACGGACATAGTTTTAGGGTGTTATTGATCCCCATGGGCTGGTGACTATTTCCTAGAAATTAAGAATGATAAAGGGGAATGATTCCCCCATAATAATAACCAATAAATATTAAAGTATGGAATAAGAATCCATAAGTAGTTGGTATAACCAAATAGTCAAAAGGGGAATATACCACAAGGTGGACAAGAACAAAACCCAAAATTAAACAGAAATCCAAGTCAAAACATAAACAAAAATGATCATAATATCTCCTCATTTTAGATTAGATAACATTCTTTTTTGTCAAATCCAACTCAAAGGTCTCACAATCAAGAACACCCACCACCTTTAACTAGTGCTTTCCATTTTCATGGACCTAGACAAATAAAGGCTATAAATTCCCAAGGGAAGAAGTAGGTTGTGAGTAACACTAGTCTAATAGGATCCCACCAAAACATTTCATAAGTAGTCCACATAAAACAAATAAAATATTTTAAAATTTATATAACACATGGAATGGAAATATTTTACCAATTCAATATTAAATAATATTTTAAAATCCTTTAAATATAAATTATAACCCTAGTATAAAAGAGGGTTTCCATAAATTTAGACATGTATAATCATCTTAATAAAAAGAAACATGATAAATTAATTTTATAAACACTAGAATTTATAAATAATTTTCAATCATAGATTCACAATCATAATACCTTGGGTTATTTAGTTTAAGGACCATGAATCCACACACATCTCATGGAAATATGTGTCCCAATATACACACTTCCCTATATCTTAGTAAAAGGGGGAACAGAAGTACCCCTTAATGAATGAACTCCCTAATCATATCAATTTTTTGTATTGTTTCCATCATCAATCCATGACTAGGTAGAGCGGATACAAGCCTATCAGGATTTTTCTCGACTACCCACCAAAATATCATATCTCCCATGTTATTCAAGTAAACAAATCAAGGGTAAAATCATTTATCACCAATAAATTTCCTAAATCATTGTTAAAGTATCTAAAAATAAAGTTTCAAACATTCCATTTCATTTCAAAAAACAAAATCAATTAGTTTTCATAAAAACTTATCCCTTTTATTTCAAATCATTTCATTTAAAGTTCGTAAAACATTTTATACCTTCATTTCAAAAAAAATCCCCATCAATGTCAATCTTCAAATTACTCACTTAAATTTAATATCATTTTTTATAAATCAAAACATCATTTCAAAATCCATTTCCAATGATTTTTATTCAAATACACAATTCCATCTGAAAACATTAATAAATAATATCAAATCAACATTTCGAAATCAACATGAAATATATTTCAAATAAAACAAGAAATAATTGAATCAAATGATATGTAAAGATTATGAAACCACCTACCTAAAGAATAAATAAGACTTTGATGCCTTAATAACTAGTGAAGGAAGAAGAAAATATCTACTTCACCCAATCCAAATCCATAAATTACATGCCCAACAAGAAGGGAAACTCTTAACACTATTTTTAGAACAAAAAGAGAAAATCCAAACCAATTCTAGAACACACTATATGTGAAATAAAATCCAAATGGTGGAGAGAAATCATTTTATTATACAGACAACAATAAAAACAATACACACTAAAATACCTTATTGAGATTAAATATGGCTAGAGTAATCATTACCATATGATCAGGTTCCATTTAGTCATTTAAAAATACTAAAACCCCCACCATCATGCCCTGGTGATTCCCAACACGGTGTGGTGAACTTACCTATGAGACTGACCATGGGGGTTATTCATGCCTTATCCACAAAACCAAGGATGATTGGGTTTGGCCGCAGCCTCCTCCATGACAAGGTCAGGCCTTATTGGTTATGGTGGCAAGGTGGCCACCAACACACTGTGCCATTGACCAGGCCCTACACTAAGAATGGTGGCTCTATTTATTTTCTATAGGAGGATCTAAATAACACCAAATCCTCCACCATGGTTTTGGTTCTTCCATCTGGGTATCAAAAGACCAAAAAACATATTTCAATCCACCATGTACCACAAAAAAACTATGAAACCAAAAACAACCAATTTAATTCTCAAAATAAAACAAGTTAAACCGAATATCATACCTGAATAGACAACATGAGATTCTATAATTCACCCCAACTTAATTCTGTCTAGCCCCACAAAGCCTCTCAAAAAGAATGGTCCACAAAGAGATGTGGTCACTGGTCCCTCATCATCATCCCTCACTCTCGGGTTTCATGATCAATCAATCCATGCATCCATAGAATATATACCAAATGTATGTACATCCCAGAGAGAACTTTCACTTGAGAATCAATAATCTAAATAGGCTACTCAATCATGGCTATAACAGGATCCACATAAATTTACTACCAATTCAAAACATAAGACAATCTAGAAGGATATTTCCTAAACTATGAAATCATACATAAGTTATGGATTAATGAAATTTGAGGAGGGAAGAAAAATGATACACCACCTTCAGAATCTTATCAATGACCTAAAATAGTTCCACATAATTTTTTTTCCAAACTTCCCTTATTTTCCAAGTCGTTGGTGACCTAGTTGATGCGAGACTCTCAAAAAACCTAGTCACCAAGGAAAAACACCAAAGGATAACTATATCCTTATATATAAGATTTATACATGCTATGATAAATTACCAGCCTCTAATGGATCATTATGATCTTTGGAATCGTCTTCTTGACCAATATAGGTCCCACTAAGGAAGATTTTCCAATCTATAACCAACGAATGAATTATTTTAAAGGTTATCCATAGAAGGAATCAAAACGAACTATTTTGATGTATGGACGGTATCTTTTATTTTAGAGAAACTCATTTATCCCCAAATATAAATCCCATGCTCCACCAAATTCAAGGACACAAACATGAAGCATTTTCTCAATAAATTGTATATCCCATTCTATATGAACATTTAGGGTGGTATTATTTTTCTCAACTTGACCTATAATCCCATCACCATTCAAATGAATCTATAAAAAAGATGTTAACATGGGTCCTTATCAAAAAAAAATTTTATATGGAACTTCATTAACTCTGATTATCTCATACAGATATAGATTTCCCTAATCCTCAACATTGGTGGTATCATAAAAAATAATAAAGTGATAATATTTGTTCAATCGGCTAGTCACCTCCTAAAATTCATCTATTTCCAAATGAGTACAAACAAACACCAAAATAAATACCACAGATATCTTATCCTACTTAATAGTTGGAATAAGTAGGGGATGAGGAAAACTAGTTTTTTTATGCTTTTCCTAGATCTACTGATAGGTATAATAATAGGAAGAAAATATATGATTCCCCATTTCATACCTAGCCACCAGAATCGAAGCCTAATATAATAAAAAAAATTATTCATGCATGGATAGAATTCTCACTACAAATGATGAAAATACAATAGCACACCCTTTCTCATAGGTGGTAGAATTAAATAGTGTTTCTTGAAGAAAATTATTCCATGTGTACATAGAGACCATTCACTGATGGTATCCCCACAATAAAAAATATATATATGATACCTCAAAACACATTATCATGATGCTTCTCCTAAAGTATCATCTCAAGAATATAAGATTCTAGTTGCAAAAATTCTTGAGAAAACATGGTATCATCCTTTCAGACTCCCTACTACATGAAACCGAATAATTCCATGATATTCCACTGATTTGATAACTCCTTCATATACTAGGATGGAAATTTCCAACATATAGAATAATACACAATGCTACCCTTCATAAACGTACTAAAAATTTTAAAGATGACCAATTTTAGATACTCCACTGATCGCCTCTCTCAAAGATTTAAATCTTTCTTAAAAAAGATATAACTCTCGTATTATCTTAGGATTAAAGGGTAGATGTTTCCTTAAAAACATTGTGACACAAAATCTTAATAGGATTCAATGGAACTATAATTTATAGATTATATATGTGAGGTATATTTATTCCCATGTTTTTAAAGATGATTAGAACTATAAGACACTATGTGATCACCCTATTTGAGAACATAGACTAAACCCAAACATAGAGTATTACAAAAGACCATGTAACCCTCATAAACATTTGTAGTAGTAAACACTAGAGATAAATTAAAATATTGATTCAAATAATTTAAGAATGTCTGACATTTTGAATCCCAAAAAACCCATTATCTTTTTTGAGTGAGAGAGGTCAATAGAGAATCTAATATGGAGAAATATTTTATGAATCAGAGGTATACCCTACCAAACCTAAGAATATTTGAATCTCAAGTATATTTTCTGGTTCCCTCCATTTTATAATAGTATTTACCTTGTTAGGATAAATTGATTTACCATATTTTGAGACCATGATCCCTAAGAACATCACTTCTCGAATTAAAATTTTAAACTTTCAAAGATTGTAAAATATTTACTGACACCTCAATATTTCCAAAACTGATCTCAAGTGAAGCACATGATCCTCCTTAGTTAGTGAGTAATTGAAGATTAAATCCATGATTAAACCAAAAAGGGTCCTGATATTTGTTGTAAATTCTTTTAATTGGTTTTATAATCATAGAAGGAGTGTTGGTTACACAAAACAATTTAGAAAGATACTCTTATCATCACTATATACTCTTGAAAGTGGTCTTATGGATATGATACTCCTTATATCTAATCATGTGGTAACTAGAATGATGATCTATTTTTGAGAAACACTTTTCCCATTTCAGTTGATCACACAAAGAATCAATGTAAAGAAATAAATACTTATTCTTTATCATAACCCAATTTATTTCCAGGTAAACAACAGACAAGTAAAGGGTTCCATCAGGCATCCTAGTAAAAAGAATTGTTGCTACCCAAGGTGACACACTAGGTTGAATGAAGTGTTTGGACATCAATTCATCCAACAAATTATAAATCTATTTCAGTTAGGATAGTTTTATATGGTAATTGTGGATAGATAATGACTAAGTAACTAGGTCCAAGTAAATATAGAACTCTACCTCCCAATCTGGTGGTGGGTTAGAAAAGTATGAAGGAAATGCATTGAGAAATTCAACAAATACTGAAACAATTTCAGTGAAATAGAATTCTTAATTCATCTAAAACACACACTATGTTTTCATCCTAACAATATTTAGAAGATATGTTCTAGATTAAATACACCTTGGATCCCACTCTCCCTAAAAACATAGAACTCCCTATTGGGGGTGTTAAATGGAACCCACCATTAAAAACTATCAATTTGAGATTTATGAGTAACCAACCAATCCATTATAAGAATGAAATTCAAAGGATTCATATTGAGAAACAAAAATCCTGATATGGTCTTGATCTCTAAAAAATAGAATTCACCAAAGGATCATTGGATACCTTACTTCCTCTTCATCCCAACTGGTGTTCCAATATCCATCATAAAAGGTATTATCTCTATTAGAATATCCAATAGGTATATAGTCATAGTAGATAAGAAATAATAAAATTCACTAATATCAAATAAATTATCCACTAAAGATGAAAAAATATAAATATTACTAATCATTATTATAGGACCCACATCAGTTCCTACTAATGATTCATTCACTATATAAAGTTTCTTCATTACTAATTCTAGAAGTTAGAAGCCAATTATTATTGAATAATCTAACTATGCAAAAGTTATTCTTCATACTGATGATCTTGGACCACTACACAAGTTTTCCAAAACATCTAATAACCTTTTCATGTGATATTAACCTCTATAATAAATATAAATATTCATTTCCTCAATGAAAAGACACCCTGATTGCCTAATCATTACCATTGAAAAAATAGTAAGGGGGATTACTATACACTGTAGATGATATGGATAAAGACTTTTTTAAAGAATCGCCACTATTTTTTCCATCATGATACTTTTTTCTATTACTATACACCTTTATTTAAGATATAAAGCTAAAACTAGGATTAGGAGGAACTCTCATCCACCCTAACTTACCAAATTGGTCAATTTCCACCATCAGATCTCTATCTAGAACATAATAATATTGGGTATTCTTTGGTATATGCACATGATACATTATATATTATTTAATACCCATTAGAAACATCTAGTCCCTCGGCGTCTTATTTGACACTACCTCCTATGAAAACTGAGAAATTTTAACCAAATGATTAACGTACTGAGTCATTGTCTAATCACTATGTAGAAGTTTGAGAAACTCCATAGACATATATAATACAACTTAATTTGGATATAATTTATTAATGAAAATTTTCCTGAACTCTTTCCACTTTAATACATTAACCCACTTCACTAGAACTATAGTATCTTTTCATCACTTACTAGGCCACTCAAGGTTGAATATGACACATTTCACCTTAACAGAATCTAGAATCTCTAAGAATGTGAAGATTCATTCAATCTATCCTAAAACATATTACATATCCAGAAGATAGTTCATTACCTACAATTATATTGGATTTTTATAAATAAACTCTTAGAAATGATCTTTACTATTATACCATTAAGGTATCACCTCTCTAGCCTGAGTAGGGGTTGGTGTGGCTCTTAGAACAAAGTTTTATCCACATGCACAACTACCCCTATGATTTTTTAGTCAAATTAAGGGTTTTCTTATTTTGTTTCATCATCATCTCCCTCACGAATCTTTATAAAAAATATTATTAGAGGCATGACACTATAAAACATCAATACGAAACAATAAAACATCATAATAGACAGATGAGATCATCCACAATTATATTTATAAATCAAATTAGGAACACAAATCTCATATCAATGTTTGGAAAAATTCAAGAATCATATCAAAATCCACCTCAAAACATTTTTTACCTATCACCCATTGTAACATATTGCTCTCTATGATGAGTGGTGGATAAGAAATTTCTCATAACATACTCTTTAACTCCTGAAAATCCAATATCTTATCTACCAAGATATCCTAAACTACATACTAACATCCAAAAAGAGATAAAATGTTCCATTGATATCAATTTTTCACGAACCAAACAAGATAATTTAAAAAACCAGTACCTGAATCAATTTTTATATGGCATGCATAGCATTACCATTCTCTATGGAAAAGAGGCTAGTGCTTGGTCATAAAGAATTATCAAGAAGAATGATTTCACTAATATAATTTAAAAAAATAATAAATTAGGATATAAGAAATCATAATAATGTTTTATTTCAAAATACCCAAAAATGGAAAAGTTCCACAAGGTAGAAAAGAAAAAAACCTAAAATAGAATAACAATCCATATTATCACATAAAATAAGATATCCACAATATCTCCTCACAATATATAGATCACATACTCCTCCTATCACAACCAACTCTAATGTCTCATAATCAAGAACACCCACCTCCTATAAGTTGTTTATTCATTTTCCTAGACCTTGAAAACTATTGTATACAAATTCCTATGAAGAAGTTAGAGTTTGATAAACACTATCCCAATATTATCCCACCAAAACATTTCCTTATAAGACTATATCAAATAAGAAAAATATTCTCAAATTTAAATAAAAAATTTCATATAAATATTTTCATAATTAAATGTAAAAATTTATTCTTAAATCATTTCAATATAATATATAAAATATGTACAAATGATTTTTTTTCATTAATTAAGGTATGCATAATAATATCAATGAAAAAATATGTGAGTAATTTATTTTATATACCCTAGCATATATGAGTCTTTTTCAACCACTAAACTAAGGTCTTAGGTCTTGGATTTTGTTATATCAAGGCTAAAGGCTCCATACACATTTCATTGAAATATGGACTTCAGTTTTCACACATCCCTATATCATAGGCCTAGTGGGAGTAGGATTCCACCACCTTGTGAATTAACTCCCTAACCTCATCAATGTTTAGTACCATTTCCATTAATAATATATGGTCATGTAGTGTTAATACAGGCCTATTGTACCTGTCCATGACTACCCACCTAACTACCCAGGCTCCCATGTACTTCAAGTAAATCGGCCAACGATAAAAACATTCATATCAAATATATTTAATCAATTATCATTTAATTATCCCCAAATCAATTTTCATACATTACATTTTATTTCAAAAACAAATATCAAATAGGTTTCACCAAAACTCATTTATTTCATTTCAACTAATTTGATTCTAAGTTCATAAGACTTTTTATTCCTTCATTATTTAAAAAACACCATCAATTTCATTCATAAAATCAATCATTTAAATTCAATATATTTTTCCAAAAATAGAAAATTTATTTAAAAATATATTTCCAAAGAGGTTTCTTCACACAAAAAATATCTTTTGAAAACATTTATTAGGAATCTGAAATAAATATTCAAAAATTAATTAAAAATCCATTTCAGATCAAACATGAAATAATTATTTCAAATGATATGGATGGATGAGAAAACTACCTACCTCAAGAACAAATAAAACATTTATTACACCAAAAATAATAAAGGTATCGGAAGATATTGAGTTCACACAAGCCTCAATCTACCATTTTCATTCCCAAGAATAATGGAAATACCCAACATTTCTTCTTGATGGAAGACAAACATAAAAACCCCTTTTAGAAAACACTCAATATAAATTATGAGGAAGAGGAAATAGAAACATCAATTTAGTAGTGTTAAAATATGATCAATGATGAAATAAAATACATTATTAATATTTCATATGTTTTGAGTAACAGCCCTTATAAGATCAGGCATCATTTGGGTGTTTTGAAAAACTAAAACCCCACCACCATGCCCTAGTGTTTCCCCTAACGGTAGAGTGACCTTGTCTAAAAGACTGGATAGTGGGAATGGCCTCACCCTATTCTAAAAACCTATTTTATTTTTTTAGTGGTGATGGCCACCACCATGATAATCTAAGTCATCATAGTCCATGTTAGACTGGGTTTCCAATAACACACAATGCCCTTAACCATGCCATGTACTGGGCATGGTGGCTCTGACAATTTTACCCATGTGTATTAAGAGAACACCATGGCCTCCCACATGGTCAAGGTGCTACTTATTTTTCACCAAAATACTAAAACCTATACTAAAAAACACCATGAACCTCAAACATCTCTAAAAAAACCAATTTATGCCTCAAAAAAAATAAGGTGAACCATAGATCATACCTGTAACAAAAATTTGGTATGTTTCATATCAAAGTGGTAGTATATACACCATATAAATAAAAATTGGTGTATAAGTTGAAATATTCCTCAAAGATGTAATTTTGAGATGATAAACCCTTACATTATATTCCCACCTAGTTAAACATGCTCTAAACTCTTATATTATACACTAAGACTCATTAAACATTTATTTAAAAACCTTATTCAAGTGTATTTAATTTTATATTAATATTTTATATTCAATTATTACTTATTTTTATTAAATATTGAACTATGATCTTTAAAAATTACAACCATCCCTTATTTGGTTTGGTATAATAGTTTCAATCATCATTACATTTTCATGAGTTCATCATCTATAGAAAGGATAATGTACTTTAATATAATTTTTATAATTATTTAAGAAGTTCCATGATCATTACAGGGAATTTTGGGTATATCCCTCCAATATAAAATCCATAACTTTATTGTTTCAATAATTTTTAACAAAAAAAGGTGACATATTAATAATGAGTTAAAAAATTAATATTAATAATCTATAATAAAATAAAAATTATTTATTTATATCATATATTAAAATTTATTGAGTTTCTATATCCATTTATGATAAATGTGTATTGCATCATTCATGTATGTGGTTAAACTGAACCAAAGAGGAACATAATATAATCAAAGGATGTGTATGTTTAATAAGTTATTTTACTAAAATATAATTACTAAAAAAAATTAATGATCATATTTTTTATATTATTAATGTGATAAATAAGAATTTAAAATTATTGGATTAAGAAAATAATTCAAATAGAATGGTAATATATTATAACATACAAATAATAAATCATATAAACTCTATTCAAACCTGAAAAATGAGCATCGATGATTCTAAGGTTCATGAAATACATGAAGGATTTAATTTATTTTCTTCACACAAAAAAAGGAAGTGGTAGAATGACTACATAAAATCCAGGTAGCTAAATCATCAAGACTATGTAACCTCTAAGAGGAAACATGAATGTTTGATATTTGGAAGGTTGTTAGAGTGAATCATGTTCTTCACGTGATCATTGTATTATCACATGGAGCCCCTTTTTCAATTCCCTCTGATCATACAAATCCCCTTAGGCAAGCCTGTCGACTCTCAAAAAGGCATACAAGCGAGCATTGATGACCATGACAAAGCTACGAATCATGTTTCAATAATCATGTGAATTTTCAATCAATAGGAATATTAAAATAATATAAATTAATTTATAATATAATGGAATAAAAGTAAATAATATTTTTCCAATGGACTGGTTCCATGATTTTCATGCAACGTGATTATGTATTTCATATGACCTTATGGAGCCTCTGGAGACATTTCAACCAGGTCATGTTAGAGCATATTGATGTGCCACATTCAATGGTGAAGGACCTAAATTTTTTTTATTAAATCATGTGATTACCCCATAGTTCTAGAAACAAGTGGAATGATTTTCTGAAATAATGCTCGTACACCATCGCAAGATCCAACATTCCTCACGCGACACTTCACAAAAAAGAATAGCGATGGTACGTGAAAATGCCCACACTCTACCATGAGATAACCTATTGATAATGTGATTCCCTGGTGGATATTAATTGTTAAAAGTCCATAGGTCTTGTAAATAAGGTATAAATGGTTGAAAAAGGCATAAACCACTCATGAATGGAAGATATGTTGATTTTCTTGAGAAGGAGTTAGGTGCCTCAAGTTATCATTATTGATCATTAGAAGACCCATCGACAAGAGTGGTTCATATCATAAGAGGACCCTAAGAAGCCAAATTAATCTCATGAAATTCCTCTTACATTCCATCTTGATACCATAAATTATCTCATACAAGTCTTCTTTGATAATGTAAAAGCATTTCTACAGGTATCATGGTCTCTTAAAGACTACTATATATATGGGTGTAATAGTACAAAGTCTATTTAACATGTGAACATGATTATATAGAATCCATTTTTTGAGATTGTGTCTAATAGATATGGTGATAATAAATTGTTCTCATGGTCATTGTTTATCCTGTGACACCATGGATCACCCATGGTAGGATCATTCAAAACGCATGATGAAAAACTCCCTCTACAGACTCTATCGATTATATGTGATATGTGAATCATGAAAGGAAATGTATCAATGGGGTGGAGAGGCCTATCAATCCCCCCTGATATAAAAAATAGGACGACTATACACATGTTACACAAGGCATACCCACATCATCACAAAGACAGGGCTTCTGAGAAATTGAATCTATGCCATCGTAGGGGTCTTGCACTAGGTAGTGTTTTTGGAATGGCCTAATGGATCACATGGAATGGATATGTGATTCACATGATCTCTCTATAGACTATGTCGAGGACTTCAAATGGTCTATCCAGGTTTTGTGGAAGAATTTATGCATGTCAACTTGGTCACATAAATCCTAAATAAACTAATTTCTGAAGATCCTTGAGAAACATTTTTAATAGAGAATGATAATATTAAAGGATTATGCAAACAATGATAATATAAGGGGTAATTTACTTCACATGGCCTATCTGGGTCATCCAACAGCACCATTACATGTCAACAACAACTAGAAAAGTCCTCTAGATATGTCATCTATATCCTATGAAGTCCTCTAGAAGTGTCACCCAAGTCTTTTGAAGCCCTTCAGACATGTCAATCATGTTTTTAAAATTCATCCCAACATGTCACCCAAGCCATGTAAAGTCCTTATAAAATATCAACCATGATCACACAACACCTTTGTACATGTTTGTGTTGATCACATAAATACCCTTAGATGTGTCAACCGAGTCATGAGACAGTATTATGAACATGTCAATCGAGTCATGTGATGGTATTATGGGAATTATTGATAGATCATGTGATAGTACTTTAGAAATAATAGATAGATAATTTGATATACATATAACATGACTACTTTAATCAGGTGAATCACCCAAAGTCATGCTAGGTTTTTCAAACAAACACTTAGGATATTCCAGGAAGATACTCCAGTAATGTCAGGTTGGCACCCATAAAATGTCTATGAGATTCTACCTGTTGTGTTAAAATTATATTTCAAAAAAAATTTATACAAACCTCCAACTAAAATATGAGAAATTTTATTCCTGTCCAAATAGGATGTGTAGGATTCCTTTCTAAGGCACGATCTCTAATGGGCATCCACCTCGGTGTAAGTCCCTCCATAATTCTTCTACTCTAACATATGGGACCCAAACTCTCCTATGTTTTTATCATTATTTATCATCAATAAGTAGATTGAGAATCTAACTTAACTATAATAAAATTTATTTATATCTAAATAGTATATGTCAGAAACCTTTCTAACGCCCAAGATCCAATGGGAAATTATCGTGGTATAAGTCCCATCATATCTCAGTCACTCTAACACATAGGACCCAAACACTTTTATGTGTTTATTGTTATTTATTATCCATCATAGGATTGACAATATAACTAAACTATGATAACTTTGATTACTCTTTAGATAGGATTTGTAGGACACCTTCCCAAGGCCTAATCTATAGTATTAAACACCCCTTTAGGGTTTCCCCGTTGCATAACTCTTGTATTCATATGCAGTAAGCTTGATCAATTGTTTTCCCATGTTTCTCACACCAAACATGGATTAAATGGGATTAGATATTTTCAATTATCATATCAATCACATCATAAATCTTTCCTATCCAAGGATACCTCAGCATATAAGCCACAATCATTGGCATGATACAACTATCCCCATAAAAGCGAATTCACCTCAGTGTAAATCCTAAAGAAATACCAATGTTGGTAAACCCTAGGAGAATAACCATCATGGGAATTAATTATAATTCACCACTGATCAGTGGATTAATGAAAGACCTAAATACAATTACTCTAATTCTTATTATAAAAAAGATATGTTGGATGCCTTCTTAAGGATCAAGCTCCATGCCCAGTGCCCCAGTTCCCCCGTATATGTCCCTTTCACAAGATACAAAATTCCATGGATCAAATTAACTATGTGGTTTTTTATTCCTATTTTAAATAACATATGTTCTATTCCTCATAATGTTTTAATCCAAACCTTAAAATACTAATAAACTCCATGTATTATAGTAAACTCTATAGTTCCTAGTTATATAGATTCAAAATATAAGTGGGTACTCATTAAATAGAAATATAAGGAAATGGATAAAGAACCTCATATGTATATATATTTTCTAATTAATATAACCCCTTTTACACATAAAATTATTCGACACCTAGTCATTTTATTAGGTTAAATAGTATCGCATCGAGATTAGGAATAGATTCATGATCATATCATAAACTTATAATAGATTCCTAAAAAAAACATAACCCCACCCCCCAAAGGGTACAATGATACCCACCACCCATACTCTTGAAGAATGTGTGTTCTTAAGTTCCATTGGGTGTGAAACCCCAAATAATCACTTGCCTTTGGAAGGTAGGTACATACCATGATATGGATGTGGGAGTTTTTGGTAGTTTCTAAAAGATGAAAATGGTGAACAAGGTGTAAATTATTGTGCAACCATAGTTGATTGCACACAATAATCCTAAATAAGGAAACAAAAATTGTAAACATAGGCCAAAGTAATGTAATGAAAAAATAACTAAATCATTATAGGTGTTGGGTACCTTTTCCACTAAACCCAAGACACCATGAATTTTTGAGTGAAAGCAAAATGGTGAACCCAACATGAATCTTTCTAATTTTGAAAAAGATATTTTGATCATGCATATAGACATTTTGTTTTGTGTCTCCTATAAAAATGAAAATAGTATACTCAATGTGAAGTCCCACGTAACTGAGGTTCCCATGAAAATTAAATTCTCACAGTGATAAGTTCACATGAGAAAATGAATAAACCAAGAATAAGAAAGAAAAATTGTGTTAACTATACATAGATAATTGGGAATGTTTCATACATATGATGATGCACTGATCAATGAGATTGTTCTTTATTGTCATTGTGACACTAGTTATTTCTCTCAAAAACAACAACCTACCCTAAGATTATATATTCATCGAGATATTGTTTGGAAATATTAATTATAGCTACAACCACTGCATTTTATAGAATAACATCACCCACCTAACACCTTCAGCTTCAGGGGGAGAACAAAATGGTTTGAGAATACCATAGACATAGTATGATCCTGACCATTGAAGCTACATATAAAGGTCTCTGTAAATTGAATCTAGTAGGTCTAACTCATCCAAAGAAAGTTTTATTGAAACCAATGGAACTCATTTCCAACTTTAAGGTATTTGGAATCTTATACCCAAATCATGGAAACAAGCAGATAATGTATTTGATGAAGGCAGATCAATAAATCAACCATGGGTCTATTATGGTTTAGTTTTCACTGAGGAGGCCTCTAGCCAACCACTATCCCCAGTTTCATCCCCCCAGTGAAACTCATTTTCCTATTGAGTGAACCACATGACACATTTCCACCTTGGACACTCATGCATTGTTACAATGGAATTATAATGAGGAATATAAATTTATGGATAAATGTGAGTGGGATCATATCTATTCTTCTACTAAAGAATCTCATCAGTATATTCCAGACGTAGCTAGTTGGAAGGATCATATCCCTACCAACACAGATCGAGTCTAAAATTTTATTCCTATAGAAATAATGGGGGCGGAACATATTCCTACCCCTACGAATAAACCCTATCATCATATTCTGATGGCACAAGGAGGATTGGAGTGGGATTATATTCCCCACCTCAATCGAAGATATCTACCAGTACATATTGGAGACTAAAACCTTGCATGCCTACATCCCTGCACAGACTTTTCTAAAGTTCCACTATATTCGAGCAATAGTTGAATAACTCTACTAGAATATTATAGAACTAGTATACATACAGGTATAATCACATATTCCTTTCCTGATTGCTACAGAAGCACATCTCTGTGATCAGTATGACCATGTGGCTACTCTAGAGAAAGAACACATTACTTCTCTGATCAAGGAGGATTATTCGTATATTCTGATAAATAAGGAGTCGCAGGTCAAGGATAATATTCACATTCTAAAAAGGTTTCACCAATATGAAGCATCACATGCATTAGGATCAGTTAAAAGTCATAAAAATGACCGATGGAATACTATAATGGAATAGAAATGTGCTCATATCCTTGTTCTGAATAAGATTCACCAAGTAAAAGTAGTACATACTTCTAGGAGGTCTTATATTTTTGTCAAAAAAGACTAATGGCATACTCCAAATTCATAAGACTCAACTGATATCCTCATTTTGACTATGGAACACTAAGTGACAGTGGAACATGCCTCGGGACATGCTCATATTCCTACTGAAAAATACTAGTGGCATACTCCAAAGGGACAATAAAGGGATCCCCAAGTGGGAGTAGCACATTCCTCGACACAAGATCATATTCCTATCAATGAAGTTTCTCATCATATTTTAGAAGCTCACATAATCTTGGATCATATACTTATTTCCGTCAATAAATAACAGAACCACCATCCTTAAATGTCTATATATGAGGAGGCTCATAACCCTTCTCCCATTCTTGAGGTTCTTAAGAATGTTCTTAAAGGAAATTTTTATTTTAATTGGTCTCATATCCCTTCTTTAGCCATAATTTACTAGCATATTTTTGTAGCCGCCCACAAGTAGGGTCGTATTCTTACTAATAATACAAAATATCATTGGTATACTCATGTAGCTTCTCAACAACTTGATCATATTCTTATAGCACTATAAAATTATAAACACATTCTTGCAACCTTTGTGTTGGATTCTCATATCCCATATCAATCCCAAAATATAGGTCGGCATAATCGGGCCATAATTTAGAATGAGGATCCTATCCTTGAACTACTCAATGCTGGTTTCTTTTTGGCTATTTTAAACATTTCTATAACAGCTAATGGTTTAATAGACTCGTGAAATGATGCTTCAAGTAATCACTACCCCAAATTTCTTTCTTATGGTAGTGTGTATATGGATCACATGGACTCTAATCCTGAAATACACTATAGCCAACCACCCTACTATGATATCTCCCTCGAACAAAGAAATCATCCCCTTTCCGAGACACCTCTATATAGGGAGGTAATCAAAACAAAAAAAACATCATATATATAAGTTATTTAAACACTAGTTTTAACCATATATATTTCCCCATAAACTATCAACGACACTTCACTATAGTCAGTTGGTAGCCTAGAGATGCGACCATTGTGGTCTAACCAAGTGGAGGTATATAAATCTAGTGAAGAGGAGGATCACACAAATATATGAAGAGATTTATCTAGAAAAAAACCTCCCAACCATACTTTGTACCCTTTCCAATTCTGACCATGAGTTCCCAAATGATCTAGATAAGTAGTTCATTAGTTTCCAATTCCAAAATAGGAGGGAAACTCAGCATCAGTTAAAGGATAAACACCTCCCCTATCTCAGATATGAGGTTCACCTTCAAATCATCAAAATTTTGTGTTATCAACTAGAACTAGATTCTATCTGCATGGATTGGGACCTAAGACTCTAAAAGAACATAAAAATATGAAAAACTCTTATTGCTATTTCACTATAATACTTCGACAACTAATCGTTAAATCATCATCAAATATCTATATCTGATGATGGGGAAAGTATGGAGTTTTCACCTAACCACAACCCTGTCTTATTATAACTCCACATATACAGCATCTTGTAATGTCATATCCTCTAATGAATTCAGGGTACTAGGTAACGTGTGATTCAGTTTGTCAATACAATAAAAAAATCATGCTTTCAAGATGGAAATTTTTCATGAGTGGAGGGATAGGACTGCCAACATACCTCTAAATAGGGCCCCTTGAAACAATGGGAAATCAATTCAGATATGGAATCCAAAGTTGTGTCTAACCAGAAAACTTCCCTTTGAAAATAACCCCCATAATGCATTAACATTGAACTCAACTCATACACAATCATAATATATCCAAGTCAAATGATTCACAACAGGTGCATCCATTAAAGAAATCCAAGAGAAAGCATATCCCATTAGGATAGAGGAATATTTACCACCACCCCCACACCTCCGGTCACTAGTCCCTAATAAGTTCATGTAAATATAAATGGTAGTTGAACACCAACCTCATCCCATAGGGATTGGGGAATTTTTATCTCATTTTCTGTCACTGGGATCGTCAAAACTCAATAGGGTCTTGGATAAGTCAACAACCATTCTAGATCAAACCCATCCCGTTGGTATGAGGGGAATTTATATCTTAATTATCGTCTCAGGAGTCATCAAATCCTTGAATAAAATCAACATATCCTAAAATATTGGATCAATAAGAGATAATAGTGGCCCCAAATCATCCCTATCACAAAGGTTTGGGGTCATTTTCATCATTTTTATCACATCATATTGAATCAACCTTCACCAGGTATTAAGGTAAATATCGATGGTCAGCATCCCATTAATTTCTCCTACCACCATAAAAACCTTTATTATTTAGCTTCCATTCAGAAAACATGGCTGGAAACTCCCTTATGCTAACTATTCGTAGAATATAGTGTGTGGAATATATTTCAAATGAAATCATACCTCGTAATAGTCATAAGCCAAAATTTTCTAATATGGAAAAGTGTTATAAAAATTAAACTGATGAATCCCTCTATGGAGAAGTAAGTTGTGTAGAATCAACCTATTTCATTAAGAGTAATGAGAAAAAAACCATTTCTCGATACACATCAAAAAAAAATTGACCATTAATAAAATTTATGATCAAGATCAAGATGTAAATACAATGGGATGAAATTTAGAAAATATACCTCGAGAAGAGGGTGATCTGGATGCCCCAACTGAGGATGTACATACACTAAATTAGAGGATGAGAAAAACAGGTCACCCCCCCCCCCACAATTAAATACCACCTCTAGGATGGAACAATTACAAGGATAAAGGGAATGGTGTGGATATATCCCACTCACCATAAAAAAGAGATGAAATTCCCTCCATAGTGGAAAAACTCGAACAATATGGGAATGAGATAAAAAATCTCACATGACTCAATAAGAACCTACTCAGTGGAAACATTACCACTAGGTACCACCTTCCAACATAGAGAAATATCCCTCCTCCTACACATCAGGAAAGATAATATCTTCCTGTAAGTGAGAAATATGAGTGTCATGATGGCTCTGGATCCATGCAATCGGTCTACATTAATGGGGATGTCAGAGATGATTGTGACATTCCTCTATTATATAAAAAGTCTCTCCACCACCAATGTTTCCATTCATTATTTGAATGAATCAAAAATTGGTGGGATATGAAAATGGGGCCACCTCATCAATCCTTACCCACTCCATAAAGAAGGGAGGTGTCCTACATAGTTGTACATCCATAACTTCTCAATTTTATTAAATCCTTAACTAATATAATGGAATCCATGGAAAGGTGGAACACGCCCATGAAACTCTATAAGAATCAATATCTCGAATGGGTAGATAACAATTTCCCCCCACCCAATTTCGATATTCATATATTCTTATCCTTAGATGGAATGAGAGATCTAGAACAACATCTGACACAATATATGTCCCGATGTGACGTGATGATGGGCCCTCAAGATCATCTGGAGATGGAGAAGATGATATTAAATGAATAGACTCTAATAGGGATAGCCATTATTTGGTATAGCATATTTCCAGTAAGATACATTGTTAGATGGGAAGACCTTTGTTTCCAATTCCTTGATCAGTTTAACTTTATGCAAAGGAAAAAAAATATTGAAGACCTCACAAATAGTAATCAATGTGAAAATGGTAGGGTTTCTAACTTCATCGTTAGATTGAAGGGTTTAAACTATTCACTCGTCATACCTCTTTCATATGATCAACTGTTGGAACTCTAAACTATAAATATTAAGGATGAGCTACCAATTCCATTAATCCTAATGAAGTATCTAGGAATATTTTGAGGGTTTTCTAAAATGACATATTTCTTAAAAGATTCCATTCAATGGACTTGGTCTAAATCTTTTCCCATTCCCTTGTAATATGGTAAAATTTTTGTTAGGGTAGAGACTATCATTGTTACCCTCAAACAAGTAACGGTTCCCATTCAAGAACCCAAGTAGGCCCCAAATCACCCAACACCTCTAGTTGAGATACGACAAAAAAATCAACCCCTCGAATATAAGAGAAAAGAGATCAGGGTTACCCACTATTTGAGGAATATATGAACAAAGTGTACTCCATAAAAAATGATTAAGTTCCCATTTATTTCCTTATATCCTTGTAAAATATCCTACTCAAGCTACTACGGTCTAGGAAACTCAAAGAGGTTGACATCATTGATCTTTCTGGCTACTTCCCTTTATATAGGGGTTTGGGTCCCACCATTTAGGACTACTTCCTCTTTAAATATTTTTTCAAATGAATGGTTGACTCTATTTATGTGAGGTTAGTGAATTTACCATCACAAGTGATTTTTGTAACCATCACCCAATCAAAATATGGGGATATTGTAAAGAAGTTTTGTCTAGGCATGGATAGAAGTTTGATAACTGGATGACTTTAAAAAATTTATTGGGATCATTCCTCCCTGGGAGCATAGCCTATCAAAAAATAATGATTCCCATCATATAGGGAGGTGACATTAAATACACCTTTTGAAGGTGGATGTGATCACTAGACACATGAATAGACAGAAGAGGAAGAGGCATTTTTAGCACCTATAAAAACATTGACTCCTGTAGATTTCATTCCATCAACATCTAGTGAAGTAAAATTGTGCCACTAGAAGGAACCCTCATCGGATGAAGATATCATCTAGGGTTTTGTTAACTTCTGACACATAAAATACTCATTCTCAGATAATGAATATGCCTTTGAGTATGAGTCCCTCAAACTAGAATGGGGGGATAGAGATCTAAGGTGTGATAAATGAGGATACATGGGACAATACAGGTGTGGTCAAACCCAATATCTCAGTAAAATCCATATAGAGGACATATATGTAGCTAATATTCAAAAGATAGAACCCCATAAATCACAAAAGAAACATGGAGGTGTCCCAAATCCCTCCAGTAGTCATCCAAGACCAGTCATCTTACACGACCATCTGGAAGGGGTGAGATTTTCTAATCATCCTAGAAAAAGGGGGATATTAGTGATACCAATGCCATATTAATCAAATGTTCATTGTACCTCTTCACAAGAACCAGAATCATTCCTCATGAACACCCCATCTTTTGAGCCCCAAAATGGGGAGTATCTAGACCTTGGGAAGTTCATAACTTTTACACAAAAGTAAGGAAATCTGAAATAGTTGGTAGTTTTTTCCTAAAAACGCTCAATCCAAGATTCTCTCCATCTTTAAAAATAACTAAGAGAGGTTCTCATTGAATCCATCCATATCCCATAGGAGTTTGATACATAAGTCACTGCCCTTAGGGTTTATCGATTAAAGACTATACCATTAGAATTCATTTTCTCCATCTCATTCCCATATCCAGATTAGGAATATTTTATCCAGGGACATATAACACTCCCTTAGGATTTATGGAAACTAGTGAATTTTAAAATTTGAAGGGATCTGATTTATAATAGTTTCGGGATCAATCTCATCCTCATTCAAACCCCACGATGTTTGGGATATATCAATGTAGGCTTATATCCTATAAATCTAACCATCCTAGTGTACTATCAGATCAAATAAACAACTCAATATAAAATAAACCACAAGGCTTAGTTTTGTGATCTCACATCTAATGTTGAGATTATGGTTATCCAGAAAGAGGCAACATATAATTTCTTACACAGAAGACCTTGACTTTATATACATATAAAAGTACCTTTAACATTTCATCAATGTTTGAAATGACCAATCAATGGAAAGGTTGGTATACTACATGGTGACAATGACTCCATCGTGTATTTTTAAGCTATATATGATATTGTGTGTTTATATAAAAGAGATTGAAAAAAATTGGTAGTGGTGAAAATATGTTGGTTGTATACCCCAATGGATAGAGGACCACCCTTTAAAATCCTTGGAGTATTCTCAGTGGTGATTATGTGATACCCAAAAACCTGATTGAGGTTGTAGACTTTATCCCATATGTCCAATCTCATCATGTCCCCAATGACTATATAACAAAAAATAATTATCTCCATAATCTCTCTGGGATGACTATGGTAGTTCATGGTGATAAGGTATCTTCTCATGGACTCTATTACCATGATAATGATAGATTTTCCCCAAGATTAACCAACATTCATTAAAAAAATTACATAGACCTGGAGGTGGAAGAATAATAACATGATATTTTTAATTCCCCTCCCGAACTTGAGGAAGACATATCCACCACCATCTATGAGCTCAGGTAGGTTTGGGGACCGAAGAGGACCTTTGGCCTGCATTAATTAGTGTTTCTATGCCTCTAGAGGATTATATGATTTATATCACTTTTATAAATCAGCATAAATACATGTTCTCTTGGAATTTTATGGAAATTTTTAGGCTCAACCTTGATGTTTATATGCACCATCTAGTCTTACCCAGGGATAATCAATGCTTCAAGAAGGAATCCATGAGGACGAACCCCACTCATGATACTAATTTACAATCGAAATATGAAAAATGGATCAAATAAAACTTTGTCTCAAAAGGGAAATACCCAAAATGGATCTCCAACATCATCCCTATATTCAAAAATAAGGGGAAGATTAGGGTTTCATCGATTTTAGAGACGTTAATCGACTCTGCCTGAAAGATTATTTCTCATTGAAAATTACAGAAATCTTGATTGTTCAAATAGTTGCCTTACATGCCCTTTAGTTTATAGATGGGTATTCAGGGTATAATATGATAAATATGTTCCCTAAAGAAGTGTAATATTCATTCTTTAGATAATCTCAGGGGATCTTTTTATATTTGATCATTCCTTTTGGATTAAAGTATCCTAAAACTACTTACTAACACAACATACATCATATCATCAAGCCCAACATGGTATCAATATAATTATTCTATTTCAAAGACAAGGTTTTAAAATTTCATCAATAATTTGATCACTTCATAGATCATCAAAAATTATTTAGCATGTTGCAATAGCACAGTTTGAGTATGACGCTATTGAAATGTATTTTTGGGGTACCATCAATGAAATTAAATGGATTTGTATTATTCCACCATGGAATCAAGATCAACATAGAAAATACTAGTGAATTTCTTGTAATTTAACTCCCTTGAAACCAAAAAATAACTTTTGTGGATCCAAGGGTACCTTGCTTACATTCACTGTTTCATAGCTAAATAGGTAGGAAAATCCCTCCCCTTCACAAAGTTGATGAAGTAGGGAGTAACCTACCGATGGTATAAAGAATTTCTAGAAGCCTTTGAGAGTCTCAAGCATCAATTACTACATCGACTTCTCCTAATGCTATAGGTGGAAGGAAATCAATTTATTGTATATGTTTCCTCTATGAAACGATCACTGGTTGATCGCCTCACAAGGGAAAATGAATCGGTGAATAAGAATAGTCTCTACTAACTTAATCAAATGATTCTAGGTACTAAGAAATTGTATTCCAATGTTGAGAAGAACTATTCCTCACAACCTATAATTCACAAACTTAAATCTATTCTCTATAGGAGATTATAAGTGATCCAAAATCATATGGATGGAATCAATCCATAACCCATATGCCTCAGTTCAACCCTATTTAGAAAATATTATAGGATGTTTCAGTTGGAACTCCCTAATAAGATCAGAAATATTTGATTCACCCCATAGTGTATCTCTATCAATAAAATTCCAAAATATATTAAAATTATTATGTATCTAATTGTACACCCTATCACCCAGAACCACTGGGGGATATTGTCCTCTTATAAGAGGTAGATTCTTATTAATTTTCTCTAATCACACCACTGCAAAAAATCATTTTGGAGGCATCCCTATATAATGATAAATTCATGTTTCTTGGAAATAACATATAATTACAAACTTACACAGAATAAGGGGTAACAATAATCCATAAAAAAGATATTATACAAACATTATCCCATTGGTCATTACTAGAACACTTTCATTACACCCATCCATCCATATCTTGAGACACTAGCTTACCCATGTTAAAATAAATATTATAATTCTAATCATTTCTTTTAACACCATTTTAAAAAAATTATCACATTAACAATTTAAACTCTAGTAATATATTTATTAGGAAATATTATTTAAAACCTCCAAAGAAATAGAAAATAATTTTTTTCTCCACAACCCTTTTTTGTATTTCAAGAAACTGGACATAACAGGCTTTTCCATGTGTGTCTAATATGATACATGTCACATAAACACCTAAGTACCTGAAATTATGCATTCATACATTACCTCATGCCATACCACCCCATAAGTAAGATCTTATAAAACCATAACATCACAAAACATACTTTTCACCCAAGGTGAAATCACATCCAACTATAACAAGTAAACCACAAGAACAGAAATCAACTACCATGAAAATTGTGTTTTCTCCCACACATGGGTAAACTACTCCCATTCACACGCTCTTTACAAAGACCCAACACATCCAAGTTTCTTTTATACCTTTACCAAATAAAAATGAAATAGAATGGGAAATATTATCTTAAACTAATTTCTAATGTCTTATTCAATCACACTCCAATTATTTTTCAAAACAATTCATAACATGACATCAAGGGTACCTCCCCATGCACTAGATGTTGTGAACTAGCATCAAGGGTCTAATTAAGAATGTGGGGATACTCTAGAATTTTTATAAGAGTAAATAAAGGGTATAAATAATAAGAATATACATGAAAAAATAATAAATAATAACATATTAAATCTCAAAATTATTTAAGTTACCACATGAACATAAAGTAAACAATCCATCTCATAATATTCTTGTGTGTCAAAAGAAACCCCAAAATAAAGACACAACTAAAAATAAAAAATTGGGTCCCAACATCAAGAATTTTACCTTCATCCATGTTCCATCATGTGTCCCAATTTATCCATATATCACAAGGAATTTTCCCCTTATCCAGTTTTACAACAATGAAGTTTTCTATGGTACCAATAGCGTCTTGAGAAGGGTGTGAGGAAAACATAGTAGGCCACAACCAATGCTTTCAAAAAAATCCAGTATAAATAATAGTGTATAAATATTTACAAGATTTTAATACATAGTTAAATAAATGAAAAAAATCTCTAAAAATAAATAGAGTTTGATTGACCACTTTAGCTCTTATGATTCTAAGTGACCCATGTTCCAATCAAGCCTACCTTGGCCCATGTCTGCCATCTAAACCAAACACCATACAGGTTATATAATTTAAATTAATAATGGTTGTTTAAAAAATAATTAAAACATTGTATTAAGGAGTATCAGTCTATGTACCTCAACACTTCCATAAGCCATTAGTACCTGGAGCATCAATCCAACACCCAAACTAGGGATTCGGGGTGCCATGTATAAAATTTAAATTTAAGGATATAAAGTATCATGTCAATTCATCATAAATCAAGAATATGGATCATCATGTACAACATAACTATCCAAGGGTGTGTAGATTCATGTCTAAAATATTTAACCATCTCATAAAAACCCAATTTGCAAGGTCTATCATACTTGTCCTTTCAACACTTGATGACAACAAGGGTGAGCCATTATCAACATTCATTATACACCATGGTCTACTATCTTCAACACCTTTAACCCAATTACACAATTCAACCATTATATTCTTTATTCATATATCATATTTGTTAAATTTTATTTAAAACAATTTAAAAATTCCCCTTCAACTATTTACCATATCTTCCTTTTCAAGTCATAAAAAATTTAATTCCCAAGTTAATCCAAACAGCCCTTTATGCCATGCTAACAAGACAAGAAAATGGTCTATCTAGTTTAAACTCATAAACCCCCTATTTCACCATTTACAACCCCATTATATCATTTCCTAGTAATTATCACAACCCATGGATAGTCGTAGGTCTACTCTCATAGTCATCAATAGACCCTACAAGATCTATGAAGGGTCTAAGACATCAATTAAAATTTCAATATATTTTTCTTCAATAAGGGATTAAATTAATAGCACATCATATCCATTTCAAATACAACATACACTTGAATAATAATATTATTAATGGGTAACTAACCTATAACAACTCCTTTATAGTCATAGACAACCACTTTTATAACCCTATCCTCTGATTCAAGATATAATTGTTGCAACCAAAAAAGTAGAGAACTCTCTATAAATAGGGATTATGATTCATAGAAGAATAAGGACAACCATATAGGTATTATTCCAAATAATATAAGTAAATATACTTATAGAATTAAATGGGTTCTTTAATTGTAATAAATGGTATTTAAAACACCATAAAAGAGAAGGAGCTACACCCTTCGAAGAGGAGGAGAAGTTTGGGTCACACCCTAGGTTTCTCAGAGTGAAATATGGGAGAAACCGAAGTGATTTCATAAAGGGATGGAAGGTAAAATTGGTAATTTGACACTTTTTAATGAGTTTCATGGTTTGTTCCTGGCGTTTTCAAACAATTATCCAATCATTCATAATCCTTTTTCCAAGGAAATCACATTCTTTATGGTTTTTTGGGAAACCCACATAGTTTCGAAAACCATGTGGAAGTCATACGAATGGCTCTAGACCCAACCTACACTATTTACAAGCCTCCGAACATTGTTTTTAAAATTTTAATCCCATAAAATTATTTTGCATTGTCATTGTGTATTGTTAGAACTAATTGTGCACTAACATTGTTTCATGTGTTGTAAGGCCTATTTTCCACACTTTCCAAGTTGTGATCCCCCCACGAACCCCATAGTACTTCCTTACTCTGAATAAACATTACATTGACTACATTAAAAGAAGGGTTAAACAAAATTAGAAAAAAAAGTATATATAACCAAGTAATGTTTTGGATCTTACATTCCATCTCAATGAGATGTGGTCACATTAAATTTATCTATATAGATGAGTTCATTATAAGATAAATATTTCCATATTAATGAGATGATGAAACAAAACAATTTCTCATATTAATGAGGTGATGTCAAGATAATGTTTTCCATCTTGGTAAGGTAATGACACATTATAATTTTTTCATCTCCGATAGATGATGAAACATTGAAGTTTTCCATCTTGATGTGATGATGACGTTTGGACTAGATTAGTTTTTTTTACAATTTTGTCATCCAAATTATTATGTTTTCTATTTTCCTTGGTATTTTATGTTTCCATGAAATTTTATGTTTTTATTTCATATTCTTAAGAATTTTCTCCATGGATCTTGTTTATTATATCATAATCTTATTACATCGTACATGTTTGTTTGTTTAGGACTACATGTCCTATTATCCTGAATTATAGACAAATATTATTATTTCATGTTATTTTTAATAAGATACTTCCCCCTTTCTCATGTTTCACTATATTCTTATGATCTAACCCTTGGTGACTTATGGATGAATTTTTTACTTATTGAGAATTTTATCGTTCCCCTTTATTAGGTCTCCATTCCCCATTTTATAAAGATTAGTATAATTTATGATAATTTTATAAGTTAACCAAATGTGATTTGATTATGGATAAATTTTTTAAATAATTTTAAAATAATTTTATTAAGTAGATGATCCTCAAAGACACTAAACCTTGGGTTTATGAGATTATTAGATGTTTTTCAGTTGAAATGTTAAACTAATGAAAATGATGTAAAATAAATATATATTTACCTTGTTTCACCTCAGTTTATATCAAATTCATTGTTTATGGAATGTGATTTTAGCATTTAACCGTATAAAGTGGGTTTGTAGCCCTCAATTGGTTTTGGAGAAAGGTTTGGTTTTAGAAGGGATGTTAGTTGTTTTGGGTGATTAAGATGAGATACATTTAGTTAAAACACTAAGGATAATTTTATATTTTTAAAAACATTCTAAAATTTTGGTAAATTGTATATTTTGTGGTTTCTTAGCAATGAAGTCCTTTCTTGGATATGAATAAGTGGATATTGTCTCCTGTATATATGAATCTAGGGGTAAAAACCCAGAAACATTTAGTAGGGTAATAACTCATTCTTCACCCAGTGTATAAAAAGGAGTCCTAACTACAGACCTAGTTTGATATTCCTCGGGGATATACTTCTGAAATTTTCATGCTATTTTACAACCATTTTGAGGGATGTGAATATATTTAGGTTAAATAACTAATAGGAAAATGAATAAGATTAACCTATATTGAGACTAATATATTAATAAGTTAGGTTATATATATAACTTATTAGTTATTACTTTTAATCTTATAGTTTTCCTTTATACCATTTATCAATTTTTGTATTCTCATACCTCAAATATACTTTATCTAAATTAATTGATGAATACTAAAAAAATAAAGTGAAAAATGGGTGAAAAAGAAAAGGTGGTGATCCTACCAATGTAAAAAAAATTGGATATAATCTAATGTTAATAATATTATGGTAATGTTTACCAATATATCACGAGTTATGATTAAAAACCAGAACCATAACAATCTTCTAGACTAACTAAATAAGAGAAGGAAAAATTTCATGGATGTTATAAGGATGAAGGCCAAGGATGAATAGATATTCACTTTATTATGTTTCAATAATGTGTGAAGAATCACCCAAGGGAATTTCTCAAAAGAATAAGGTAACGTTTCAAGTGTGGAAGGATTGTCCATCGATCTCGTGATTTTAGAATACATATAAAGAGGGTAGCTAATACAATAAAAGGAATACAAGTCCTAATAAATGATCATACCACAAATCAATGGTTCAAATGAAAAGAATTTGGTAATTATGAAAATAAATTCACTAATAGAAGGTTTAGCAAGGATAATAGGCATCGGTAGCCTCCATACCCATGGGAATAAGGAAAATCCAATTCAATTAAAATAGTTGAAGTATGTTATTATGAAAAAGTGAATCTTGATAATTAAGGTAGAATTATACTCCAATTATGATTTCTGGATATCTAATTATATTTTGTAACTATTTATAAAATGATATCAAATTAGTTTTCTAGGAATATTAAATCACCACCCTAAAGATTTGATTATTAAAAAAATCATGGGGAATGACTATTGTATACCAATATAAAGTTTATGTGAATAAATTTTTTTTATATATTAGATTAATTTGAATATATTTAGGAAATGGAATGTCTATCTCTATATGGACATCATATTAATTACCTAAATAATGGAATTTTTCTCAAATGATTAGAAAAAAACTCAATTTGGGGGATTTGCCTATTTTGAGAGAAAATATGAGTTTTTTGGTATTCATTAAGATAGTGTGGATAATATATTATTAGAAAATTTATCTTGAAGAATTTTTATATTGTAGATACCCATATCAATTTTTCATTAGTGAGTAGAAATTAAAAATGTGGGGATGTAATTTATTTAAGGGGATAATATAACCCCATGAGATTTTAGTGTTGATTCCCCATTAAAGAAATTATATCATGAATATCTAATGATGAATGTAACACCAGACTAAAATTAACCACAATATACCTTATTAAAATAATGTAATATTATATTAAACAATAATAAGAAAACTACACTAATAATAATTCCTCACATAAATAAAAATAATAATAAAGTGACTTATTATAATTATATATATTTAAATTATTTACCTATTATTATTATTTTAAAATGACTATTGAGGTATTTTAATACCAATTAATGGATTAAATTTAATTTTTAGAAGAGATATAATTTATGAAATGTTATTAAAACTATTAAATGTTAAAAAGGGATATTTTACAATGAACTATTTTTAAAGTTATGTGCATTTTACTTGATAATTTAAATTTATCACTTTTAAAATTTTATTATGATAATATTTAATATTTAAAACTAATATATTCACATTAATTTATTTATAAATTTTTTGAAATAATGATAATATTGTTTTTATTTTAAAATATTGCTTTTCCATAAAAATGGTTTCTCTTTATATTTATTATTTTCATTTAAAAGATAAATTTTTAAATTTTATAATTCTAATTCAAGGAAATGAAAACTATATTTAAAATTATCACATCAAAATTATCTTAAAGTGAATTTTTCTATTTTTAAAAAATAGTTTATTTTTAAGTGAATACTAAAAATATATTTTATAACTATACCATAGCTTTTATCACGTTATCATAAACAATATGTGATTTTATAACTCATAATACATTTTTTATAAATGAAAATATATATAATAAGTAAAATTACTCATTTAAAAATATGATACTGAATTTAAAAAATCATGTTTAAAATTTTGAAACTTAACTAATTTTTTTAATAAAAACTAGTTTTTATCTATTTATTTTAATTAAGTACCCTAAATGTATAAATAGATTTTATATTTATTTTAAATACAAATAAATATTATTTGATAAATATTAAACCAATAAATTTATCAAAATCAACAATATTCATTATTTTATCTTAAATATAATTTTCCTTCAAAAAAATAAACTTTTTTCAAAAAAATGGTTTTTACACATTTATTGAGCCAATATTAAAATTAAGTTTTATAAACCAGAGTAATTTTATTTTATAAACATTATTTCATATTTCTACTTAGTATTTAAAAATTATTTAATATGTTCCATTTCAATTTTTGGCATAAAATAGAAGCTACCTCGGTAATAAATAGTTACCCCAATAAAAAATAAAAATAGTAAAAGTGTAAAATCTAAAGGGAAAATACATAAAACATTCCAAAAAATATCAATTAAAATGAGTGGTTTATAATTTTATTGAAAATAATTATCTCCAATCAATTATTTACAATTTTTGATTCAACAGTCCATGTGAAACATGAAATCCCTTTATATAAATAAGTTATACTTAAAAAAATATCACTCCCTCCAATTATAAAAGGTAAATTCCACAAAAAATTCATGAAAACTATAAAAATAAAAATAACTAATGAAGTCCCAAAAATATTAATTAACCTATAATCCTATTATATTTCCATAAGTCTTTGGTTATAAAAAAATTATTCTACTACCTTCATTTCAAAAAATTCTTCCAAGGGAAAAATGACGTACTCATTATGGGTAATAATCACTTCCCAACCACTTTTCCTTTATATATTTCAATTAAAAATATAATTTTACAATTATAACATAATAAAATAATTATTAATGGTATAATTACTAATATTCTGTTAAGGTAATAATCATTATTCATCTATACCATTTTTCCTTATAAAAATAAAAATGTCCTTCATGCGTATGTTCACACTACCGCATCTATGAAGTGATGTGATTCAGTTTCAAAAAATTCCTTAAAAAATTGTTCAAATAGTTATTTAATGAGTAAATATGGTATTTATAACATTATTAATATTTTTAAAATATAAAATAATTCCTACCTTATTAATATTCTATAGAAAATAAAATCACCGCATGTTTCTATGTTTGGATTAACACCTCTTCGATTAGACATGCTATATTTTTCATTGCTTCCTTACATGTATGGTAATAAGATATATTTTATGAATATATGTTATATTAATAATTAATATATTTAATTAATATAGCTCTTATATGAAAAAAAACTGATCATTATATTAATCTGTTGAAATCGGTAAATAATATAAAATAAAAAAATGATTATTATGTTTTCAAGAACCATTCCCATATATTCAATAAAATTAACATTAATATACATAAATAATTAAAAAATAACAATTTATTTTTTAATTTTTTAATAATGAAATTAGTATCATAGAATGGGTTTCGACATCACCATTATGAAACATTTTTAAAACAATCGAAATTAAAAACACCCAATGAGGAAAATAAACTATAACTAACTAATATATTTGTAACAAATGATTATAAATTAAATTTATAAAATCAAATATATATATTAATAAATTTATTAAATAAATTATTTATTTTTTTATTTTTTTATAAATGAGGTTTTATTATGTTCAACTAAGTGGGAATACAAGGTTAGAGATTCTTGTATCAATTTTCATTCTTCGAGACTTACACCATATTCACCACATTTTTTAATTCAGTGGTCTATAAAATAAATAAGAATTAATTAATATAATGGTATTAATTAAATTAAAGTCATTTTAAGATTCATCTAGTATCCTACCATTCATGGTTACTCAATTCGAATCAAAATGATGTTTTAAGATGTTTTCTTAACTCAACAACATTTCTTAAGTTATAATTAATCTTATTTTGATAAGTTTTTAAAATATTGTTTTATTATGACCTATAATGATATTATATTATATTTACTACTTATTTTATTCATAATTACAGAATCTCATCAAATACATCTTCTTTGGTGGATTTATTTCTTCTTAAAATTTGATTTTTTTTAGAATAATTCTCATCCTCTCCAAATGAGAACTTTCTATTCAATTTCCCTATTATCTCTTAAATAAAATGTTCTCCTTTATTATTTTGAAATAAAAATATCTATTATTTATATTGATCAATAAATTTATCATTAACTCTTTTCAAATTAATTTATTTTCTATTTTTTCAGGATGTGGCTTTCAATAAAAGTAAATTAAAAATTAAAAATGGTTCTTATGATCATATATATTCTTAAAATCCACATTTTGTATTTTAAAAGTTTCCATTATTGATATTTTTTCCAAATAATGTTTTAAAAATGTTCTAATATCAACCCATTCAAATTAACTTTTGGAAATTTACTCTTAATTTATCCTTTTAACAATAATGTTAAACAAAATATGAACTATTATTTAATGTTTTTCTATATGAACACATCATTTCATAATTATAACCATTCTTATCAATAAATAATCCATTCCAAATTTTAAAATGATTTTAAAAATAAACACATTCCAAAATTATTTAAAAATAATAATATGGGTGTATTGCCTCTTATTTTTCAAATTTATTTATCCAATGAAAGTAAAAAAGATATTTCTATCAATATTATTTTTGTGATATGTTCTTATGACACCATCCATCTACATTCCCCAGATGTCTTATGAAATTTCTTATGGTATTTTTAATGAAACCCCATATATCTTCCATAGGTTAAGAATTTATGATTTAAATATGATTATTTTTCATGTTCAATTGGAACAAATATGTATAGATGATTATTATTTGATGGATGGATTCATATATCATCCACTAATTCATTGGTTAAATTTTTCTATATCGGTGAGATGAAAACAGATTGAAGTTTCCCATCTTGGTAAGATATTGACAAGATAAACTTTTCAAACATTGTGATAAGATGACATATTAATGTTTTCCATCTTAGTGAGATGGTGATAAGATAATTTTTTCTATTCGAGTGAGTTAATAACACATTAATGTTTTCCATCTCAGTGAGATGATGACAAGATAAATGTTTACAGATTAGTGAGATTATGACACGTTATATATTTCTATCTTGGAGTGATAATGACATGTTTAATTTTTATTTTTTTATATGATGATTCTGTGTTGAAAATATTGGTTTTTTATTATATTATGCTTCTATGTTATTATGTTTTTTTCATAATTCCTTATTATACTATTATTTCATGACATGTCATATATTTATTTCATATAACAATTATTATGCAGAAAGGATCATTCTTATTATCTCACACTCTTAATCAATGGTAAATGTTTTCTTATCTAAGATTATATGTTGTGTTATGAAAAATTATTATTATTCAATGTCTAGTTTAATAAAATATTTCAATCATGATCATGTTTCCCTATATGATTATGATCTAAAACTTGTTGAACTATTGATTAAATTTTCCACTATTTTTCATTTGACATTACCACTTTTTTATGTTCCCATTACCCACGTTTTTAAAATTATTATAATTTATAATAAGTCTATAAGGTAATCTAGTGATGTTTGATTATGGAAAATTTTTCTTAAGTATTTAAAATTATGTTTCTTATCTTTCGAATTATCAAAGACAATAAACCATATATTCATGGGACTCTAATTTTTTGAGTTATAATGTTAATCTTTTGAAAATTATATAAAATAAAGATATATTTTTCTTAGGTCACCATATATTGTATCAAAAATATTATTTAAGGAATGTTTTTTAGCATTGGACCTAGGAGTGGATATTTGGTGTTCCACAATTTTTAAGATGCATATTTAAATTTCTCACTAACTTACATTATTTTATATAATCATAAAAAATATACTGTTTTGATCACCCCCCCCCCCCCCCTCATCTAATGATTTAGGTACATGTCCTTAATATTCCTCTTAATGTCAATAAGATTATTCACTAAAAAAATTTCTCTTATTCATTTGTTTCCCAAACACAAAATCATTCCATTGGTATGGTATGGAGAAATCCAATCTATTTTTTGGTGGTCATCCATTCATAATGAGTATTAAAACTACTTATTTGTTATGAAAATGATTTTTATTGAGTCTTCTAAATATATTTAACAGATAAACCCAAGAATGTCCTTGTATTAGAGATAGTCATGGCATCTGCACGTTGTCTTTCAAATAATAATCACATGTCAATGGGATAAAAAATTAATATATGTGACTAGTGGATCTCATAGTTTTAATTTGTTTTAATAATGTTTAATGTTATTAAAGATACCTCATCATGTTAGAAATATAAGTATTCTATAAATTAATAATTCCATGGAGATTATTAATGCATATATCCATCTAACTCCATATAGAAATGAATAATTTATTATCATTACACCTAGTGAAGATGTCTCTAAAGTATATGATATCTACGGTACCATTAAAACCATGTAATTCTTTAAATTCATGCATTACTCTGTGTGATAACCCCCCCCCCCCCCCTCCATCTTGGCTATTATTATTGTTTATTTTTTCCCAATGAACAATGAAAAGGAGCTTAGATCAAAGAACGAGAGATTATACCAGAGTTCTTATATTTCAGATGGATCACATTTGGAATTAAACAACATCAATAAGAATGTAAAAATTAAATTGGAAAGATACTCATAAATTCTATGCTCCATAGTTCAAATATTTTACAAAATCTAATTTGCTTTTGAGTAATTTCAGTTATTTTTGATATATTTCTAATTAATTAGAATTGATTGCATGTTTTAAATAATTCATCATAATATTTAAATATTGTGGTACATTATATTAAATATTCAGGTTTCTTAGGGGTTCATATGATAGAGAACTTGAAAATTTATCATAAGAGTTACCAAATCAATATACCATGGTGCCACTTATTTAATAAACTATACTTTCTCCCATAGAATGAATTCATTCAACATGTTTTTGTCTATAATTTCCACTTATTCTATATAATTCATCCTTCTCAAGTGATCTACCACTTTATTTTTATCCCTTATCATATTCTTTATTTTAAAATAAAATTTTTATATTAGCATATCCCATCTTAATTCCCTCATTTTTGCTTCTTCCTTTTTCATTAAGTAAATAAGGAAAACATGATTATATAAAATAGTCACCTTTGTACCACTTAAATATGATATAAATTTATATAAAGGGTAAAAAAATAGAAACATGTTTTAAGTGGTTATATATTTTTTTGTTCTATTTTTTTATTCTATAAGTATATTCAATGACAAAGGGTATTCCCTCAATCCATTGGGAAACCACTGATCCAATGGCATTTTTTAAAGAACCACATAGAAACTAAAAGTGATCATCTCAATTTGGTGGATTCATGACAAGTGGTGTGTTTAATTTACACTTTAACTCATTAAAATATTTTCTATAATGTTCATAAAAAGTACACTCAAAATCTTATAAGAGTAATTTGGAATGTGTAAAATAAATATTACTAAAATAATTGATAAAAAACTATAAAATATAACATTACCTAATAAAGATTTATCATGTTTCCTGAAAAGGATAAAGGTTTATAACATCAATTATAGGTTTATTAACTTTAATTATATGTTTTCAAAGTACCCATACAAGAATAGTGTCTCTTTCCACTATGAAATAACACATTTTAAAATTTGAAAAAAAATGTTCTTTTCAATAAATTTTTTCATGAATTTTTCTATATTTTCCAAGAATTGATAAAAATAATTTTCAAACATAGTAAAATCATATATGAAAACATCAAGATGGTATTATATAATATTTTATTAAAATCAAAATATGCATATATGAAATATATTGGGTTGATTGGAAAATTAAAATGGAATTATTCTATAATAAAATGTATCATATGTACATGTGAATGCAATTTTTCTTGGTCCTTAAGTATAATAGGAATTTTAAAGTTCCATAAAAATATAACTAGAAAATATAATGAGTTTTACTTAAAAACATTTAATACATTGTTCAATAAATAAAAGATAATAATCTTTTTTGTGACATGGTTTAGTTTTTAAATTAAATGAAAACTCTCCACCTATGTTGGACTCTCAAAGGGATTAGTTCATTTTTATCATTAATATGTATGGACAACATGGTTTTCTTAAACACTCTATGAATATGATTAATCCATTATAAGTTTCAAATGTGGTAGATAATACCTAATTATATAAATTTTTCAATCCCCTTCTTAACTAGATCCATCATAGTTGGGTTAAATTTATTCTAAGGTTGTCTAAAAGGTTTTGAATCACCTTAAATTAAACTACTATGCATCCAAATTTTAGTAATAATCCAAATTATATCCCCTTAATTAATTCTTATAGCTCTAAAATTCTCACAAAAAATATTTACCAATTATTTTCCGTCATTAAAATTCAAGTTTCTAGAAATAATTATAGGCATATTTCTCCCATCCATTAAAACACATATTTTAAATCTGTTGGAAATGGTTTAAAATCTACATTTAGGGTTTAAACTTATGAGGAAAATAAATTTTGTATAATTAATTATATTGAATTGAATTCTTGATCAAAAAATTAAATTTTATCTCTTTCTCATTAAATAAGAAACAAACCCCTAAATGAATTAAAAAGTTACTTTATCTCTATATGGTTTTATATTGTTTTCATATTTCCCCTAATTGTCTTTCACATAACTTTCAAATATTAATTACTTTTTACAATTCAAAATATCTTAAAACATGCTGGATTCATCATAGGGATTGTTTCCTTAACTGTATGAAAATTGTGAAAAGTGAATGTTCCTCCCATGGTAACTCCAAAGAATAAAAAATATTAAAGTAGATGTTGTTCTCACTAAAATCAATTTTTAGAGTTACTTAATAGAAATTTATTGTTTTATTTTTTATAGAGAGGTTCTACCAAAGATAATAGTTGTTTGAGATAGTTTTATATTTTATTTTATGATCAATATGTAAATTTCAATTAATAAGACAAAAAATACCTTGACTATAAAATATTTAATACATATTGTTGGGAATATAGTAGAATTATTCCCTAGTTAAACAATAACCCTTTGTTGGTTTTATCACTCTAATTAGAAAATAAGTAAAACATAATGATACGTGATATTTATAGAGGCTCCAATATCAAGAAATATACCTTCAACAAACATGGATCCAATAGTAAATGGGATAGAAAATGCCCCCATATCTTGATATTTATATAGTCATTATGGTGTGATAAAGTCTAAAACACTTATCCCTAAGTTCACTCTTTTTATCCCTTGAATTTTAGTGCATAGTTTGTTAAATAAATTAGTATATTTTTGAAATTTGTTGAGATCTTCACATAGAGATATGTTTATTTAAATACTCTATAATGTTTCCATAATTTCGTTTTGGATCTCTTCCTTATATATCATCTTAGATTAGATAATTATTTAGTGAAGGGTAATTTCAATTATTTTTTTCCCAAACTTATTTTTGTACTGATAATTCTGATTTATTCTTTCCCTTTTCAATCTTGTCTCCCTTTTCAATTTCTTCTTTCTCATTAGGCTGATTTTTAAATTTATTTCCAAATTCCCTCTCATTTTATTTTTAACTCCCTTATTCTTTTTGAATGTTGGATTGGTTTTACATAAAATTATATTTTACAATATATTGAATATATTAACAAATAATAATTGTTCCCATGTTAACAATACCTTAGGATTTTGGAATGGGATGAGCTAGTATTTTCGGATGAAAATCATTAATACTACAAGGCTGCATATCTATCCTTTAATTCTTCGATGATGTTTTGAAATTTTTCTATATAGCGATATGATTGGGTTCCCTCATGTTATGATGAACTGGTAGAGGGTTGTTAAAAGGGTCTATTTTTTTTAAATGTGGTGGTTATAAGTATTTATAGTTATAGATATACTTGTCTAGTTATTAAAATGGTGGAGGTTAATTATATTTTTGTAAAATGGGTGGTCATTATTGTCTTTGAGGGTACAAAAATATATATTGGACTTGGGAAGTATCTCTACATTATTGATTGGGATACTTAAATTACTGTTGTTTATAAATAAATAAAAAATTGTATGTTCTCTATACATAAACACATTGATTATTGTAATATTTTAAAGAGGAAAAAAGACCACAAACAATTTTATGAGTTCTTTATTGACTTGATTTATTAAAATTGATATTTCTAACCAAAGTTTTTAGCTATTCGAGTTTATACTCTAGAATTGGTTAATCAAAATACCTTACCTCATAAAATCTTAAAGTTCTAATACCTATTGTGCCAAATTACTATGAATTATACATTATATTCTCAATCGATCCTATGGATTATACTAGGAAATATTCAATAAAATATTTTAACTATGAAGAATATAGTATAATTTTATCACTATTAAGAAGGAATTGAAAAATTAATACTAGAATGTGATTCTCCCCAATATCTTGGTGAGGATAATTAGAACATGTCTTATCTAATATTTCATAGTACTCATATAAAGTCTTTATCGATTTTTATTATGGAATAGATTTATTTTATGATATATATATATATATATATATATATATATATTCGGGGACGAAACTATTGAGGAAGTTACTTTATGGGTTATTCCAATCATTTAACTCCCCAAGCATCATATTGTACAACCATTAACTAGTCGCTCCTTACAAAGAGAATGGAAACGCTCTCCATTTAACATAATATTATGCTACAAGTCTAGGAATATGTGTATAATATACCAATGTGAATTATTTTATATTCTTATTAGGGTTATTTCTTAACAGTTTATGAAATATATCCAATAATTATATCATTCAAGTTTTTAGTTCTAATTTATTTTAAAATGTGCGTATGGAAATTTAGTTTTTTTATTAATTCAATTTGGTACACATGGATCACATAGTGTCTAGTTAGTGTCTCATTCCATGGTTATATATTCATAATTAAAAGTTAGAGTTTCACTAAATCCTGATAAGGAAATATCCTAAAAATTATATTTTGTATTAAATTTCATATCTTTTTAATTAAATTTATCTCAATATCATGATTAAGGGAGAAATATTTGTTAATATTATTATGGTTCTTGTAATTTTAATTTCAAGAATTTTGGAACCACCACCCAAGTGATGGAATAATGTATTAGACCAACCTTGTATGGGATAGTGAAAAAAATATTTTTGATACCTAAGAATATTTTGTAGTATAATAGGGACCATAATTAGTCACTAAGGAGGGGTGTAAAATTCAGTTTTCAAAATTAGTAAAGAGTTATTTTGATGAATTTTGGAATACATTACTTGAAAGTATATTAAAAAAATTATATGTTTATCAAAGATATTATAGTTTACTATATTTATGGTTGGATTATTAGATATAGTGTTATCATAATCTTAGAAATAGTTTACTCATCTTATAGTTAATTGGTGAATGAAAAAATCAATAATTAGTTCATATTTTATCCTAGGTAGATGAAAATTATGAATTTTATCCATTAGTAATCACCTTTGATCAACAATCCTTCATATGTTCAATGAAAATATAAAATGATTCCTTAAAAATAACTCCCTCAAATTCACTTAGTAAAATTCCAATAGGGTTAAGGTGCTTCAAATTAACTCATACAAAATTCACGACCTTCTAAATGTGTATCACCAATCACTAGATAATAACCAATAATTATATCCTATTATTTAATATATAAGCTTAATTTAATGAATTCATATTTAAAACTATCAAATAAGTCAACAAATAATGAACATGAATAAAAACAGTGCATAATCTAATTCAAAAGACTATCTTCCTACAAAATAAAAAATTATTTATAAAATATGTGTTTTCATTTATTTAAGTATGGAATCTATCATTTGAAAAGTTTCATTATTCCCCTTTACTAATAACTAATATCTTTTTTCTCCTCTATTCAGTATTTAACCAAAAGTGTAAAGGGGTGAAAATAGAAATTTCAAATAAAAATATAATGCAAATAAAAGAAAACTCAAAACATTTATCCCTTCTCCAAAAAACCACCATATCCTTTTTATATTATTAATTTTTCTCCTAAATTAATATTACGAATGTAACACCCCAGGTAAATAAAAAATATTCCATTTTATATTTATCCCTATTCGTGAATAAAATTTTAACATTAATTTAAAGGGAACACTATGTTGGATGGCGTACCCAATACACAACAATGAGTTTCTTTGAAATCTTACGTTACACACTAATAATATAATAGTATTATAATAGTAAATGTCTAGCCTTTGTAACAGTGGTAATGAACATAAATAACTACAAAATGATTACATATGTTTGTTAAATATTTTTACTTTTATCCAATAAATGCTAGAGGCTTAAAATGAAAATGAATCAAATTTTAAGCATGAATCTTCTAATATTCTTTAAAAGGTCTATTAACCACCTTTTTATGGATATCCATTTTTAAATATACTTTTGACAATTTTATATGTTGTATTTTAAAAAATAAAATCCTTCTTTAGAATCTGGACATCAAAATTTACTTTGTTTAAATTTTTGTTCTTTTTTTGATAAAGATCATTTTTGGTGAAAATGTTGCATTTTAAATCAAAACCTAATTTTAATCCGATTTATTTACAATGATATATTATCTTTTTAATTGATATTAAAGTGTATTTAGCATATATTTTTACCATTTAATCCAATGGTCTTCATTGGAATTAATTTCACTTTCAAATTGGACTCAAACTAGTGTCAATCTTTTAATAGATATTGTTTCTTAAAAAATGCTATTTGTTTTGACAGTGGGAATGAATTATTAAATTAATTAATGAAACTTATATATTTTGAATTTTTTAAAATATAAATCATTTTTGAATTCGGAATATCAAATATATCTTAGGGTGATTTTTTGGTATTTTTTTGAAAAACATCAATTTTTGATGAATAGTGAAACCAATAAGTGGTAGTTAAAGAAACTAATTTTTCATTTAAATGAAACTTTACCACTTCTATGATTTTAAATTCAAAAATTTTACATACATGGTTTTTATTAAGAAGTAAAATTCGGTTCAATGGGATTTAAAAAAATTGGTGAATAGTAACTTTTAAGTTTTATTAATCGCGATTAAAGGTAATTAGTGTAATTTAAAGTAAAGATAATGTTATTTTAATATGACCTTGACACATGTCCTACCCTTATTTTATGAGTCAGGGCTGACCAAGATAATACATGGGTCAACTTGGGGAACCCATGGAGCCACTTTGGTAGGAAAATAACATTAATAACTTTTTATTTAAAGTTAAAATTAAAATGTCACAAACAGGTACTATTTTACTAAAAAAAATTTACACGGGGTTATACAAGTCATATTTTTTAATATAAATATTAATTATAAATATAAAATATTTCCTACATCATGATATTTTTTTTATAATTTTGAGACATTAAATAAATTATTTTATTTATAACACCGTGATGATGTAGTGATTACCTCATAAATGAACGATTTAAATAAAATGAGAAGATAGGGTGAAATATAAGTCTTAAACTTGTAACAAACCTATTGTATGTGTGTATTTAGAAACCTTATCACCTTATCCTCGAAATATATCCTTTTGGGACCATTAAAATCAGAAAATCATTTTATAATACTGTTACTTTTCAAGACTTTCCAAGAGTGCCCCTCCTCTCCCCTTATAAATGGCCCCCACCTCTAACACCTTACCCACACCTCTCAAGCCTTTCTCTCAGAAAAACCCTGCCCATTTCATCTCTCCACATCACTATCTTCATCATTGAAGCCTCACCTTTGGCATAATTCTCTTCAAGAAACCCTTTTGGTTCAAATCAAGAGGAGTTACCCGATTTAAAGGTAATGTCTTCACTTGTGTTCTTTTGTTTTATTTTGCTTCTCCAAACCCCTGAACACTTTTTATTCCTTTCTTTTGTAACAACACCAGTATATTAAATATACTAGGATTTTTTATGTGAAGGATTCGAGCTACCCTTACACACACCTCCATATAATGGATAAAGAACATACTGTTTCTGTGGATGGTGAATTATTGCCTCACGAAACGATGATTGTTCAATATTCTCTTAACACATTTAATGGTGGCCATTATGATGTAACTGTATTTTATATATGATATATATGGTATTTAAGTTTTCAATATGCTTCTGTATTTTATATTTAAAACATACCTTTATGCTTTGAATGTTGTGCAAATGCGATAATTTCATACGAGGAAGTGTGGACTACCGCCCCCTCAAGTGATGTGACTCGTTCATTAAATACATGGAATGTATAAAGAATGAAATTAATGAACTTATGTGACCTATAAAACATATATATTAAACTTTAATTATAATATATATATCTCTCAATTATCTTTAATTCCATTAATATGACAAAGAAATAAAAGTAGCGATCATGCGTATGTACGGCCTACCGTCTCCATGAACGGTGCATTTCATTTATTTTTGTCCACAAATGTTATGGAATAGTATAAAATGAATATGTACTAGATATATATTATATTTAAATCATTAATACTATTTTGTAGATGATTTACTTACAACTACGTGGACAATCATTTTCAAACAAGTTCATTTTTGACTCATGTACCAAACACCGACAAAAACATATGATATGAACTCATATTATTAACCAATTATTATAACATTATAATATGTGATATGAACTGAATAATAATATTTAAAGGAGTACCATAAGTAATTATAAAATGACCAAAGTTTATTATTCAGGAATATAAAGAAACGAACAAGACAAGTCGGACTTGAGGTAAGGGATCTGACCTCTCTCTTTCTTTTCAAGTACCTGCTATTATGTCATTTCATTTATGCTTCATGTTCTTATGTTGGAGGATGTTAATTAATATTCACCATACTGTAATTTTTATTTTAATATGATGAGTTACCCCCTCTTACTCTCATCGATTCATTTTAAGAATTTTTTTTTGGTGCCATTAGGCTGCCGAATTTTCGTAAGGGATCCTACCTCTCTCTTTCTTTTTAAGTACTCTCTTTTATGTCAATTTTTTTAAGATCATCTTTCTTATGTTTGAAAATGTTCTTTTATATTCCTCATTCTCTACTTTTTATTTTCATTTTATGAGAGACCCTATTTTATCTCATAAATCCATTTTTGGATTTTTTAAGTGGCGTCGTTAGGCTGCCGAGTTTTCGTAAGGGATTTTCCACCTCACTTTTATTCTCGTGAGATTTATGCTCCATTTTCCACCATTTCCTTTGAGTGGGGCATGTACTTCCCATTATTCTACTCTTTTATTAATATACTTTTTTATGAGTATTTACATCAATGTTGTATAGCCCTTATTTCATGTAGTGTACGTTTCGAAAGTTACCCAAAACGGTAAGGGAACCTTTCACCCTCTCTTCTTTAAAACACTTCTTTTTGTTGGTTCTTTTAATTTACATATTTTTTTGGGTTATGTTCTTCTATATCTTTTTTGATATAAATTTTATTTCCAAATTATCAGATACCATTTTCTCTCTCATCAACTCTTAATCTGAAATTATAAGTGACGTCGTTAGGTTGTCAAATTTTTGCAAGGGAACTTCTTAACCCAATATCGATTCTTTGGGTTAAACATGTACTCCTTGAATATTTCGTTCTATGAATATATGTGAATGAACTATGATTGTTTTACACTTAATATACACTTGTATTTGGTGTATTCTTTTGTCACACATAATTATGTAATTGATTTATCCTTAATCAAAGGATACCGTATTTATAATGGATTTAGTGTCAAATTACATACCATTAAGACTTCATTGTTTTCATGTTCCAATTAACTTTGATATGGTGTATATACTATCCATCAGAATATTATATCATGAATACCATTATTCTCATGATATTATAAAGTTTGGATTAAATGTTATTCCTTTAAAAGCTTCAAAGTGATATGGGACACTTTGATTCAAAGATCACATTATTAAATGGTTTTAAAAATAGTTTGATAAATCATTGATTTTGTCGATATCATGAAATGATATATTGTGATTTCAAATGAAATTTTAATAGTGAAATTTTTATATATGTGCTATGATTTTTATAATGGTACTTGGATATTTGACGGGTGGTTACGTGATAAAACATATGACGGGTGGTGTCGTGAATACCAGGATGGGTGGTTACATTATAACCTTCAATGTATTGGGTATGCAAGTCGGCCATATGGATATTTCATTAAGTGATATGTGTGGAAGTCGACCGTATGGTTATTCCATTTAAGTATGTTTATGTCCCAAGTTACCTTTATATGTTATGTGTACTTAATATAGGTTTTATGGTAATATTTTGGTTACAAAATGGTAAGTAATGATATTTTATTCATTGAAGAGTATTTACTACTTATTAAAGGTGAAAAGTGTTACATTGATAAATTATTCATGGTTTACTTGATGTTTTGAAAAACTAACAGTTTTCTTTATATTGTGTATCCCTTACTGAGCTTTTTATGCTCACCCCAAGCTTTTTTGAAATGTTTTTCACTTGACGTAATGTGGAATAGGGTCAAGGATGGGATCAAGGAAAAGTGATGTTGTCTTAAACATGGAACTAGACATGACTCTTTTCTTTTAAGAGTTCATGTTTTGTAAAAAAAGGGAAACTTTGTAGAAGTGTCTAATGCGTAATCTTTTGGGATGTAATAGTTATGATCTGATTCTCTAAAACTCTAAACCTGAAAAGATCCTCAATGTGAATTATTCTTTTATTTCATGATTATGTAATGTTTAAAGGCTGGGTCCTTATAGCTGGTATTAGAGGATGGTTTAGATAACTTTATAGGTTAGGGTTTTAAGTGACAAGTTGTGTATAACAACAATAGTTATTATATTAGATAGATTCATTGTTATTTTTGAAGGTTAGAATGAGTTTGAGATAACTTGGATAAGTATATCTTAGTGTTTATCTTCCTCTTTAGTACATAATGATTTTGTTGATATACTCACACTAACATTTATGGTTTTAGTAAATGTATGGATCTATTAGGAACCAAAGTGACAATGGTTTTGAAGGAAAATGTGGTGGTTCTATGATTAAGAGAGTGGATGAAATGGGGGATTCAATGAGAAATCTCATGGTTATTCTAAACCAACTATCAGGAGTCATGATCAACCACTTGAACCTTGTTGAGTTCACTAATTCATCATGTATGAGAGAACCAACTCTACATGGAAGTTCAAGTAATAATTATAAAGGTAACCATTATGGTTTATATGATCCTTACTTTTGAGGTAATTATGGGTTACTATATGTTATGATGGAATATGAACGACGTGAGATAAATTTGAGGTTAAATTATGTTATGGTTATTTTTGAAGATTTTATCTCATTTTGGGGAATGTTTTAAGAATTATATAGTTTTGGAAAAAGGACAACACGCAGACCGCGTGACAACCCGTCGCGTCGGACAAAGCTGCGGGAATCGAACCCACAACCAAAGTGAAACTGGTGTTTATCACCTACCACTGGACTACGTGAAGTCCCTGGTTAGTTTGACTAATTAATTTTTTAGTTAAATGATTTTATGAATCAAGAGTAAGTTGATTTTGGGTTATCTATGGAAATTATTAACCTGTCATGGAGGATAGGTGATTAGGTTAATTACTTTTCAGTATGAAATTTTAAGAGAAAATGATGTTATTTGGAGAAAAATGTTAATTTCTACCTTGGGAGACTATGTGATTAAATCCTTAAAATATTTGGGTTTCAATCTTAGATGGGTTTACATTGAATAATTTTATGGACAAGTTGTTTATTGAATGGTATTTGTTGAACTTTGGGTTTTGTTTGACAAATTTTGAAGATTAGGAGTAGTTTTTCTTTTTGTAAAAAAAATATCCTTTTGGGTATTATCTGATCTCATACTAAACTTTTTGGTTTGGTTTTGGTTGAGATCTAAATACATGGGAAATATATATTTCTCTTTTGTGGATTAGGTGATTCTCGAGAAGTTGATTATAGTACTCTTAATGTGAACAAGTCTTCCTAAATACTCATCATTTTGGGGAAAGTATGAGTTTGTGTAAGAAATCTAGTAAAAGTTGAAATTCAAAATGACAAGTAAGTATGTTTCCTTAAGATCAAAAATAAATTCCTCAATGAAAATTAAATTAAAACAAAAATGTTTTCTAATAACTTTTCCTACTGGGGAATCGAATACCCTTTAACCCCCCACAAGTTTGTGATTTTCTTGTGGTTAACTTTCTCCTAAACATGTTTTCTATCACTCACCCTCAGAACATGACCCTTTGATTTTTCTTCCATATCCATGTTTTCTTACATGGAATCCTAGTATGGGTTAACTCAAGTGACCTCTGTACTTCTCTTTATTTCTTTTAAAGTGATTGTTTTACTGACTCTTGTTCCGATGTGGGACTTTCAATGAAGTTTCTGAGCCCAATTTTAAAATTGCGAGGAGGAAATTCCCAAAGGGGGGAAGGATGTAACACCCCAGGTAAATAAAGAATATGAAATTTTTATATTTATCCATATTATTGAATAAAATTTTAATACTAATTTAAAGGGGACGTTATGCTTGATGGCGTACGCAAGACGCAACAACGAGTTTCTTTGAAATCTTACGTTGCACACTAATAATATAATAATATTATAATAGTTAATTCCTAGCCATTTTAATAGCGGGAATGAATAGAAATAACTACAAAATTATTACATATGTTTTTTAAATATTTTTACTTTTATCCAATAAATGTTAGAGGCTTAAAATGCAAATCAATCCAATTTTAAGCATGAATCTTCTAATATTCATTAAAAGGTCGATTAACCACCTTTTCATGGAGAACCCTTTTTAAATATACTTTTGAAAATTTTATATGTTTTATTTGACAAAATAAAATCCTTCTTTATAATATGGACATCAAAATTTACTTTGTGTGAATTTTTGTTATTTTTCCGATAAAGATCATTTTTAGTGAAAATGTAGCATTTTAATTCAAATGCTCCTTTTAATCTGATTTATTTATATGGATAGATTATCTTTTTAATTGATATTAAAGTTTATTTGGAATATATATTTACCATTTAATCCAATGGTGGTCATTGTAATTAATTTCACTTTGAAATTGGACTCAAACTAGTGTCAATCTTTTAATAGATATTGTTTCTTAAAAACACGCATTTTGTTTTGACAGCGGGAATGAATTATTAAATTAATTAATGAAACTTATATATTTTGAATTTTTTAAAATAGGCATCATTTTTGAATTCGGAATATCAAATATAGCTTAGGGTGAATTTTTGGTATTTTTCTAAAAAACATCAATTTTTGATGAATAGTGAAACCACTAAGTGGTAGTTAAAGAAACTGATTTTTCATTTAAATGAAACTTTACCACTTCAGTGATTTTATTTTCAAAAATCCAACATACATGGTTATCATTATTATGTAAAATGAGATTCAATGGGAATAAATAATTTTTTGGTGAATATTAACTTTTAAGTTTTATTAATCACGATTAAAGGTAATTAGTGTAATTTAGAGTAAAGATAATGTTATAATAATATGACCGTGACACATGTCCTACCCTTATTGGATGATTCATGGACGACCAAGACAATCCATGGGTCAACTTGGGGACCCCATGGATCCACTTTGGTAGGAAAATGACATTAATAACTTTTTATTTAAAGTTAAAATTAAAATGTCACAAACATGTATTGTTTTACTAAAACATTTTTTACATGGGGTTATACAAGTCATATTTTTTAATATAAATATTCATTAGAAAGATAATAATATTTCATACATCATGATATTTTTTTATAATTTTTAGACATTAAATAAATTATTTTATTTATGACACCATGATGATGCAGTGATTACCTCATAAATGAACGATTTAAATAAAATGAGAATATAGGGTAAAATATAACTCTTAAACTTGTCACAAACCAATTGGATGTGTGGATTTAGAAACATTATCACCTTATCCTAGAAATACATCCTTTTGGGACCTTTAAAATCCTAAAATCATTTTATAATAATGTTACTTTTTAAGACTTTCCAAGAGTTCCCCTCATCTCCCCTTATAAAAGGCCCCCACCTCTACCACCTTAACCACACCTCTTAGGCCTTTGGATCGTCCAACCACTGACCATTTAATCTCTCCGCATCCCTCTCTTCATCATTTAAGCCCCACATTTGGAATAATTCTCTTCAAGAAACCCTTTCGGCTCAAACCAAGAGGAGTTACCCAATTTAAAGGTAATGTCTTCACTTGTGTTCTTTTGTATTATTTTGCTTCTCCAAACCCCTAAACTATTTTTATTACTTTCTTTAGTAAAACCACCAGAATTTTAAATATACTAGGATGTTGTTATGTTAAGGATTCTAGCTACACTTACACACACCCCTATCTAATGGTTAAAGAACATACTGTTACTGTGGATGGCAAATTACTCCCTCACGAAACGATGATTGTTAAATATTCTCTTAACACCTTTAATGGTGGCCATTATGATGTCACTGTATTTTATATATGATATATATGGTATTTATGTTATCCATATGCTTCTGTATTTTATATTTAAAACATACGTCTATGCTTTTCATGTTGTGAAAATGCGATAATGTCATACGAGGAAGTGTGGACTACCGCCCCCTCAAGTGATGTGACCCGTTCATGCAATACATGGATTGTATAAAGAATGAAATTAATGAACTTATGTGACCTGAAACACATATATATTAAACTGGAATTATAAAATATATATCTATCAATTATTTTTAATTCCATTAATATGACAATGAAATGAAAGTAGCGTTCATGTGTACGTACGGCCTACCGTCTCCATGAACGGTGCATTTCATTTATTTTTATCTCCAAATGTTATGGAATAGTATAAAATGAATATGTACTGGATATATATGATATTTAAATCATTAATAATATTCTGGAGATTATTTACTTATAACTACATGGACAATCATTTTCAAACAAGTTCATTTTTGAATCATGTACCAAACATCGACAAAAAAGTCTGATATGAACTCACATTATTAACCAATTATTATAACATTATAATATGTGATATGAAATGAATAATAATCTCTAAATGAGGAAAATAAGAAATTATAAATTTACCGAAGTTTATTATTCAGGAATATAAAGAAACTAAGAAGACAAATCGGACTTGAGGTAAGGGATTCGACCTCTCTCTTTCTTTTCATGTACCCTCTTTTATGTCATTTCATTTATGATCCATGTTATTATGTTGAAGGATGTTATTTAATATTCAATATACTGTAATTTGTATTTTTATATTATGAGTTACCCCCAATTACTATCATCAATTAATTTTAAGAATTTTTATGTGGCGTTGTTAGGCTGCCGAATTTTCGTAAGGGATCCTACCTCTCTCTTTCTTTTTAAGTACTCTCTTTTATGTCATTTCTTTTAAGCTAATTTTTATTATGTTTGGGGATTTTATTTTATATTCCTAATTCTGTAATTTTTATGTTCATATTATGAGAGACCCAATTTTATCTCATAAATCCATTTTTGGATGTTTTAAGTGGTGTCGTTAAGCTACCGAGTTTTCGTAATGGATTTTTCACCTCACTTTTATTCTCGTGAGATTTATGCTACATTTTCCACCATTTCCTTTGAGTGGTGTATGTGCTGAAAATTATTAAACTCTTTTTGTAATATACTTTCGTTTATGAGTATTTACATCAATGTTGTATAGTCCTTCTTTCATGTAGTGTACGTTTCGAAAGTTACCCAAATCCGTAAGAAAACCATTCACCCTCTTTTTCTAAAAAAAAATTCTTTTTTATGGGTCTTTTAATTTACATATTGTTATGTTGGGATATGTTCTTATATATCCTTATTGGTATAAATTTTATGTCCAAGTTATGAGATACCATTTTCTCTCTCATCAACTCTTAATCTGAAATTATAAGTGACGCTGTTAGGTTGTCGAATTTTTGCAAGGGAACTTCTTATCCCAATTTCAATTATTTGGGTTAAACTTGTACTCCTTGAATATGTAGTTATATGAATATGTGTGAATGAACTCTGATTGTTTTACACTTAATATCCACTTATATTTTGTGTATTCTTTTGTCACGCATAATTATGTAATTGATTTATCCTTAATCAAATGATACAGTCTTTATAAGGGATTTAGTCTCAAATTACATACCATTGAGACTTCATTGTTGTAATGTGCCAATTCACTTTGATATGGTGTATATATTGTCCTTCGTCATATTATATCATGAATACCTTTATTCTCATGATATTATAATGTTTTTATTAAATGTTATTCCTTTAAAATCTTCAAAGTGGTATGGGACACTTTGATTCAAAGATCTCTTTATTAAATGGTCTTGAAAATAGTTTGATAAATCATTGATTTTGTCGATATCATGAAATGATATATTGTGATTTCAATTGAAATGTTAATAGTGAAATGTTTATATATGTGCTGTGATTTTTATAATGGTACTTGGACATTTGACAGGTGGTTACGTGATAAACCATATGACGGGTGGTGTCGTGAATACCAGGACGGGTGGTTATGTTATAACCTCCAATGAATTGGGTATGGAAGTTGGCCGTATGGCTATTCCATTAAGTGATATGTTGGGAAGTCGATCGTATGGTTATTCCATTTAAGTATGTTTATGTCCCAAGTTACCTTTATATGTTATGTGTACTTTATATGGGTTTTATGGTAATCTTTTGGTTATAAAAGGGTATGTAATGATCTTTTATTCAGTGAAGAGTATTTACTAATTTTTAAAGGTGAAGAGTTTTACATAGATAAAGTATTCATTCTTTACTTGATGTTTTGAAAAACTTACAGTTTTCATTCAATTGTTTATCCCTTACTGAGATTTTTATGCTCACCCCAAGCTTTTTTGAAATGTTTTTGACATGACATAATGTGGAATAGGGTCAAGGACGGGATCAAGGAAAAGTCATGTTCTCTTAAACCTGGAACTAGGCATGAATCTTTTCTTTTAAGAGTTTATGTTTTGTAAAAAAAGGGGAACTTTGTAGAAGTGTCTAATGTGTAATCTTTTGGGATGTAATAGTTATGATCTAATTCTCTAAAACTCTAAACCTGAAAAGATCCTCAATGTGAATTATTCTTTTATTTCATGATTATGTAATGTTTAAAGGTCGGGTCCTTATAACGAATTCATAATATTCACTCTTTATTGAATTTTTATATCCTTACTATTATTGTAGTATTTCTATAAATATGCATCTTGGAATCATTTCCTCCCTGCATCGGTAAATAGTTGGACTTCATGGGCCACATTCTTAATTAATTCAATGATATTTCCCATACTGCCTCTATATTTATAACCTCTACATGGTATAAAAATTATCTTCATGACCATAGTAACATTTTAATATCTTTAAATATTTTTTCCCTCTTGATATTATTTTTTATATTGGCTGCAATTTCTATTTGAAAATGAATAAATCTCTTGCACAAACCCACAATTTCTTATTTAAGAATAAATTTTTTAGGAAACAAAACTAGTCCAAAGTTCTCTAAAATGTTAATATATAAAATATTATATATCAATTCATCCTTAAGTATAATATTGTGTATTGTAAAGAAATATCTTACGTATGAATCATACATTTCAAAAAAAACCTTACATAACTCAAAGTGCTTGACTATTTTTCAAAATGGAAAGAGGAAATATATTATTCACCAAGGACATATTATGTATGATCTCAAAATATTACATGTTCATATAATCCCTTATGTATCTACTACTTTTCCACTTATTCTAATTCCTTCATAGCTACTAGGGAATATATATTACATAACATCTGATGGATTCTGTGTATCACTAATAGAGCCAGTAGGTTTCTAAATTTCATGATTCCACTTCATTTTTCTTATATAATATTTAATAATGGTACACATATTAGTACTTTTCCAATTTCTTCAGTAATTATTCTATATTTTAATGTATTTAATATAGACCTTCTTTTTGGACTCTTTGAACATTTCTAGTTCCATATTTTGAGTCTTCAGGTTAATGAATCATCAAAAAGTGAAGTCTGTACTTGATAAATAACAATATAAAAGTGATAAAATCACTAAAAATAAAATTCAATAGATTTTAATAATAAATCCCAATTTATTTAAAAAACTATAAATTTTATCATTAACATTAAAATAATAAAATATTGGGAATTATCATTGAATTAAGAATTAAAAAATAGTGAAATATTAAGCTCTCTTATAACATATATTAAATAAACATTTCATAACCCAATGTCATTAATTATTCATATATAAGAATGTTAAGTAAAAACAACATTATCTAAAAATCACTTCATGTATACCTTACCCAAAAAAATCCTCATATGAAGTAAATAATTCACCAAAAAAATTTAAACATCATCACATCCTGAACATTTATATTGGTTTCAATTAACTTAAGTCCAACACTTATTTATGTTGAAAAAACATAATATGCCTTAAATTCAAGCAACCTTAGACATCACTCAATGGCTCATACCCATGAGTTATTCTACTAATAATTTTCTAATAAATTTAATATTATTTAAAAAACTCTTAACCACCATTAAATTCAACCCATTCCCTTTTTATTTATTTCTCTAAACACACAAATGAAGGAAAATAAAATTCATTAATCACCTAAATATAATTAAGTATAATAAATAAATATAATGGTTCTAAAACCTAAATTCAGTCACTAAAAATGTAAATTCTTACCACTCTAAATACTCTTTTTAAACTCTCCTTCATGAATCATTGATATTTAACCTCGTCTTCTTAACCCCTCATATTATTTATTCACCCAAACCATATTTAAATAATAATTCTAAGTAATATTTTTTTGGTTCAAAAAAATTTATTCAGTCTAAATAAAAAAATAAAATCATGAAAGATTCCATTTGCATATTGATAGGCCACACAATGATATAATAATCCTTATAAATTATAAAATGATCGATTTTCACACACAACTAACCCTAAACACAACAATTACAAACCAATAAACAAGTCTAAATTGTATAAATTAATTAATTAATACCTTCACTCACTATAAAAGTATTTCCATAAATTTATCCCATTTAATCACAGTGTATGATTATTAAATATATAATAATCCATCATTTATTGTAGTATTTAATTATGTTAATTCATCTTTTAATATTCTCTTTAAAAAAGAATCATTAATTAACCAAATTTTCCCTTATAATCTATCTTTATACATTTTATAATCGCTAAAACACAACTAAATAGAATAATTTAACTTTTAATTCATTTAATTATTTGAAAATAAATAATATCATTAAATTCCTATTGAATTATTAATTGATTACATGTCAAAACAAATAAAAAAATTAAATTTATGCATCACAAATAAAATATTAACTAGATAAGCGAATTAGAATCCCATAGAAGGCCAATCTCACCTACCACATGGTTTCTCAAGAATATAAAAAAGGATTGTAAGATTAATAATTACTCATTAATAATTGAAATCAAAATAATATATAGAATCTATAAGAAAAAAACTCTTCTCCTTCTAAAAACTACAGGTAAAATGATCTACTCATCATCTCGGTTCCAAAGAAACAAATGAATTATTGATCCACTAAGAAAGGAAGAAGATTTTTCCAAGAGATGATTGGGAGATATTAAGAGATATTTGGTAGATGATTATTCATAAAAACATGACCCCTAGAATGTAGAAACACATATTAAACACTGAAATCCATGATAGAACAACGAAAAAATTACCCCTTAATAAAAAAACATGCATTATACTATGTAACTAGTCTATAGACAATAGATTCCTGGTAGAAACACTTTAAATATAATACTTTTCTAACTCCACTAGGTAACCATTACCGTACCACCGTGTACCATGCGGCCTCTTATAACAACATGTTAATTTAGAAACCAATAAATATGAGTTAAATTGAAATGATTTCACATTTTTATATTCCTATAATATTTCCATTTTATATTTCTATATAATTAAAAAAACCATTACATAATAATGTTTACACTTCCACACCTTGTAATTTATTTCAAAATAAAATCGGGATTTATGATTACACTCATGTTTAATTCAAGACACTATATCTTAATTTACTATAAGTAACTATAGAGATACTTTTGACCTTGATATAATTTCTATTCATCCTTAGATTATATGGAAAATGGTTTACAATATTTTATTGGAAAATAAAATCTTTTAAAGGGATATAAAAATAAATTAATCATGTCAGTCTGGTGAAATACAAGATAACCCACGAATACATTTACCATATCCCCAATAAAACATTGAAAAAATAAATAAAATGTGTCAACAAGTGAAAATCAATCATCTCTAAATGAAAATATATGAACCCTATTTGGAATCATAGGAAGACCAAGGAAGAAATCATGGGGTATGTGGTAAATCATGAAAAAACATTCTTTAAAAAACAAACCTTTTACCCTATATAGTTCATAAACATTCCTCATATCATTAAATTAAAATATTTCCATAAAAAATTCAATTATAATATATGTATCTTTGATAATAAAATTGATAAAAAAATTTCTCTCATGTTTAACCCATGATAAAATGACCGAATCTTAGTCAATTCTATAATAGTAACCAACCATTTTATCATCCTCATTTTTTCCGTCAAATACTACATCATTATCTAATGCTTCAGGGATCCATATAGGTCTCATCCATCATTAGGTTATATATCGGGATAACCTTTCATCATTTATGATGATCAAGTACCAAATCATTAAAATAAATTTTATGATTTTAAATTTTCATCAAAAATCTTTAAAATCATTTGAACCTATAATAAAAACAATTTCTAATTTTACATCATCATAATGAGAAATATCCTTTTTCTTTGAAAACTATTAGAAATGAAAAATTTCTAGAATAGAAGGAATATTATATGATTAAAAAATATTTTAACTTATAGAGGAATACTAATAAGGAATAGAGACTATAAAAGAGGGAATATATGATCAATTCCTATCAATTAAAAAAATTCTTTTACTTTTTAAAAAAGTAAAAAATAATCCATATAGAAAATGTTGAAAAATATTATTTAATTCATTTTAAAGAAATAAAAAAATAGTGGAAATGAACTTTAAAATCATATCAAGAAAAAATAATAACCACCTTGAGATATTTAAAAGAGATTATAAATGTAAGAAAAATAGTTGTAAGGAATACTTTAAAGTAATATTTTTTGAATATACCATTTCCTCGAATCAAGGTTGGTTTCGTTCATATATCTATCATCCTCCTCCTTGTATATCCCCATATGAATTACACTTTATTCCTACTTGTATTTGTCTTTTGAAAATACCATATCCTCTAGTATATGGATAGAGATAATGGGATGTTATTTGGGTATATAATCATCAAGTTAAATGGCTCAAATTATGTGAATAAGTGAATAGAGGAGGTTTTCTTTTATGAGTGAGAGGTGTGGAAATCTTGTAATTATTAAAAGTTTTAAAATAATATAAAGTCTTATTCATGATAATGTTTCTTTAAAACTATATAATATAAAAGATAATTTTATATTTGTTGAAATAAAACTATCCAATAAAATATAAGATAATATTGTTTGGTATTGTCACTTATTTTTTTACCTTTATTAACCTTTTTTTACCATTTACATTGATAAAACAATTTTACTATGGTAACTATTCATAATTACCATTAATTAAATTGAAATTTTAACTAAATTTCAAACTGATAATTACAAATAATAAATAAATTTTACCATATTCAATTTCTTTAAGTGCTAAAAATTAATTTTAATATAAATATGCCATCTGCAATGAAAACAGTTTTTATAAAAATTCTTGTTTATGAATAAAAATTATTTTATACCTAACTAAAGTGTGATTCTTATTATAATTCCTTTAATTAGTTTATTTTTAGTCAAATGTGACTAATTTACCATTAAAATCAATCCAAAATAGAATATTACTTATTAAAGACTTGAAATAAAATGATTATTTTAAAACAAATATTTTTTTCACATTCATTCAAAAAATAAATATCTTCAGAAATAAATCAAAAATAACCATAAGATATATTCATTATGATGAATAAAAAATTTAATTAATTTTTATTAAATTAATATTATAAAATCCAGAAATTTAACATTTAAATAAAACCATGTAATACACAAATAAACAATTTAGTTAAATAAGATTATTCCTTTTTCAATAAAATTATTTATAAAACAATAATGGATATAAATACATAAAAATAATATTTATAAATTATAATATTAATTTATTTCTTGGATTTTATGGGTTATCGCACCTCTTTTATAAAAGTTTGGAAAATATACCATGATTCACCCATTAATGTTCCTCTCCTTCAATTAAAACTCTCAATACCAAACTCAAAATGGCCCTAAAGTAATTTCAATCATATTAAAATTCAAACAATAAAATATCTAAAATACATGTTTTTCTATATGATCTATGGTGAATCTAGGTTCTTTTATTCTATATCTCTTGTTAGGACACATATTCAGTTAAAAAGTTTCAAAACCACCATTGAAAATGTTCTCTATTCTCTAGTTCCAATAATTATGATCATTAAAGGCTATGAGACACCTTAAGAATTCGGGTGAATTTGGATATGAAATTTTTTTTATTGAAGTTTGTTCCATGTAACTAATTAACTTTATATATCTATTACCAATATATTAATAAATTTCTTATCTTATAATGTTTTTAATTTCATGTAACGTTAATGTGATAATTTCTTTAGAGTATTTATCACATCTAAATTTTATAACAGCTCTTTCAAATAACGAGAACTTAGTGATCTTATTTTTCTCAAAAAATCTGAAACATTCTTTTGCCTGATGCTCAGTTGTAAGGGGGTTAAATGTATTGAATAATTATTTTGAATTTGGTGAACCATATTTTTCTCCAGAGGAAAATCCAAATAGTTCCCACATCCATAACTGAGTATAGACATGCCTTCCAAATACAGGTGGTCAATTTGGGTGTTAGACTCAATGGATCTTAAGAACTCACATTTATCGAGAGGATGAGAGTTTGGTCTCATAACACCCTTTTGGGGTAATTATTACCAACTTTGGTACTCTATTATAGATTTTATATGTGTTTTTTAAATCCTTCTCATGCCCTAATTCATGACTAGTTACCCTTGTGTCAAAAATTTTATTAAGATCATATATTGATAAGAATAATTTTGTGTGTATCGCAGGTTCTCCATCATTATCTTATTTATTTATTATGCTTTAGTTTATAACATTTTTTGTTAATTATGGAAAAAAATTTCATCTAGGGAGTTGTTTGATGTCTTGGAGATGTGATTTGACCTCTATGTATCATCCTATGTATCATGTGAGAATAGAAATCAAAACCCATGTAGTTCGTTTGATCGAGTTTTATAGTCATGTGTATAGACCCACCCATGCAATTTGACATCATGTGGTAAGTATCTAAATATAGTACTTGAGCCTCAAAGATACATCCTATATATCCTATTATGATAAGAAATATAGTTTACATAGTTTGTGGGTAGGTGTATCCATCTTGAGAGGTATGACAATAAAGGCCTTTGGAGGGACTTATGCATATAAGGTTTCCCTTGGTTGCCTCATTAAGATTATGGCCCTTTGAGTGAAGATGATATGTAATAATACTTACATCCAAATTAAGATACCACATTGGGGGAATTCAAATCATTAAATTGTTACAATCATCATCAGTCTCTAAGCCTGTATGAGTCATGCTCAGTGTGAAAAACAAGAGATGATAAAAGATCGTACACATTTTATTAGAGAGAATTTTCAGGTAGAATACACAAAAATGATTCCCTTTGAGAGATATGATTTTCAATCTCATGGAGGATATGGTATAGAGCTCTTCCTCTATTAAGTCATCCAAGATATCCTGATTATAGAAGGAATCATACTACTCGTTGTTCGGTTTTCTTCTCAACCTATAGGTCGATGAGGAAGAAATATAAGACCATAAAAGAGATTGGGTATTGATGATTGAAATTTCGGAGACATGGGGGGACTTACACTGATTTGGATACCTATATGAGCTTAGATTAGAGGGATTCCTACGTATCCTAGTTATGGAAGGAATCAAAGTTCTCACAGTTCAGTTCATCCCTAACCCACTGATGGGTTTGAAGTATCCAAGGGAATGGTTGGGGATTAAACTTAAAATGATACTCGTATATGAGTCCACTACTCATTTTTTAATGAATGATGAAGGATGGTATACTTATGGGATAATTCATTCCATAAGTCAGTAATATTTGGGATATGGAGGGACTTACACTAGGGTGGATGTCTATTGAATATCAGGCCTTATAAAGGCATCCTACATATCCTGTTTATGGTTGGAATCAGAGTTCTTAAAATTCAGTTTCCCCCTGACCAGCTGATAGGACAATATAGTTGATCACATTCAGAGACATTATAGTCAACCTGGAAGTTTTGGGAATTCTAGAGGCTTATACCAATATGTATTCCTTTTTTCATACTCATTCTTTATCTTCTAACATATTAAAGATAGATCGTGACCATAAAAGGTCTGTTGAATATGCTTGATATGACATGGAAAACCAATCCAAGAATATTAAACGAATATGTTTGAATGATTGTGCATACCTAAACCATTAAGTAATATACTCTTATAAATGGGGTATATAGATGAAGGTTCTTGGACATGGGTCCATATAGGATAAGTCTGAGTGTGTATATCGTATGAAGTTGACATGTCCTAGGGGATCTTCCTAACAAGTCTTGTCTATCTGAAAGACATGTCTTGATTTTCTACCAGACATGTTTGGGTTTCAATCTATCATGCCACACACATCCAATGGTGTCTTCCTGAAATTTCAAATATTCTTCACATGATCAATTAACTTGTCTTGGATGTCTTCTCATAATCTATTGACATTTTCTGGATTTATTTTCATGATTAAAGTAGACATGTCCAAGATTCTTCACATAATTAATTGGATTATCTTATATGTCTTAATATGATCTAAGAATATATGTTCAATGTATTTCACATGATCAAATGACTTTTATATGGTTTCTTCATATGATCAAAGAAATATTATCCTTAGTCAATCTCATGATAATTCTAACATCTCAATCAGTTGTCTCATGATCAACCTATCTTTTCCATAGACAATTGTATGACAATACATACATGTCAATAAAATTTCTCATAAGAAAACCTAATTTTCCAAGTCCTATCTTGTGATCAAACTAACACATCCATGGCTACCCAAAGACATCATGAGACCATTGAAGAATCTTGTGATCATGTGATATTTAATTAATCACACGGTGGGGTCTCTTGAACATGTTTATGATCGTGATCCTTCTTGAAAGATGAAGTTTCATGTCCAAAGACAGCATGCCTCAAGGATGTGTTTAAAATATCTTTCTATAAGGAGAGTGAATAGACAATTAATTTATTCCATATTTGCACCTCCTAGGTCTTGAATAAAATAGGGACGGTCTACCCTTGAGTTTTCATGTGTTTCAAAATCATATACATGTTGAGGGGCACCATTTATAATTGAACTTCCTAATTTTTGTCCATTAATGTGATTACATAACCTCAAAAGGGGTCTTCTGAGGGGATATGAATTCATGCACTCAGGCTTCTCATTGATTCCATATAAGTGGGAAAGATTGTGTATGACGCATGGTACATATGGGTGAGGTTCTATCCTTTGGAATATGTACATGCCAATGCCTATTATGCTCCATGGAAATCCCATGTAATGGTATTTCAAGAATCTCAATTATTCATTTGATCACATGACCTTTATGGGGTCTTGTGATGGGTTCAGTTGATGTGTGAAGAGGATTCACATTGAAGCCTCGGCATAGACAAGGGTGCTCGACTGAGGATTGTCGACCTATTTTCAGGTATGGGGTTCATATGGATAGGTACCTATGGGGTTTTTCAAGTCAAGGCATCAACTTCTAGGACTGCATGTATACATCATGAGACCAAGGTTTCATGAAACAACAATACTGAGGGGGTTTATGATCTCCCCTTCAAGTTTTCAAGATGGTATTTCAAGTATATATGATATGCATTGAGGGATATCTTTCCAGTATGCTCAACGTAGGGGTAGAACCTTGCATGATATGGAGTTGATGAGAAAATTTTGTATAATATGTGGCTTATATGAAGATTTTTAGGATCATGTTTGTGCTTTATAGTGTCGCAAGATGTTTAAAGAGTCATTAAATCACATGAAATATATCATATGATAGAGATCATCATTACGTGGTGAAATTCTTTGAAGGAAACTATGATCTTCCTTGGTTTCTCAACTACTCTCCCTTCCCTATATCCTATGTGTCAGTTTTTAGGGGGCATGTAGCTTTTATATAGGCATAGGTGGTCCAAAGGTGGCACCTACTTTCACAGTGGTAATTTCATTTGTGATAGCTTGAGGCGGTGGAGGCTTCACATGATTTTCATCATGTGATCACGAGGATGCCTCACATGATGTCATGATCAATGGTTGTCGAAGCTTCATCTGATAGTTCCAAGGGAGACACATTATCATTGTCTATTAATGTGATGGATTCCCAAACACTCTCTAAGGGTTTTTCATGATTGGAATTCATTTGGATTTAAATGATCTTGCAGATGACAAAAATTTCTTACAAAGAGAATTTACTTTCATCTTTTTTCAAATCTCATGATACCCATACAGCTTGGTCTATATATTAAGTGACTCATGGTACCTATTGAGATAGAATCTCAGTGGGATTCTCATGGTCATCCTTCTTGTGATATTTATGCATGTGAAGTGAAACTGAATGAACTCCATTGATACATCGAGGATGATCAGTTGTATCAAGATCAATAGGTGGATATTGATAGCCATGGTGATCATCAAGTGAGTCATGAAGATGAATTTGGGTGTTAGTTTCTACATTGAACCAAAGGTATCGGTGTGTAGTGGGAAATCGGGTGAGCAGAAGGTTGAAGATTATCATGTGAAGTGATTAGATGGAACGAAGTGCTTTGATTAGATGGTGGTGGTTATTTCGTTATGTTTTTAAACAGATTAATAGTGTTGTCTCCTCTACATCCCACATCGAACTAGAACCTTTTTAGGGAGCTCTTAATAAATCAATTTGTGGTAGCATCACCTAGAGTCAACATTAAGGTTATCACTCGCAACACATGAACCAAACCTCATTGGTTGCACCCTCACATTTCATGTCCCACCTAGGAATAGCTTCACACACACATGCACGCATTGTGTGAGATCTTCTCACTAATATACATGTCACTATACTAGCTATCTAGCTTGCTCTTTAAGATCAATTGAGCTGATTCTCACAAGTGCTAAGGTTGAGATGGTCGTTTGATTGTCCTTGATAGCCTATTTTTTCACTAGGGGTCATATCCATAAATGAATAATCACAAAAAAAAATTTCCTAACACATCAAATGCCAATTCTATATTCTTTAAAATATTTAACCTTTAATTACTTCATGAAAAATATATATTTATTTTTTCATATTCTTCAATCTTCTAAAATCTTCCACAGAAAAGTGAAAATCACACAATTATGGGTGACGAAAATTCCCCCCTCAAATTAGATTCTATATTAATGAAAAGAATATGATTATAAGGTAATTGTATATAACTTTTCCATATATGTGAATGTATTAAGTCCTTCAATATTGATCCTTATGAGAGGATTTTTCCCAAGTGTGTTGACTGAGGAACTTTTAAGTACTATCAACGGGAGACTCCTGACCATGTGTGCTTGGATGAATACAATATAAGAAGTAGCTTCATCTTGGGGCATGGATACCATGAAACAGAAATGTATGTAATTACAAAATGGGATAGGGATTGGGTGAAAAGAACCTTTTAGATAGATCTAAAGTAAGGTACTCGGATTCCACTATGTATCCCATGAGAATAGGAATAAAGCCATATGTAGTTCTAAAATATACCATTATGGAAATCAAACCCATTCACAGGGAACATAGGTTCATAGATTAAGAACATGTTGATGATTTTCCTTACATTGATCTAGCTCATACAAGATAAGGGGAATGTCACTATCTTATGATGAAACCTTAAGTAGAGACCCGTTTTGGGTGGATATGTTTCATAGACCACCCACGATACCCATCATTTTAGTAATACCAAGTATATCCAAACACTTGGGTTTGTTCACTAAAATTACAATAGATTTTTCTTGAGAAATGATCATGAATTCCCAATAACAATAGATTCCTCATTGATGTGAATTTCTCCAGTAGTTATAATATCTCTTTATTAATAAGGGTATTTTGGGTATGGTATATATCTTGTAGGGAGAATTATCTAACATATACCTAAGTCCAGGGACTTAGAGGGAATAGATTCATTTATTCTAAGGCTATATAGTGGGTCCCAAAAGCTTTGTATCACTATTTATATTTCTCTAACTTTTCCTTGTCTTCATATTGAAGAAGTATTAGCAAGCATAGACTTTGATTTTTTTAAGTTTTCCCTCTTATGGTTTTCTAACATGGAATGTTTTGAACCTCTTCCAGTTTATAGATTCTCAATTTTGCCTGGATCACACAAAGTGCATGTCCAATGAAAAAAGACTCAACATTTTCCAAGGATTCCCTTTTTGGGTTTTTACCCTAGAGAGCATATTGTATCCTTAAATTAAAAATTTTAAGGTCTTGAAAACTACACCATCATTATGTTTTTTTTAGGTTATTACACCTTGGTCTTTCTATTATTGTATTTCTTGTTCATTTATATTAGACCTTTTATTAATGTAGTTTAGGATCTTCTGAATCAGTACTTTTATTATTGTATTTTATGTTATTCTTGATCGGACCATATATTTTTGTATTTTATGTTCTTTTAGCTCGAGCCATTTGTTATTTTTGTTTACGGTCTTCTAGGTCACACCTTATACTATTTTATTTTAAGGTATTCTGAATCAGACCTTTTATTGTTATATTTTAAGGCCTTTTAGATCATTCCTTCTATTGTTATAGTTTAATGCCTTCTTGCTCGGACCTTCTATTAGTAGTGTAGGATGGGTATACAAGAAGGGTTATAGAACCCTAAATCTTTAATGAGATTCATAAGAATGAGTTTCCATGAAGAGTTCTGAAACCCTGCATTCGTAATTGATATTTTGAATATTGAATGTTCATGGAGGGTTCAAACCCCCTATATTGTTAAAGAAATTATGAGGAAAGAATATTCATGATGGGTTGTGACACCCTACATGATTAACTTAAAGGGTTGTGGTGTATATTGAAATATTAGGGATACTTAGTCCACTTGGATAGTTAGAATATGGGTTAAGTAAGTAATAAACCAAAATTTTCAACTAATGAATAGGAGATGGGGTGGATATACCAGGTATTAATCATAACACCCTGAGGTTCCAGGTTATAATACGGTGTCATTAGGGATCACAAGGATTGGAGGTACTTACTTGGATGGAGGACATGTCTCTAGTTGGTAGGTCAGAATCCCTTATGCATGAGCTCATAGGTCTTATATTCATGTTCAAGTAAAAGGGATACCCACTCTTTTCCAAGGACCTTGGAAGATTTTTAAAGACTCAAACTTCTTTAAAATGAATGGGTAATGGAGAATAGAACTATATGAGAAGTATCTGGAACCCTATATAGTTTTTATTTTAGGTTGGGAGGCCCTGTCCCTTCACCATTTTGTTTCAAGTCACGTTTTTTGGTCCATCAAAGGATTTTGGAATAGAATGTTTCATTTCTACATTGATAAGGGGTACAATACATGGTGATGAATATTCAAGGATATCGAATATACTTGAATATTATGGTTATGTGGATCAAAAATCATGGTATTGAAATATCTGAGTTAATTGGAGGTGGTAAGTGGTGTGTACAGGTCAACCATTGGTAATGGAGTGAGCCTCTAAGGTTTCACAAGGTCGGGAAAATAACTCCTGGTTTTAGGGGGGCCTTCCTTTGATTTAATGGTCTATAAAAAGGAACTAGTCCCTATTACATATCTTATACAGTTAATATCCAAGAGAAAATAATCCCAAGGTCCATGGGATTCCTAAAGAAGTATATCATCTTAGGGAACTGGTTGAGTTATCTCATACATCAAAGTAATTAAGGTGGTTTATGAAAAGTTTAATATTAAGGAATGGTTTGAGAACACTAAAAGTTTTTTCACTGCCTAGTGAACATGTAATCATAGTGAGGATATGTAAAAAACCATTACTCTATTGTTTCCATAGAACAATGTATCATACGGTCCTCGCTTTTCTTTTACTAGGGCCATAATGTAGACTCTCTGATCTTTATGCCTCATTCATTTATGATCTAACTTATTACTATACTCTAGAGTTGAATTGTTAATCAATAAGTGACTTGACTTTTTCTCAAGCCTCCTATTGTGGGTTTTCAACCTAGAAAGTTTTATGTCTCTTTTAATTGTAGTTTTAGGGTACTATGATTTGGAGTATCAAAGGACAATTTTTAAGGTCATACATCTTTGACCAAAGTGTGTGCAGTTAAAGTTCATTATGCTCATGGAATTTTTCGTTTCTGTTTTACGTCATGCAATAAGCATGTGGGAACTGATGTGAAATTCTGAAAGATATCCATGGGGAGACTTTTCACTCGTTGAAGGCATCTAGATGTAAACAACACCTCTTATCCATACATTTGTTTATTTATGGGTATCCAAATGTCATATCGCTTCTTGGGAAAATTTATTACATGTGAAAGTAATCCATATATAGATATGACTCGTGTGTAAGAAGAGTGAGCTTGTATGATTGGGACCCCTTTAAAAAGAGGTATGTGTTTATTTTATGGCTGGGATTCCCTAGGTTCCCCCCTTCTTACTGTAAGGGTATCCATCATTTCATAATTAGATCTTTCCAAGGAGATATATCTTTGTAAACCAGATTCGTATGCATGGGAAAGATGACACTATCTCAGAGAGATTAGGTCTTCACATAAGATTCATATCCCAGAAAATAAGGGTGAAATAATATGATGAAATAATCCTATTTTTATAAATTTTATGATTCAAAAAAGTGTAACATTGATGGAATCTAAATCCACTTGAGTAGTTTGGTTATGGAAGGTGTAAATCATAAACCATGAATATATGATTTAACTGGAGGCGGGAACCGGTGGGTATAGGTCAACCATTTGTAATGGAGAAAGTTTATAATGTTTCACATTGTTATGAAAATAACTCCAAGGTTTAAGGGGTACATCCTAGGATCTAAAGTTCTATTCAGATGATCTAGTCCCTATTACCATTTTTTACAACGAGAATCAAGAGAAAGGAATCCCATGGTATATGGGGTTCTAAGAGAATTATTTTATCTAAATTAACTGGTTGCATGAGCTCAAACCATAAAGATATGAATTTGGTCCCTAGAAAGTTTATGATTGAGAAATGGTTTGGGTACCCTAAAGGATATGTCAGCAAGAATTTAATACATTTCAAGGATAAGGATTAAAACACATGATTCTAGGAAATGAAACCATCATATGGGATAATATTTTTAATGTGAATTCCCTTTTTATTGGAAAGGGAGATTTAACAGATTCCATAAGCTTACATGATCAATTCTTGGCATGAGAAACAAGAGGAAACTAAGAATTTGACTGAGCTTCACAAGAGTGGGTCTCAAGTATATTGATGCATAGATCCAGTCCATATGCAGTTATGGGTGTGTTTTTTTTAATGTTTTATATATTTTGGATGATCCCAGTATTGAAGACTATAGTGTCGCTAAGTATCCTGTAATTAAATTAATCAAGCCACACAAAGTTATTTCATGAATACTCTCTACAGAAGTCTAACCCGTACATAGGGAGGGGTAATTTTCATGTGAATTTTTGTAGCTGGGCCTATGATTGGAGATCTGGGCATCACTACCTATCATGTGATGATAGGAATTAATCCACATGTAGTTATTGAACTAGAAACTCTTTTGTCACGACCCGACCCAACGGGGCTCGAGCTGCGACTCCCCAAGCCCGCCTTCAATAGGCCAGGGGCTGGCGACCAGCGCCGAGTAGGCTATCACACACATGGGAGGCATTAGCCTAAGGTACCTGTACACACGCACCCACAAACACCTCCATACAACAGTGCAGAGATATAGAAACTGGAAAGTAAATGCATGCATACACTATCCCACAACCAGAGAGAAACATCGAAAGTACAAAGGGCAAAACATGGCCCACCAAAAGAAAACTACAAAGCGCGTCCAACCTGCTCTGAAGAAGGGGAACGCTGCCACAAACACCCGCCGGAAAGCTCCCTCGGCACAGCTCTGATAAACACCCCAGTCAACTCGCTCACTAAGCTCTGCCTGCTCCGGGTCCTCCTGGAACTCCGTCAAAAGGCCTGTGGTCTGCACAAGACACAAACATGTGCGGGCAAAGCCCGTGTAGGGGTGAGTATAAACATACTCAGTAGGCACCCCAAAAACCCAAAACCCAAGGGAGAAACTGAAAGGCAACAGTCCGCTCAACCCAGCCAGAGGGAACCCAGACGAGAGAGAAACTCCATCTCGTGACCATCCTCGGCTAAACACAACTAGTCAGCTCAGCTCAGGTGTATGCCCATACATACACCTTGAACAATCCAGATATACACAGCTCACGCCACAAAGCCACAAGAGGTACCGACCTCATCACCAGCAACTGTCCACAACCAGGAGAGTACACCGCGAACACTGTCATACCAGATGACACTCATCCGAGAGATACACTCCATCGGGATACTCGCAAACATCTCAGACGCTCACCCGTGAGACCGCGCTCGTCGGATAACATCACTGAGGAAACATCGCTGAAACACCATAACCACCAAACTCCTCGGATAGGGGATCGCCGCTAGGGTCCGCTAGGGGATACCAAGACCCACTCCGGTATACGTAGCTCACAGATAGGGGATCACTCCCAGGGTCCACTGGGGGATACCACGACCCGATCTGGCATACGTAGTTCTCACAGATAGGGGATCACACCCAGGATCCGCTAGGGGATGCCACAACCCGATCTAGCGCTCGACAGAAGCTCCACACTCAGATAGAGGATCATCGTCCATATAAAGATGGTCACGACGATACCGGAACCCTATCTGGTATAACTCGCGATGTAGGGGATCGAACTGACGATGCCGCAACCCTACCGAAACCACGCGCTGAGTAGGGGGTCGCATAACCAACGATACCGCAACCCTACCGACACCAAGCGCTGAGTAGGGGATCGTATAACCAACGATACCGCAACCCTACTATAAACATCATGCTGAGTAGGGGATCGTAAACCCGACGATGCCACAACCCTACTGTGCACGACCCACCGCATAGGGGATCATATTCCCGATGATTCCACAAACCCTACGGGGTTAACCTGCTAGATAGGGGATCGCCGCCCGTGAATAAGCGGTCACAACGATACCAAGAACCCGATCTAGGGTAAAGATGCTAGAGGATCCACTCCGGGCCCACCGGAGGGATACCACAACTCTAACAGTTTAAACATCCCATCGAGAGGATCACAAACCCATACGAAGGTTGTGATACCACACGAACTCTCGTAGGAACGAACCAAGGGAGAACCCTCAACCACTGCTGGTCCAAACATCGCTAACCCGAGCGACTCGCCCCAAAGCCACACTGCGCACCTCCGAAGCCAAAACTGAGGCCACCATCACGTTCCACGCGGAAAAACACGCAGGATAGGCTATTTACTCGCCCGAAACGGAGCACCGGTGAAAACGAAACTATTCACCGTAGCTAGCTCATGCGGGGCCCACACAACGATCCCGAAACCCATCGGGCGGATCACACCACGGCGATCCCCTCGGAAAAACAAGAGGAATCGACTACTCGCTCGCCCAAAACGGACACCCGGTGAAAAAGGTACTATTCACCGAAGGCCGGCTCGGGTGGGGCCCACGCCTGGATTCCGAAACTCGTCGAACGGATCGCGCCATTGCGATCCTCTCGGAAAAACACACAGGATCGACTATTCATCCACCAAAATCGGACTCCTGGTGTAAAAGCTGCGTTTCTCCGCAAACGCCAAAACCCGGCCTCGTGGGGCCCGCACCCCGTTCTCAGTCCCAACACTCGGAAACCATCTCAAAAATTCCGCCGTACCATCAGGGTCACAACGCCACTGACGGCATGTCAATCGGACGCTCCGGGTAGAAGTTACAACGACCCGAAGTCGTAAAATAATAAAATAATATTATTTTATACGACGTTTCTAACTCCCGGGCCACGATCCCGAACCATAAAATTCTCAAGCTGATTTCAAAAGGTCCGTCTCGACGCAAGGAGCGCGTCGCCGCAAACGGCTCGCAAATCGGAGTTACGGTTTGCGAGTTACGGGGGTTTAAAGAACCCCCGGAACAAACTGGTCGGACCACCGCAGGGTCGCCGGAAACAACCGCGCCGCCGCCGGACTCCGCCGCGCCGCCGCCGCATCCACCGGAAACCGCCGCCGCGCCGTCGCCGGATTCCGCCATGGCCGCCGCCGGAAAACCGGGTTTTCGCCGGAAAACTTCCGGGAGCCACCGAGAGCACCCCCGGTGCTCCAAATTCATATCCGAAACATGTTTTGGAAAGCTCGGGACCCGAACTATACAGCCCATATGAAAATTTGAAGAAAAACAACACAAAAGCGGGATCCGGGATTCTAAAACTCAAACCGCCTACCTCGCGGGCGAAACGCCGACGTTCTGCCTCAGATCTGCGCTCCAGAGCTTCCGTTGCGCGCTACTGGAACGTCCGCCGTCGAATTCTGAGCTCGTGGGCGCTCCGTTTGCTCGATTCGGCGGAGTGGCGGCGAAGAACGATGAAGAACGACGAAGAACGATTAAAAGGGGGGGGGGGGGCGCTGATATTTATATCAGCCGCCCGCCGGCGCTAAACTCGCCTCGGACCCGACGCCCGATGCGAACAAAAGTAAGGTCACCCCTAGGGTAAACGCGTCGTTCTGAACGCAACGGCGGTCTCAGATTTTCCATCTGAGACTCCGTTCAGAAGTTATTCGAGCCGACGCTCGCCCACTAAGTTGCTACTTATTTACGGAAACGCCCCTGGTGGCGTTTCTCACCGCAGGCCCGCGCCCGCAAAGTTTACACCCCGCCTAGGGTAAACGTCACGTTCCGGACGCAACCGTGCCCTCAGATTCCCGTTCTGAGCTACAGTTTAGGAGATATCACACCCCCGCCACGTGCATAGTATAAAAATACTTAATATTTTTATAAAATTAATTCTGGGCACACCGGGCCTCGGAATCGCACGCCGTCTTCGCGCCTAGCTCTGGAATTATTCGTAGAAATAATACAAAGTCTAACAGGGCCAAAAACCCGAGTCGCTACATCCTCCCCCCCCCCCCTTAGAACTTTTTGTCCCCGAAAAGCCCCAAGCACAAGGAAAGCGACTGAACTCTCAACTGGGTCTCACACACCAGCGAGCTCACCAACAACAACCACTCAGGGTCTTACCAACGCCCTGAACAAAACTCGATCAAGCAACAAAAGGAAAGAGTACCGCTAAACAGTGTCTGACAAACTACTGTAGTAAGTAGAAAAGACACAAGGCGTACCTCTATCCATCCGCGGTGCCTCTGGGTCAACAGCCTCCAGGGCATGCAGCTGTCCTCGCCCTCCACCACCAGCTCCCTGAGCTTGGCGTGGACCACCTGGGGGTGGGGGTGGTGGCAACTGGTATTGTCTACCACCGCCTCCCACTGCACCAGCTCCGACGCCACGTCCGCCGCCATGCGGACCTCCTTGCTCGAGACGCTGCCTCTGCCAAGGCGGCCCATCGACCGGCTCCCTCTCAGCAGCACGTCGGGTCGGACAATCTCTAGCAAGATGTCCCCGACCATCGCAAGCGTAACACCGCCTCTCCTGCGGCTGACCAAAACTGGCCTGCGAGCCCTGTGAGCTCCGAGGCTCAGATCCCCCATCCTGGGGTCACCTCCTGAAACGTCAGCCACGTCCAGACCCCTGAGTCTGACGTCGGCTACCAGATGCCGATCCGACCGAAAAAGTCTCAGCTCTTGAGTCCCCAACACTAACAGAGGAAAACTGCTCAGCCAGAAAACTCTCCACCACCAACGCTCGCTCCAGCACTCCAGCATAGGTGGGCAGGCACAAGGAAACCACACCCGCTCGGATGTCCCTGCGTAAGCCCTGCTCGAAAGTCCGAGCCCTAAAGAACGGGTCTCGAACCATATCCAGGGAGTAGCGCGATAGGTCTGTGAACCTCGCTGAGTACTCCGACACAGTAATGCTCTCCTGACGAAGCTGCAGAAGCTCCTGGATCCACACTGACCTCAGTGTCACCGAATAGAACTCCTCCCTGAAGAGCCGCTCAAACTCTGCCCACGTGAGCGTCTCCTCGTCATGGGACTGTGTCACCAAACTCCACCATCGCCCGGCAGAACCATGCAGAAGGATCACCGCTAGGACCACCATCTTATCTGGAGGTGTCCTCACTAGGCGGAAAACTTGGGTGACTGCCTCAAGCCAGTCATCAGCTGCCTGGGGGTCTGGATCACCCCGGAACCTCAGAGGTCGCTGCCTCTGGAACTCATGCAGCGCACTCAGCCTGCGCGCAACCTCGTCCTGCACCGCCGACACAACCAGCTGCTCGACAGGTGGTGGCTCAACCGGCAGACCACCTGGAGGTGCAACCACAGAACCTGCGCCCTGCTCCACAGCTACTACACGGGGCGGGTCATCAGCACAATCCTGTTGCGGAACCCTTGCTGGCTGTCGTCGTGGAGACATCCTGAAATACATTCAAGACGCACCACAGTCAAAGAGTATATCTGGAGAGCTGACACAAGAAGGAAAAGGAAAAACCAAAAACCCAGTCTTAGATGATGCATGTACCATTATGTCCCCGCGACCAGTGTACGAATGTCCCGAGTCGAAAGGCAGGTTATCAGAGTCCTGGTGTATGGATACGTCGGTCGCCGCACCAACACTGGAGTCCCTTGCCTGAAAGCCGAACTCGAAACATCCTAACACTACCGCTATGAAACCCAAACCAAGCTCACAGCTAGACCAGCTACGCTCTGAGATCCCAAAGGTGGAACCTCCTCTGATACCACTCTGTCATGACCCGACCCAACGGGGCTCGAGCTGCGACTCCCCAAGCCCGCCTCCAATAGGCCAGGGGCTGGCGACCAGCGCCGAGTAGGCTATCACACACATGGGAGGCATTAGCCTAAGGTACCTGTACACACGCACCCACAAACACCTCCATGCAACAGTGCAGAGATATAGAAACTGGAAAGTAAATGCATGCATACACTATCCCACAACCAGAGAGAAACATCGAAAGTACAAAGGGAAAAACATGGCCCACCAAAAGAAAACTACAAAGCGCGTCCAACCTGCTCTGAATAAGGGGAACGCTGCCACAAACACCCACCGGAAAGCTCCCTCGGCACAGCTCCGATAAACACCTCAGTCAACTCGCTCACTAAGCTCCGCCTGCTCCGGGTCCTCCTGGGACTCCGTCAAAAGGCCTGTGGTCTGCACAAGACACAAACATGTGTGGGCAAATCCCGTGCAGGGGTGAGTATAAACATACTCAGTAGGCACCCCAAAAACCCAAAACCCAAGGGAGAAACTGAAAGGCAACAGTCCGCTCAACCCAGCCAGAGGGAACCGAGACGAGAGAGAAACTTCATCTCGTGACTATCCTCGGATAAACACAACTAGTCAGCTCAGCTCAGGTGTATGCCCATACATACACCTTGAACAATCCAGATATACACAGCTCACGCCACAAAGCCACAAGAGGTACCGACCTCATCACCAGCAACTGTCCACAACCAGGAGAGTACACCACGAACACTGTCATACCAGATGGCACTCATCCGAGAGATACAGTCCATCAGGATACTCGCAAACATCTCAGACGCTCACCCGTGAGACCGCGCTCGTCGGATAACATCACTGAGGAAACATCGCTGAAACACCATAACCACCAAACTCCTCGGATAGGGGATCGTCGCTAGGATCCGCTAGGGGATACCAAGACCCACTCCGGTATACGTAGCTCACAGATAGGGGATCACTCCCAGGGTCCACTGGGGGATACCACGACCCGATCTGGCATACGTAGTTCTCACAGATAGGGGATCACACCCAGGATCCGCTAGGGGATGCCACAACCCGGTCTGGCGCTCGACAGAAGCTCCACACTCAGATAGAGGATCATCGTCCATATAAATATGGTCACGAAGATACCGGAACCCTATCTGGTATAACTCGCGATGTAGGGGATCGAACTGACGATTCCACAACCCTAACGAAACCACGCGCTGAGTAGGGGATCGCATAACCAACGATACCGCAACCCTACCGACACCAAGCGCTGAGTAGGGGATCGTATAACCAATGATACCGCAACCCTACTATAAACATCATGCTGAGTAGGGGATCGTAAACCCGACGATGCCACAACCCTACTGTGCACGACCCACCGCGTAGGGGATCATATTCCCGATGATGCCACAAACCCTACGAGGGTTAACCAGCTAGATAGGGGATCGCCGCCCGTGAATAAGCGGTCACAGCGATACCAAGAACCCGATCTAGGGTAAAGATGCTAGAGGATCCACTCCGGGCCCACCGGAGGGATACCACAACTCTAACAGTTTAAACATCCCATCGAGAGGATCAAAAACCCATACGAAGGTTGTGATACCACACGAACCCTCGTAGGAACGAACCAAAGGAGAACCCTCAACCACTACTGGTCCAAACATCGCTAACCCGAGCGACTCACCCCAAAGCCACACTGCACACCTCCGAAGCCAAAACTGAGGCCACCATCGCGTTCCACGCGAAAAAAACACGCAGGATAGGCTGTTTACTCGCCCGAAACGGAGCACCGGTGAAAACGACACTATTCACCGTAGCTAGCTCGTGCGGGGCCCACACAACGATCCCGAAACCCATCGGGCGGATCACACCACGGCGATCCCCTCGGAAAAACAAGCGGAATCGACTACTCGCTCGCCCAAAACGGACACCCGGTGAAAAAGGTACTATTCACCGAAGGCCGGATCGGGTGGGGCCCACGCCTGGATTCCGAAACTCGTCGAACGGATCGCGCCATTGCGATCCTCTCGGAAAAACACACAGGATCGACTATTCATCCGCCAAAATCGGACTCCTGGTGTAAAAGCTGCGTTTCTCCGCAAACGCCAAAACCCGGCCTCGTGGGGCCCGCACCCCGTTCTCAGTCCCAACACCCGGAAACCATCTCAAAAAGTCTGTCGTACCATCAGGGTCACAACGCCACTGACGGCACGTCAATCGGACGCTCCGGGTAGAAGTTACAACGACCCGAAGTCATAAAATAATAAAATAATATTATTTTATACGACGTTTCTAACTCCCGGGCCACGATCCCGAACCATAAAATTCTCAAGGTGATTTCAAAAGGTCCGTCTCGATGCAAGGAGCGCGTCGCCGCAAACGGCTCGCAAATCGGAGTTACGGTTTGCGAGTTACGGGGGTTTAAAGAACCCCCGGAACAAACTGACCGGACCACCGCAGGGTCGCCGGAAACAACCGCGCCACCGCCGGACTCCGCCGCGCCGCCGCCGCCGCCACCGGAAACCGCCGCCGCGCCGTCGCCGGATTCCGCCATGGCCGCCGCCGGAAAACTGGGTTTTCGCCGGAAAACATCCGGGAGCCACCGAGAGCACCCTGGTGCTCCAAATTAAGATCTGAAACATGTTTTGGAAAGCTCGGGACCCGAACTATATAACCCATATGAAAATTTGAAGAAAAACAACACAAAAACGGGATCCGGGATTGTAAAACTCAAACCGCCTACCTCGCGGGCGAAACGCCGACGTTCTGCCTCAGATCTGCGCTCCAGAGCTTCCGTTGCGCGCTCCTGGAACGTCCGTCGTCGAATTCTGAGCTCGTGGGCGCTCCGTTTTCTCGATTCGGCGGAGTGGCGGCGAAGAACGGCGAAGAACGATGAAGAACGATTAAAAGGGGGGGTGATATTTATATCAGCCGCCCGCCGGCGCCAAACTTGCCTCGGACCCGACGCCCGATGCGAACAAAAGTAAGGTCACCCCTAGGGTAAACGCGTCGTTCTGAACGCAACGGCGGTCTCAGATTTTCCATCCGAGACTCCGTTCAGAAGTTATTCGAGCCGACGCTCGCCCACTAAGTTGCTACTTATTTACAGAAACGCCCCTGGTGGCGTTTCTCACCGCAGGCCCGCGCCCGCAAAGTTTACACCCCGCCTAGGGTAAACGGCACGTTCCGGACGCAACTGTGCCATCAGATTCCCGTTCTGAGCTACCGTTTAGGAGATATCACACCCCCGCCACGTGCATAGTATAAAAATACTTAATATTTTTATAAAATTAATTCCGGGCACACCGGGCCTCGGAATCGCACGCCGTCTTCGCGCCTAGCTCTGGAATTATTCGTAGAAATAATCCAAAGTCTGACAGGGCCAAAAACCCGAGTCGCTACATCTTTACACAAGTCTGACCCATACAGATTGGGGGTATTGTTCTTATTGATTGTTGTAGTTGGACTCATAGTTGGAGATCTAGATTTCATTAAATATCCAATTATTCTAGGAATGAATACATTCATAGTTCTTTAAAAGGAAACTCTTTACACAGGTCTGACCTATATGCCAAAGGGAGCATTATTCCCTTTGTTTTTTGTAACTGGACCCATTATTAGAGGTCTAAGTAACACTGTATATCATGTGATGATAGAAATAAATCCACACATAGTTCTTATAACACCCCATTTTTTTATAAAAATAAATTGAAATTCATGGGACTTTGTTTTAAGTAGATATTTTTAACTATCTTTTAAAACATAACTTTTCCACTTCTATGTTTTGAATTTTAAAAAACTGTCATCTACAATTGTGTTCAGTAAGTTATTTGGAGTCTATTGGGACCAACTTGTTTTTTGGTGAATAGTAACAAAACCTTATGAATAGTAATATGAATAGTAATATGACCATAATGAATAGTAAATTTTATTATTATTTAATTTTCTTAAGGATTTAAGATAATAACATCTTGGTTAATTTTTCATCATGATATAGAAGTAGTTATAGAATTAGAATTGTTAATTTTTGAATTAAGTATGATTTTATTTAAAAATTAAATTAATAGTATTTAGATAATTATTTTCAAAAAAATGGACTTCATTTTTGAATTCTAAATGTTGAAAAATGGTAAGGGTAAATTTTTGGGTTTTTTCTGAAATTCTTGATTTTTTTTATGAATAGTGAAATACGATAAAATACCGTATAATCAAATTATCAGTAAAATAAACAATTTATGACATAAAAAGTGATTCAAGGACACTTGGTCCGAAATCACATGCCATTATTACTATTTTAGGTCACATGAACTTAGAATATTCATAATATTGGGCAAAACTATTATATTAATGATTAAAATAATGAAAAATACCCCCTCTCCTCCACTATAAATACCACCCTCACTCCCCTCTTCTTCCCACACCTCTAAAGGATTGATCCATGCCTATTTTCTGCCCAATACTCCACCCAAGGCTCTTCCCCACGTCTAGAGCTTCTGGTTTCAAAAAAAGACCAAAACCAATGCCCTTAAGAATGATTTCAAGGAGAAGAGATCAAGAGGTAAACATCCTCTTTCATTTTCTTTCTTTTCTTTCATTTTATGTCACTCTCTTCATTTACCTTTAGATTATGTTGGGATATTTCATTCCATATTCACCATTACTGTCCATATTATGTATGAGTGATTTGATATTCCCTTTCTCTCATCAAACAATTTTTTTTATGAAATTTTAAGAGACGTCATTAGGCTGCTGAATTTTCGTGAGAAATTTATCAAGTTTAATTTTATTTCATGATTCCTTTTTCTTCTTTCCTGACCCCCTATTATCAAAGAGATATGAAATATCTATAATCATGTATATTCTAGATGTTCTCATGTTCATGTAAAATTCTTCATGATTGTTCTTCCCCCCCCCACCCACTTATTGAAATTATTAAAAAAAAATGTCCATGATGTGTCGAATTACAAACATCGTGGACAATGTGATTTCATTTTTCCTTAAATCCTTCAAATCTGGTCATGAAACCATTTTTATGGCTGAACCAAGTTATATTATATGTATTATTTCTCATCAATGGTTCTGGAATTTTTTCTAACACATGGTTTTAATTTATAAAATGAAATGAGGTCGTTATTATCAAAGAACCACTAAAATGATCTAAACGAACATCATTAATATTTTAACATATGAATCATCCTCATATTAAACATCAAAATGATAAATGGTATAAATTATGGTACTGAAAATATTTCAATACATTTCCATTCAAATTCAATAATTTCACTTCCAATCGACAAGAACATCCACCATGACCCAATCATGGAAATCATGTAAAGAACTCACCCAAAAACAATGCAAGGAGCTACATACTAACAATTAAAGGGTGAAATGATGTTATTAAATGATAATATAAGATGTTATAAACATGAATATATTTCTTTAAAATAATAATAAAACTATTTTATTCATTATACATGAGTTTTAAACAATTTTGAATTAAGACAAACTCGAGGTAAGGGAATTCTAAACCCGATTTCCATTCTTTGGGTTAACCTTCTACTTCATTATTTATGTTCTATTTAAATTTTTTGTGTGATGGGTTCTATTTATATTGTGTTTTATTATGTGTATTTACAGTATATATACATACTCCATCCAATATATTAAGTCTCTCTTCAATTATATGATATTTATAAGGGGATTTTCAATAGAAATCCTTTTTTTAATTCGATTTTAGGAAGTTCCAAAGCAATGTTTTATAGAATTATTCATGTTGTATGATTATGTTTTGGTTCTTGGGTATTATTTATGATTAAGGGTTGTAACTATATCTCCCTCCAATGCATTGGGTATGAGTAATTTGGAGGTCGGTCGTATGGTTACTCCAAGTGTAACTGCAATGGTTACACAAATTAAGGTAGCTGTGAGGGTTACAAATTATAAGGTAGCCAAGAATGGTCACATGATTATATAAGTAATTCACTAACTTACCTTTATGATTATATTTATGTTCTCATGTTTTTTGGGGATTATGTGTAAATCTCATGTTACTCAAAGTAAGTATATATGGGTGACAAGAATGTCTTTTGAAAATGATTCCATACGTTACGAGTAATCATGGAATAATGTGATCTTTCCTTCTTTTACAACCCTTACTGAGATTTTATGCTCATCCCAAGTTTTCAAATGATTTTCATAGGTTCATGGATGTGTAAGACAAGGAAGGAATCCATGTTAAATGTTGAAGAATTGTCAAGGAGTCTTGTTTTAAGTTTTAATTTTTTATATTTTGAAAAAAATGGAAACTGTTTTTATGGTATCCACTCTGTAATAATGTGTAATGTTGTGAATGTATTATCCTAATTATCTAAAGCTCTAAACATGATAAAATCTTCATTTTAAAAGGAAGTTTTTTTGTGACTAAATTAAATATTATGTATGTAATAAGGTAGGGTCCTTATAGTTGCTATCGGAGGATGGTTTAGATAACTTTAAGGGTTAGGGTGATGTTAATAGAATATAATATATGATTTTCACTCTATGTTTAATTTGAAATGTTATAGCATTTAATGATTACCATGTTACTTCATCTAAGACATGTTTGTTTAGAATGGTTGTCCGAAGAAGGAATAGGGATGCTAAAGAGGAGAGGCACTGACAGAATGAAATCCTTCCGGAACAACAGCCCAGAATGGTAGGGATTAGAACCGAGCAGTTTGTGATAGTAATGGATCAGATAACACAGGAAATAAATGGTGGTGGAATCCATGCAAGAGAACCAATAGAGGTACCACAACGGAACATGACATTAGTGGAACATTTAATAAGACAACATCCTCCTACATATAATGGATCTTCTGACCCAGTAGAAGCTAAAGGATGCATCAAAGCCCTTGAAAAGATATTAGATGTTATGGGATGTTCAGACAATCAAAAGTTAAGTCTTTACATTTATTGTTTTGAAGGGGAAGCTGATCAGTGGTGGTCAATGGTAAGGAATATCAAGGGTAGAGAGGATTTTGATGCCTTAGATTGGGATGAATTTAAAAGTCTTTTACTTGAAAAATAGTTTCCTAAGGCGGTGCGACTTAAGATGGAGAAAAAATTCCTTGAATTGAAACAGAATGAAGAATATTCAGTGGTTTTGTATGAAGCAAACTTCACTCGACTAGCTAGGTACACTCCAAATCTTTTTCTGGATCTTGATAGAAAAATCAACCACTTTTACTCAGGATTGAAGCCATGGTATCGAAGGGCGTTGGCCTCCCATGAATTTATAAGTCATGAGAAACTTGTCTGATGTGCTAATAGGGTAGAGATAGAGTTTTCTGATGATCATGTGCATTTTGGAAATAAAGAGAAGAAGAGGTAAAGTTGGTAAGAAATGTGTAAGAATTAACCAAATAAATCTGATGGTAAGAAAATCCAATTTCCAATTTTTGAAAAGTGTGGAAAAAAACACCATGGGGAGTGTCTTAGAAAAACTAGGAAGTGTTTTCAATGTGGTAATATTGAACATATGGCCTGATATTGCAATAAAAATGATCATAAGACTAATCCTAAAAAAGCAGACTATAAAGTGTTTTAAATGTGGTGAGATGGGTCATAATGCAAATGCCTGCCCAAAGAGAGATCTGAATGATTCAAAAAAGCTAGACTACAAGCAGAAAGGTATAGCGAGATCCTTTGTGACTACATCAGCAGATGTCAGGCCATCCAATGAAGTTGTATTAGGTACATTATTTTTTCACTCAAATATTTCTATAGTTTTGTTTGATACAGGGTCTACACATTCCTTCATCTCTGATAAAGTTTCTGGTAAGTTGAAAATATCACCTCAAAAAATGAGACCTGAACTTGTCGTTAAAACACCAAGGGGGAATGTTATAGAAAAGGGGAATTATAAGAATATTTCTATTATGGTATGTGGAAAGAATTTACCTGAAAACCTTGTTGTTTTACCCTTAGTCGAGTTTGATGTTATTCTGGGGATGGACTGGCTTTTTGATTATCATGCTATGATTGACTATAGAGCTGAAGAAGTTGTTTTTAAGAAAGATTTTCAGTTTGTATACAAGAATGAACCCATACAATTTATAACATATTAAAAAGCTAAGAAACTGTTCAAAGATATAAATGAAATTTATATTTCTCACATTGTTGAAAACAAGGGAACTATTCAAATTAATGATTTTCCAGTGGTAAATGAGTACCTTGATTTTTTTCTTGATGAGTTACTCGGTGTCATACCTGATCAGGAAGTCAAATTCAAAATTTACTTAGTTCTTGATGCTAAGCCAATTTCAAAACCCCCTTATCGTATGGCTCTAATAGAACTTATTTAATAGAAAAATTAGTTGCAGGATTTTCTTGACAAAGGCTTCATTTATCCTACAACTTCACTATGGGGATCCCCTATTTTTTTTAAAAAAAAGATGGTTCCATGAGACTTTGCATTGATTATAGAGCTTTGAATAGAATCACTGTTAAAAACAAGAATCCTTTACCTCATATCGATGAATTGTCTGATCAGCTCCAGGGAGCTCAGTACTTTTCTAAGATTGACTTGAGATCTGGATACCATCAGCTGAAGGTGAAGGAGGATGAAATCCCGAAAACAACCTTTCGTACTACATATGGGAATTATGAATTTGTTGTTATGCCGTTTGGATTAACTAATGCACCTACTGTATTCATGAATCCTATGAATAGATTATTTCATGATTTCTTGGATAAGATTGTGGTGGTATTTATTAATGACATTCTGGTATTTTCTAAAAATAAAGCAGAGCATGAAAAACATTTAAGGGTTGTTTTTCAATCATTAAAAGAAAAGAAAATATATGGAAAATTCAGCAAGTGTGATTTTTGGTTAAAACAGATTTCTCTTCTTGAGAACATTATAAATAAGGATGGAATAACAATTTATCCTACCAAAACAAAAGTAGTTAATGAATGGACAAGACCCATAAGTGTTACAGAGATTCGTAGTTTTCTTGGGTTAGCAGGTTATTACAGACGGTTTATTATGAACATTACACGGTTATCTAGCCTGATAACTAAATTAACATGGAAAGGGGTTAAATTTGTTTGGATAGACGAAAGTGATGTTTGTTTTTAGGAACTGAAGAATAGATTGGTGAATGATTCAGTTTTGGACTTACCTTCTCGAAAAGGTGAGTTTGTCATCTACAGTTATGCTTCTTTGAAGGGACTTGGGTGTGTTTTGATGCAAATGATCAGGTAATTGCCTATGCTTCGAGACAACTTAAACCTCATGAGCTAAATTATCCCACACATGATTTTGAATTGGTATATATTGTTTTTGCTTTGAAAATTTATAGGAATCATCTATACGAAACCAAATGCCAAATATATACTGACCATAAAAGACTAAAGTATATATTCACTCAGAAGGAATTAAACATGAGGCAGAGAATATGGCTAGAACTGATAAAGGATTACGACTGAACGATAAATTACCATCCTGGAAAATCAAACAATGTAGAGGATTCCTTCAGTCAGAAACATCATGCATCATTAACCATGCTACATTTGGAACATGATCCCTTGATTAATGATTTGATGAATTTTGGCTTAGAAGTTGTTGGTGCAGGAAATAACTCTGTTTTGTTTTAGGTTTCAGTGCAGTCTTCATTGTCAAACTGAATTAAGAAAGTGAAAAAGGAAGAAAGTGAGCTACAAAAAAAAGGTTGAATTGGTTAAAATGGGTAAGTTTCCAGAATTTAACCTTTACAGAGATTGTGTTTTAAGATTTGGAAAAAGGTTGTGTGTGCGTAGTTATTCTCAGTTGAAGAAATATTTTCTGTGCGAAGCACATAGTTCTCCATTTTCTATTCATCCTGGTAATACTAAGATGTATAGAGACCTTCGGGAGTATTATTGGTGGTATGGAATGAAAAGAGGTATTGCTCATTTTACCATGAAATGTTTGACGTGTCAACAGGTTAAAGCAGAGCGGTAGTTACCGAAGGGGATGCTTCAGCCTTTGCCAGTTCAAGAGTGGAAATGGGAGAATGTATTCAAGTTCTTTGTGGTGGGACTACCAAATACTTCTTGAGGTAACAATGCAATTTGGGTTATTCTTGATTGGCTAACAAAGTCTTCACATTTTATTTTTATTCGAGATACAATCACTTCGGATCGGCTTTCTCGATTGTACCGCAAGGAGATTATCAGGTTACATAGAGTTCCTCTTTCCATTGTATCTGAGTGAGATCCTAGGTTCACTTCTAACTTTTGGAAGGGACTTCAGAAGTCGTTGGGCACATATTTAAATTTCAGTATGGATTTTCATCCTCAATCAGATGGGCAGTCAGATTGAATGACTCAAACTTTAGAGGATATTCTTTGATCTTGTTCAATGGACTATCAGGGAAGTTGGGATCAGCGTCTTTCTTTAGTTGAGTTTTCTAATAATAATAGTTTTCATTGTAATATTAAGATGGAACCTTTTGAGGCCTTGTATGGGAAGCAGTGTCGGACTCCATTGTTTTGGGATGAAGTCGGTGAAAGAAATTTGATGGGGACAGAATTAGTAAAAGAAGTGGATGAGAAATTGATGATGGTCCAGCGGCACATGAGGACAGCTTAGAGCAGGCACAAAAGTTATGCAAATAATAGAAGGAAAGACTTCTCTTTCAAGGTAGGTGACCATGTTTTCCTTAAAATATCTCCTTGGAAAAGTGTGATTTGTTTCGATAAGAACGGGATGTTAATCACATGGTTCAAAAATACTTTTGAAATCTCAGAGAAATTTGAAACAATAGCTTACCGCATAGCTTTTCCTCTGAGTTTGTTTCAGGTACATAATGTTTTTCAGGTTTCGATGTTGAGAAAGTATGTGCCAGATTCATCACATGTCTTGAGCCCAGAAGTAGTTCAGTTGGAAGAGAACCTTTTTATGAAGAGAAACCAGTTCAGATTCTTGATTGAATGGAACAAGTATTGCGGAATAAGGTAATCTACTAGTTAAAGGTATTGTGGAGAAACCACATGGTTGAAGAAGCAACATGGGAGTCTGAAAATTCTATGAGGGAAAAGAACCCTCAGTAGTTTAATAAGTAAATAAAATTGCGAGGACGCAATTTTCAGAAGGTGGGGATAATGTAACACCCCATATTTGTCTAAAAATAAGTATAAATTCATGGAACTTTGTTTTAAGTAGATATTTTTAACTATCCTTTAAAACATAACTTTTCCACTTCTGTGTTTTGAATTTCAAGAAATTGTCATCTATAATTGTGTTCAGTATGTTATTTGGAGTCTATTGGAACCAACTTGTTTTTTTTGGTGAATAGTAACATACCCTTATGAATAGTAATATGAATAGTAATATGACCATAATGAATAGTGAATTTTATTATTATTTTATTTTCTTAAGGCTTTAAGATAATAACATCTTGGTCAATTCTTTATAGTGATTGAGAAGTAGTTATAAAATTAGAATTGTTAATTTTTGAATTAAGTATGATTTTATTTAAAAATTAAATTAATAATATTTAGAAAATTATTTTTAAATAATGGAATTCATTTTTGAATTATACACATCAATAAATGGTTATGGTAAATTTTTGGGTTTTTTCTGAAATTCTGGATTTTTCAGTGAATAGTGAAATATGATAAAATACTGTATAATCAAATTATCAATAAAATACACTATTTATGACATCATAAGTGATTAAAGGCCATTTGGTTCGAACTCACATTACATTATTACTATTTGAGGTCACGTGAACGTAGACTATTCATAATATTTGGCAAAAATATTATATTAATGATTAAAATAATGAAAAATACCCCCTCTCCTCCACTATAAATACCACCATCACTACCCTCTTCTTCCCACACCTCTCAAGACTTGAACCATGACTAATTTCTGCCCAATACTCCTCCCAAGGATCTTCCCCCCGTCCTAGAGCTTCAGGTCTCACCAAAAGACCAAAACCAATGCCCTTAAGAAGGATCTTAAGGAGAAGAGATCAAGAGGTAAACATCCTCTTTTATCTTCTTTCTTTTATTTCATTTTATGTTATTATATTCCTTTCCCTTTGGATTATGTTGGGATAATTAATTCCATAATCCCCCTTACTATACATATTATTTATTATTTATGAGATATTCACTTTTTCTCATCAAACTAGTTTTATGAACTTTTAAGAGACGTCGTTAGGCTGCCGAATTTTCGTGAGAAATTTCTCAAGTTTTCTTTTATTTCATGATTCATTTTTCTTCTTTCCTCACCCCCTCTTATCCAAGAGGCATGAAATATCAAGAATAATGTATATTATGGATTTTCTCATGTTCATGGAAAATTATTCATCATTTTTCTTCTCCTCCCCCACTTATTAAAAGAATTAAAAACATTGTCCATGATGTGTCGAATTACCGACATCGTGGACAATGTGATTTCATTTTTCTTTATATCCTTCATGTCTGGTCATGAAACCATTTTTATGGTTGAACCTAGTTATAATATATGTAATATTTCTCATAAATTGTTCTATAATTAGTTTAAACACATGGTTTTAATTTATAAAACGAAATGAGGTCGTTATTATCAAAGAACCACTAAAATGATCTAAACGAACATCATTAATGTTTTAATTTATGAATCATACTCATATTAAACATAAAAATGATAAATGGTATAAATTATGGTACTAGAAATATTTAAATACTTTTCCATTAAAATTATGGAATTTCACTTTTAATCGACAAGAACATCCACCATGAACCAATCATGGAAATCATGTAAAGAACTCACCCAAAAACAATGCAAGGAGAAAAATACTAACAATTAATTGTTGAAAGGATGTTATGAACTGATAATATAAGATGTTATAAACATTAAAATATTTATTTAAAATGCTAATAACACTCTTTTAACCATGATACAGGAGGTTTAAACAAGTTGGAAGTAAGACAAACCTGAGGTAAGGTAATTCTAAACCTGATTTCCATTCTATGGGTTAACCTTATACTTCATTGTTTATGTTCTATTTAAATTGTTTGTGTGATAGGTTATATTTATATTATATATTATTATGTGTATTTAAAGTATATATACATAATCCATCAAATTTATTAATTCTCTCTTCAATTGTATGGTATTTATAAGGGGCATTTCTCTACAAATCCTTTTTTTATTCAGTTTTACGAAATTCCAAAGCAATATTTTTATGGAATTATCCATGTTGTATAATTATGTTTTGGTTATTGGGAATTATTTATGATCAAGGGTGGTATATATATCTCCCTCCAATGCATTGGGTATGAGTATGTTGGAGGTTGGTCGTATGGTTACTCCAAGTGTAACTGTGATGGTTACACAAAGTAAGGTATCCGTGAGGGTTACAAATTATAAGGTAGCCTAGAATGGTTACAAGATTATTTAAGTAATGCCCCAAGATACCTTTTTTATTATATTTATGTTCTAATTTTTTTTTGGATCTTGTTTAAATCTCATTTTACACAAATTAAGTATATATGGGTGACAAGAATGTCTTTTCAAAATTCATTCATACGTTACGAGTAATCATGGACTAATGTGATATTTCTTTCTTTTCCATATATTACTGAGCTTTTCTGCTCATCCCAAGTTTTTAAATGTTTTTCACAGGTTAATGGATTTTCAATACAAGGAATTAATTTATTTTAATTGTTGAATAATTTTCAATGAGTCTTGTTTTAAGTTTAAATGTTTTATATTTTTAAAAAAATGGAAACTATTTTTATGGTATCCACTCTATAATAATGTGTAATGTTATGAATGTGTTGTACTAATTATATAAAGATATAAACATGAAAAGATCCTCAATTTAAAAGTAAGATTTTTCTTGACTAAATTCAAGATTATTTATGTAATAAGGTCAGGTCCTTATAGTTCTTGAGAAAACATGCAGTTTAACATCATGTAGAAAAAGGTAAGCCTCATGTTGTGAAAAGGGATTACTATGGATGGAACCAAGAATCAGTATTTAGATCAATATGTATCCTAGGATGATAGAAATAAATCCATACATAGTTTTTTAATGAAGGTGTAGTAGAAGGCCCACACTAATGATAGTGGTCCTCTTAGAAGATGTCAATGGTAATGTGTTGTCTTCTGTCATTCAAGGGACATCAACCATGCAGTTAAAAAAAATGAGGAATGGACTTATCATGTACCTTTAAAGTTATTACATACAATATAATTTTAGCCCTATTTTAAACTATTATGAATCATTCATGTAAGTAATCCCTTAACAATATTCCTAAGATCACATGAGCTATGCTTGGTGTGAGAAAAAATGAGTGTAAAATGTTTCTCTCAAGATATGGAGTCAATTAGAGAATGGAGAAAGGAATTTTTTTATAATGTGGTGGTTTTTCTAAGATATAGGATATAGTAATCCCCTAATATCTCATTATAATGATTATCAAGTCATAGATTGTTCCGGAAAACCATGCAGTTTAATGTTATGTAGAAAGGAAATTAGTCAGGTAGTTTAATATCATGTGTTAAGGGTGAGGGAGACTAAATGTGAAAGAAGAGGAATATTGATGTTGGGCCCAATAATGGAGGTCTATGTATCACTACATATCCTTTGATGGTATAAATTAATCCACATGTATTTCAGGGAAAACCATGAAATTTAGTGTTATGAGGTGGGTACATCATCCATGCATTTTAACAACATGTGGAAAGGGTGAGGGTCACCCGATGTGGAAAAGATGGTTTGACCATTGCTACATAGTCTGATATCTTATGACTATGATAAATATATTGTGGATAGACTAGTTTTTGGAGAATCGAATGTCACTATGTATCCTAGGATGGAATTAATCAAGCCATGCGTATTTCTCAGATGGGAGATTCCCTCTATGGATCTGACTCACACATAGGGATGGGGCACTACATTTTTCACACAAATCTAGATCATGTGTGGTAAATCAGTAGTTAGACAATAATTATCATTTAGTTTTACCTAAAGTAGTGAGTAAATATTTAATACAGTTTAGGGTCATGTGGTTAGGATATATTTTTGAAGTTTAAGATCTTGTTGTTGGGATTAAAATGTGTGGTTTTAACATTATATGACCAAGATGATTGATGTTTTTAAGTTTAAATTCTTGTTGCATGGACTTATTCTAAAAAGTTTAGCACCATGTGTTTAGTATGTGATGCGCTGATTTCCATCATGCGATTATGACATAGTATCATGAGAGAGTTTTATTCTCTTAGTTATTCTCCATAGTCCTTGATGGTCTTCGGGTAATACTTGGTGATATTTATCCAAATCAAGGTTCAGAGTGATCATTTTTGTGTAATTCAAAGTGAAAATATACCAATTTTTCTTTAGGAATTAAATTTACATCTCTTTATCTTTGAGAGGAATGGTAGTACTAATTATTGTAGGCCATGGTTCTTCTTATGTATCCAAATTTACCTATCTGATCTCATCAATGGTGGCGGATACGCCATCCTCAAATACAGGAGGGGAATTCCAATGTTCATCCTCTTCTTCTTCAACCTATGAGTCTTCTAAGTCATTTATATGTGAGGTAGGATGTTTGAGGGAATCTATGTCACTTTTTGGGATGGTAGAGGCTATGTGAAGATAAATTTTCATCCTCTATTGTTAGATCCATTATAGAGATATTCTGAAGTATATTTTCTTTTATGTTGTCACTAGGGACAGGAGGTTCTCCGAAATCTATGATTAAGTCAAATACCTCAATCAAGTTTGTGGGTATCACATAATTATTGTTAAGTATACTCCAAAAATTAAAAGGGGTAGTCCCTAGGCCATTGGCGGATGAAAACTGTATATTTTTATCCCCCATTGGTTGTTTTCCATCCTTTTTTAGAAACCTGCATCAGTATATGTGGCTTCACAAGACAAAGAGGGGGCACCATCACAATGTAGTACACTTACCATCCTATAGATGGGTTTTTTGAGGAACTAGTTTTATTTTTAATGTATAGTTACATGGATTTGAAGTCAATGACTTCCAAGTAAGACATTATATATGGTTTCTTGTCAGATAACCATGAAATCAACATTAGATGTGATATCCTCAGACAGAGGATTGAGCTTGATCTTCCTGGTATTTTTTCTATCTCTTATCATACCATTTAATGGTTATATTTTTAGGATAAAAGTAACCCTTATTATATCCCATATGTTGAAGGTTCAGGATTGGGATGAGGATGATCTAGGAACCATTATCAGTAAGATCCCTTCAGATGTAAACAATATCAATATTCTATAAAACTTATAGGGGTATGATATATCCTTTGATTAATTCTTCTTAATTCTAACCTATGGATGATATGGTGACATAGAATTCTGATGGTTTAGTATCCCCTCAATAAAACTCAACTGTAACGACTTCTATCTCAAACTCTTGTGGTCTCTAGAGGGACCTAATGAGATTCATTATTCCGCTATTAAAAGATGGAAATCATTTAGGATTTTATAACTTCCACCAGATACTTATGATGTATTTCAGAGATTAAGATATCACATAGTTTATCATCATGTGAATAGGATGTTTTATTTGCATTTAAACATCATTCATATATGAAATTTTCAAGAATTTTAATGTCATACGACTATGAAATATCATGTAGCTCATCTCCATAAGAATAGGATGTGTTATTTGTAGTTTTAATGTCATGAATATAGGATGTTTTCATTCCGTTTAATATTATTATACTAGAATGTATTGTGTTATAACCTATTTTTAGGGAAGATTTCTTATTTTAGATGGAGCCCAAATGACACATATTCATATTTCAGGAGTTTTAGGGTCCTCTAACTCTATCAAGACATCCTTTAATACTAATCTAACAAATAATTAAATCTAAATAAATTTTATATTGTTTTCCTAAGATGTCAATGTTAGGGTTTGTAATCCTTATGTCCTATCATCCATTCCCCACCTGGATTTTTCATTTGTGGGATTTTAAACCAATCATTCTCCATGGCATAATAAATTTACCATGGGAAATTATTTTAATGTAAATAATATACCTTTTTATTTTGGTTATCAATTGATTAGAGACCATTATACTTCTCTCACTTTCTACTTATACCCTTGTTTTCATGGTCATATTCCTGAGTTTAGATTCTGGGGTGTAGAGCTCAGATCTTCATTGATTTGGTGGTGGGTGTTGAGTCATTGGGGGTCTCTAATGACACAGATGATTCCTTATAATTAAAGGATCTTGAACCTCTTGGAGGTAGTGTGGACACAATTGATTTTATATGGTTTCCATAATAACCTCAATGGAGAGGAGGAAAATATGGAAATTACCCCAGCCCTATGGGCTAAGGGTCTTGAAAATATGAAAATGACCACAACCCTGTGGTCTGGGGTGAGGCGGGACAATGTCTACATTTTACCTGATGAGGGGATGATAAATCTGAAAATACCCCTAGCCCTATGATCTAGATAACATCACTGTAAGGAAAGATCCCATAGGAAGGTGTTAGTACATATTTCCAGGGTATATATTTAAAGTGAATACCCACAATTATTTCCCATAGATCCATGTTCTCTAATTGGAGTTGAGTGATTTATTACTCCATAGAAATTTACTTATCATCCTCAAAAGGGTTGGATGGAAGGATCCATGACAATATCCTTTAATATGTTGATCATAGGGTGAGTGGATGTTGATGGGAGTCTCAATGTGGACCATAAAGAATGAATCCACTATTTCAACTATCCATATGATCCATTTTCGTTACACTATAAAATACCACCATAGTCAAAAACACATTCTATAGATGATTGAAAGATACCATTGAGCCCTTCTTTTCTTGTTCTAGAGGCAAAAGATAGGCCAAACTATTGTGAATCAGATGACTACAGGAGGGTATGATTATTCTTTTCATGAGTACAATCATCTAGATCTTATATTAAGTTCCCAAATATGAATGGCTTCATATTGGCGGAGACATAAGTGGGATGGTGATCTTCCTCAATGAAGTATCTTATTTGAATTATTGGCGCTTGATATTCTATTTAGTGGGATGGTACCCACTATACCGTTTTAGGGGTTAGTACCCATGGTAACGTTTGGGTGGTCGGTTCCCATAGTGCCATTTTAGGGTTTGGTGCCTATAGTACCATTTGGGGGTTCAATTCCCATTGTACCATTTAAAGGATCGATGCCACATTCACCAAGGATAGTTGTGATGATGTTAGAAGCTATTGGCTGGTGATGATTTCAGATTGATTTTGGGACACTATCATGTTAAACTAGTGGGCCTTAGATAGATTGTTAGTAGAAGGTATATAATCCTACTCTAGAGCTGCATTATTTTGATACCCCTGGTGGGATCTCTTGTTGGGTTCCTTGACTTGAATTATTAGGGTAGGAACAAATTCATCTATATCTCCTTATAAGATCATGGTCACATGTCTATTATTATGATAATAATGGATAAGAGCCCTTATAAGATGATTCTGAGTGATTGAGTTGTCATCATGATTTTCCACATCCACCTCTCTCAGGTCGGGGCTATTTTTTTGTTTCACTCTATGGATAAGTACCCAAAGAGGTTGAATGTAGAAACAAGGGCTACTTCCTCAACTACAAGATGGCATGGGAAAGATGGACAGTGGGAATTCATCCTCTGTAAAATTACAAGAGATGATTATAAAAACAATATGGAGACATTGATGTGTTACTCTTGGACCAATACATTCACCAACTAGCATTGTAGGTGGTTGGTTGGTGATAATGTACATCAGGGCCTCAAGACTAAAGTAGCTTGTCTAGTGATATCAGGATCCATTAGCTCATTATATGATGTAATTTTGATTTAAGGATTTTGGGAAGTCTTTAGGGAGAAAAAAAGGAAACTTATTAGTGTAGCATCATATATAATAGTATAAGCTTGATCAATAAAATTCAAAATTAAAGGACAAAGAGGTGATCCCATATTTTTTATGAAAGGTTCAATGCAGTAAAAAAATGATTCAGGTTCACCAATTTTTTTACAAAAAGTGCGTAAAAAACATCCTGATATGAATTAGGTATTCTGTCCTTTTTATCCCATGAAAGGGGTGACATAGTTAAAATATTTCATATCAGGTTCAATATTTTTTTCCCAATTAATCTGGATTGGTATTTTTCTCAATGCTTTGTTTTGAGGGGGTTTAATATGCTGCATATTACTTTTGAATTGTATTTACCATGTTTTTATATTATTGAAGCCCCTAATAGTTCCCACATCCATAACTGAGTATGGAAATGATTTACATGGGAAGGTGGTTAATTGGGGTTTTAGACCCAATGGCACTTATGAACTCACATTGGTCGAGAGAATGGGAGGTCAAGATCATCATCCCCTTTTGGGGATTATTATTACCTACTCAGGGACTCTCTCATAAATTTAAGATATGTTCATGAAATCCATACTTGACCCATATTTGATATTGGTTACACTTATGTCAATAATTTGATTAAGACCATGTATTCATAGGATCAATGGTGTGCATATCATGGGTTCCCTACCCTTTTTTTATTTATGATGCTTTAGTTTATAACCATGTATGGGAACTCTAGAGTTTGTTTTCATCCAGGGAGTTTGTTGGTGTCTTATAGATAGTATTGAATCTCTATGAGGTGTCCTATATATTTTTTGATGACAACAATCAAAACTCGCATAGTTAATTTGAAATAGTTTTAAGGTCATGTGTCTTGACCCATCCATCTATTTTAACTTCATGTGGTAAGGATAAAAATATAGGGCACAAGATTCGAAGAGTGGTGCTACCTATAATTTTAATATAGGAATCAGAGTCTATATTGTTCATGTATGGGAATCTTGATCGTGAGATGTATGAAAACATATTCCATAGAAAGGACTTATGCATATAAGTCTTCCCTAGGTTTCCTCATCAAGAGTGTGTACCTTTGAGTGAAGATAAGATGTAATCAGACTTATATCCCAATAGAAAACCCACACTAGTTGAATTATTATCATGTTATTTGTACAATCTTCTCCAATTCCTAATCCCATGTGATTTGTGATCATTTTGATAAAGAAGGGACAGTATAAGATAAGATGCATTTCATGAGAGTATATTTTCATGGGGATTATACATCAAAGTTTCCCTTTGAGAGTTATGATTTACCATCTTAGGGAGGATATGGTGTGGATATTAGGATTTAGGAAGGAGTCATACATGTCTTTATTGTGGACGAAATCCAATTTCTCATATTTTATTTTCAATATCAATCATATGGTGGATGAGGGAGGAAGATAATCCCATAAGAGAGATTGGGTCCTGATTGTTGGAATGTTGGAAACTTTTGGGGACTTACACAGAGGTGGATTTCCATTTGAACTTGGTCCTTAGGAAGAAATTATAAGTATCCTATTTATAGAAGGAAACATATTTCTCATAGTTTAGTTCGTACCTAACCCATTGATAGGTTTGAGGTGTCTAAGAGCATGGTTATTCTTACACATAAAATGATCCCAATGTATGAGTCAAATATTCATCCACCGATTCATAATGAAATATTGTAAAATTATGGGATAATTTAGTCACATATGTGAGGAATATTTTGGATATGAATGGACTTACACCAGGGTGTATGCCTATGGGAGATTTTTCCTTAGGAAGGGATCCTGTGTATCATAGTTATGGAAGGAATCAGAGTATTCATAGATCAGTTACCCCCTAACCCATTGATCGCTAAGGTGGTTGGTCACATTAGGAGATATTATGGTCATCCTTGAGGTTTTAGGAATTATAGGGGATTATACCAGGATGGATGCAATTTTGAATACTCATTATTTATCTTATGACAGATTAAAGAGATATGATGACCTTAAAAGTTATGTTGAATATGCTTGATGTGACATGGGGTACTCATCTGAGAACATGAAACGAATAGGGTTGCATGATTTCACATCTCTAATTCATTGAGAACACTCCCTATATAAAGGGGTATACGAATGAAGGGTTTTAGACAAGGTTCCACATGGCTTAAGTTTTAGTGTGTCATTTGGATGAGGTTGAAATGTTCTAGGTGATCTTCATGACATGTCTTTGTAGTTTGAAGGACATGTCTTGATTTTCCACCCAAAATATTTGGGGTGTCAATCTGGTATGGAATACATGTCAAAGGTTTTCTTACTGACATGTACAAGATGCTTCACATGATCAATTGACTTGTCTTGGATGTCTTCACATAACTAATCTACTTGTTGATGATGTCTTCTCATGATCGAAGAGGACATGTCTAACATGATTTTAAAATTTAATTTAATTTTATTAGGTGTAATGCATGATCTAAAAGGACATGTTAAATTCCTTTCACATGATCAGATGACTTATCTATGGTGTCTTGACATAATTAAATCTTCCTTTTCCATATGAAATCTCATGATATTTTCAATATTCCAATAATTTGTTTTATGATCAACATGGATTGTCCATAGAAAATTGTATAACAATTCCTACATTTAAATCATCAATCGAATAAGAAATATTAATTTTCTAAGTTTTATCTTGTGATCAAAGTGAAACTTATAAGGCTTCTCGAAGACATCATGAGACATGTGAAGAATATTGTTATTGGGTGATCATTAATTAATCACACGGAGGGGTCTTACGAACATTTTTATGATCTTGCGCCAACACGAATGTTTATGATTCATGTCCAAAGGGATCATGCCTCAAGGATTCATAAAGAATATCTATATAGAAGGATAGTGTATAACTACTGGGTTTATTACATATCTGCACCTCCTAGGTCCTGTATGAAAAATGGAGGTCCTTCCTATGAGTTCTCATGTGTGTAAAGGGAATATACATGTAGAGGGGAACCCCATATAATGGAACCGCATAATTTTTACACATTCATGTGATCATTTTATCTCAAAATGGGTCTTGTGAGGGGTTATATAATCATACTCTTAATCTGAGTATTGATTCCATATGAGTGGACAAGAGTGTGCATGGAATATAGGGTGTTGGGCGAGGGATTTCCATTAGATTAAATTCATTCAAAAACCTTGTATGTCTTGAGGAAATTAATCATGATGGGATTTCATGAAACTGAATTATTCATGTGATTTCATTACCATTATGGAGTCATGTGATAGGTTCTGTTGATGTGTGTCGAGGCTTCACATTTGAATGTGGGTACGGACAAGGGTGTTCGGTGAAGGATTGTTGACCCATTTTCTTGTATGGGGTTCACATGGCCAGGGACACTTGGGGTGTTTCATGTTGAGGTGGCCACTTCTAGGTCCAAATTTAAGCATTGTGAAACATAGGTTTCATGACACTGCAAGAATGATGGTTCGTTTGATCCCCCTTTCATGTTCTTAAGAGGGTGTTGTAGGTTTGCAGGACATGCATCAAGGAATTTCTATCAAAGCCACTCGACATAGGGGTTCCACTCCACATGATCGAGAGTTTTTCATAACATTTCACATAATATGAAGCATATATAATGATTTCTAGGATAGGGTCTCAGCATGACAGCATCACATGATGTTTAAAGCATCTTGTGACCATTTGAATGTGATAACTCAATGGAGATCTCCATTACTGGGTGAAATTAATCAAAGGAATTTTTGATCTTCCTCTATTCCATCACAAAAATATATCACCTCTCTAGTGTGTGTCTTTTTTATGGGGGTAGGTAGGGTTTATATAGGTGGAGGCATCCCAAATGTGGTTCTTCCATTCATGGTGGGCATGTTGTGTGTGCTATCCTGAGGTTGTGGATGGAATCATGTGATCATAAGGTTTCCTTGCATGATGGAATGATCAATGTATATCAAAGATTTACCTAACAGTTACAAGGGTTTTATATTATCACTTTCTATTCATGTGATGAATTCTCGGATACCCTATAAGGGATATACATGATTACACATCATCCATCTACGAACGATATTGTGTATGATTGTAGGTTCTTATGAATTGAAGTTATATTTTCCTTCTTGGAAAGATTATGAGACCTATACTGATTCATCTGGACACCAAATGACTTTGGGTGCCTCTTTCAATGGAATCTTAGTGGGATTCACTTGATCAATATTAATATGTTCATCATGCATGATAAACAAAGCTACATTCATGGCTTTGATATATCAAGGAATATCAGTTGTCTCAGGAAAAGTCGGTAGACATGGCTATCCATGATGATTTTATAGTGATCATGTGAGCGGAATTGGGTTTTCCTTGCTATGTAGAACCATAGGTTTCCATGATTTATGGCCGAGAGGGTGAGAAAAAGGTTGAATACTATCACGTGATGTGATTAGATGTTTTAGAGAACTTTGATTTGATGAAGGTGGTTATTTTTGTATGATTTTAAATAGAGTAAAAGTGTCACCTCCTCCACATCCCACATCGAATTGAAACCTATCTTGGGAGAACGTAATAACTCAATCCATGATAGCATCACCTCGATCTAGTAGTGAGGTTTCCACCCACAAAACATCACCAATAATCACCTATTACAACCTATCATTACACAACCCACCTAGGAACACCTGCAAACACCCAAGTATGTACTGTGTGAGCGATTCTCACATGCATCCATGCCACTCGGTTAGCTATTTTGATGGATCCTTGAACACAGTTAAGGTGACTCCCTCAAGTTCATAGGTTGAATTGTCTCTCCAATTGGACTTTATGGACTATTTTTTAGCTACGAGATCATATCCAAAAATTAATAAGGCCCAAAATGATTATTCCATTATACATCATATCCCAAGCCCATATTCTATCAAAAACACATCCTTTGAGCCCTTAATGAGAATTATATCTGTATTTTCTCATAGTATATAAACTTCTGAAATATTCGATGTAAAAGTGAATATTACACAATTATGTGTGTGAAAATAGTATGAAAATATTCTTAAACATATCTATTTTGGTTTAGATAAAATCTATTTGATGGGACACATATGATGTTTGATTGTTATGTGTTAGAGGATAAAACTAAATTGATACTTATTCTTATGAAGTTCACACTTGGTGATCTCTAGGAAGGGAGGTCATAATGAAAAACATGATAATTGAGATTTCACATGTTTTATGTTTCTTTAGATATTCCTATCTATGAAAATGTGTGTTTTTTCATGGACTTAATATTATTATTAATGTGTATCATGAATTGATTACTTTGATGTACCGATTAAAAACTATGATAGAATATGCTCGCAGAAAGGTAGTATAAATTGGGTGCATAATAAGTGATATGGAATTAATTGAATATGTCAAGAAAATTATTTTCCCCTCAAATTGAATGGGAAAATATCTGTTTAAAACATTAATTGTTACAAAACGTTTTGATTAAATCCATGTCAATGTTAGTTCATCGATGAGTCCTTTTTGAAAATTCAATGAAAGATAAATCAAACCCATAGGGTGATGACACGAGTATGAATCCTGATTAATGAGATATTAATAGTCAAAGGGATTGTATTACAAATTATTGTGCATTAGAAGTTTTTTGTTTTTGAGACATTATCTTCCTTCTCTAGGGGTTCCTTGATGTTTTGAAATATTTTGATCTTGGACTTTACATATTTTCACCTAATTCGATGGAGAACTAGGCGTAGAGGATCACACACTAAGTGTATAGATAGTCACATTAAATTATATTTAATTTATTATTTTGAATAAATGTTATTCTCATATTTTAGAATAATAATTATCCAATAAATTTTTTTAGAAAATATTCAATCATGAGATATTTGAGTTTAAATCATTTTCAAGGTAATGAATAAATATTTATTTATGAACCATTATAGTGAATAGATTGACATAAATATTTATTTAGTTAAGTCATTTTTAAAATGCATATATATATTCATGAGTTTAGTGAAAATAATATTTAACTATTTATTGAATGAATAATATTTTTTATTAAGTCTTTTATTAGTTTTGGTCTAATAAATTTCATGGAGGATTGACAGGTTGAGGTAATGACCCAGGGGATTTTATATATTTTATTTAATATCTGTTAAATAAAAATTATTTTATTTATTTAATAAATAATAGGGATGTTATAATATTATTATTATTATTTCAAATGGGGTGATACATATATTAAATATATTTATAATGGAGTGCATGAAATTATTAATTATTTTAACACTAAGTATAAAATACTTATTATATTTACTTAGAGAGAAGTGACTTATTTCTAACAAAGAAAGCCTCTCTCGAATTCCATACAACACTAGAGAGATTCATACACCACTATCTTCCTCAAGAAAATAGAGAGAATATGATAACCCCTTTTTATTTACAATAATGAATAACCTAGAGTACTTTTCTTTACCACAAACTTACAGATTTAGGATCTTCATCTGAAAATTCATGGTACATGTGGGGATGCACCTGGAGGAATCCTTAATCGGATTATCCATTGAAATAATGACATGAAAAGACATGAACAGGTAATTGATCAAGTATATTGTCACATTTTAGGTAATTATTTTAAATTAATTATAAATTAAAAAATAAACATCCTCTCTAGATAATTTTTGGTATTTCATTTGTAAATTTCTTCGAATTTATCCCCTGAAACCAATAAAAAACCTAAAATGATCACCCACCCATTTCTTTGGTGGAACCCTAGAACCTTCAAGTGAAATTAGAGTGGTTACATTCTTATTTACAATTATTTTTAATTTATTTGATCAATTTCTTGTGTTTTTTATTAGTTTTCATTTCTATAACTTCATTATTAATCCAAAAGTCAAGATAATATGTTCATAAACATTTATATGTCTACGAGTATATTGTGACATGAAAAAAATTCTTGAATATCCCATCTAGAGTGGAAAAGGTCACTAGATTAATAACATGGATACATGGAGTGTAATAGTAAATTACACATCTTGTACACATGGTCAACTCACCCAAGTTGTGATCCATATAAATATCGTCTCTTTGTGTGACTTGTTATGCAGCATCATTAAAAATCACGTATTAACTACCTTGAAGATACATAGTTTGATGGGAAAACATGACATGTAGCTTGGGTACATTTCTTGTATCCCCCACATGTTTTGACCTCACATAAATTGAGTAAAGACATGTAGTAAATAAATAGTTTCATTACACATCGCATATTGACTATCAGGAAAGCGCAATAGCTAGACACAAACTACATGGTATGTGGTTGGCTTATACATGTCTGAAACATGTGTCAACCCATTCCAATTTCATGATGATATTTTTAATCATATCATGTCGGAAAACACACAAGATAATTTAATTAATAAAATTCCTATATAATATCTGGTGAGATGTACACCTCGTGTGACGATTTCATTCCACAATAAGTATATGCCTAATTATTTTTAGCATGTTGTGTGGGTATAAATGCTTGATAATTAATATTGGATAAATTACCATATAATTCACATGCTTATAAAATGGTACACATAATGTATATTATGAAATGACTTACAGTCATACACATCATAAATAGTTTGCAACTTAACCTACAAAACTAAATGTCATGTATATCATCACATAAAATTTTGAAATACATTACTTATAAGTAAACAATTTTGAATAAAGAATGTATAAATCATGTGTCAGATGACATGTCAAGTGATTGTAAATGAAATGTAAGTATTAAATTATGGAAATGTATTTAATCTGATGTATAAGTTACACACTCTGCGGACTCCTCAATATATATTGGGTACTTGATTATTATAAAAATTTAAATTTAAATTATTTAATTTATTTGAAATAAATATAATATTTGAATCTGATTATATCTCCAAGAATGTTGGGATATAATATTTTGTTAAAAAATCATTAATTAATCATCCAATTAACTCATTAATTCTAGTAAATGTATCTTAATAATAATGAATTGAAATGAATGATATAAAGTCTAAATACTTTTTCATTTCCTGTCGTAATTAATTATGATCATGACCAAACTATGAATTTGTTGTTTTTATTTATTTAATTTATTTATTTATTCTATAGTTTTATATGATATTTTTTATTAAATTAAATATAATGATCTATACATGATCCATCTCTCATATTTTATATATGGTCCTATGTGTCCCAGGATTACTTTATATAACCTTAAAAAATTTGTACTCATTACCTACAAGTGAGTAAACATTTTTAAAGGATGGAACTCCTAGTGAGAGGTGGTGGTTTAGGACTTGAGATGAGGAGAATCCAACTAAGGAAATACGCCGAATAATAGATAAATGATGCAACTCAAGTCAATATCAAGGATTTTTTTCCTTATAGACAATTTTGGGTTATCTTCACTTGATAAACCATCCAATAGTTCAAATATTATTATTATATCACATATTTATTATATTTTGTTAGTGAATTATTATTTTTTATCTATGTGATACATTGTTTATTTGGATGATTAAACATGATCACATAATTTAAATAAGTTTCTAATGATAAAATAATATAATATAATCATTCATAAAGTATTTTATTGGATATTGTAAATTAATCCTATAAATTTCACAAAAAAATAACAATAATTTGAAGAATAAAATAAATAGTATCTATTTATAAGTTAAACCAAATCCCAAATCCCAATATCAAAATATTATGTTATATAACATCTTCCATTTGTGAGCTAGGATGAAAACATATTTATAGTGTTGGTTTGGACAATGTCATCAACTCTTTCAATTATTGTAGAGCCTTAATAAAGATAATAGGTTGACTTTAAAAAATTGGTATTAAAAGTAATGTACATTCTCTGATTAAAAAAACTTGAGGAAAGTGTTGAGGAAATATGAGCATAGGATTTTTTGATTGGAAGGTCTACTCAATAGATTAGAGATATGTGAGTTAATGTAGTTGTAAATTATAACCTATCTAAATATATCTATGTAATTTTCATGTACATAGTCTAGGTTATGAGAAAGGGGATATGAATATCTTCATCTAGAATATTTGAGCTACTGGATATTATAAATAAAACAACGAGGGATGTTGGGATTTGATAAAATAATGGGAGAAAGTAAATTTTATTTTTTAAATCATAACCAATATTCAAAATAAATAACTAAATATATTATTTTATTTTAAATATAAAAAATAAAAATACATTAAACCACATCCCTATCCATATTATCCATTTTAGAAAAAGATAATCTTACAAAAAGTACTAACTTCTAGGAATAATACAGGTTCTTTTTCACACTCCAATGTCACTTTGGTCTATGATTTTTTGTTGAATTTATTAGAATTATTGAATTATATGTTTAAATTTTAGAAATTTTAAGAGTTATTCATAGATTTACAGTTTGTTCATGGTTGGTATCATCCATTTTAGGGTCATAAGAGTAGATTCTATAGCTATTATTATAAGAGGGGGTGAATATTAGTTTAAAAAGTTTAAACTAATCATAACAGAAAACCAAAAAAATAGACTCAAACATTGTCGGATGGTCATGGTAAAAGAATTGGAGTCATGACTGATCCAATTAAATTATATTATTAGAATTGGATTTACAAACCCATTGATTCCATCAATATATGTTTTATCATAATTACAATTACAGTGATGAAAAAAATAGTATAGAAAGATAAGTATATAGAGTAAATTTATATCACATGCACATCAGAATAAAAACTTCTAAAAACATGTAATACAATGTCTAGAAAAAATAATAATAACTTAAAATCTATGTTAAAAGAATGCACTCTTTTAATGTTATGTGTAAAGGTGTTCAGTAACCCTGACTAAAGGTTTCCTATGATTCATACTTACTATAAAGTATGTATTTATTTACTATTAAATCCCTAAATATTATTATTAGAATATGCTCTTCCTTATTATCCTTATAAGCCCTTGATATGATGATCTATTTCTATCATCCTAGCCTCTTAAGCTCTCAATCCGATGGATTGGATTCACCATCTTCCTACCCTTGGAAGACCTCGATCGTAATAATGATTCGACATTATTATAAAAGAAAATGTGTTATTAAGGAAATAACCCTACAATGAATTACATAGAACTATAAATCTATAAATTATTACAAAGTCATTTGGAACAACATGTTCATGTAGAGAAAACATTAAAAAAATTGTGTTTTAGATGTAATCATATCCCAACTCTTCAAATGACCTTCTATTTATAGGAAATGCTCCAACAATATTGTTTTCAAGTTAGTGGAAAAGACCACAGATAGTTGTCTTTGTGATAGACAACATTGTGTTGGTATAACTTAATGTCTGGCATCATTTTGTTTTAGCATAATTATAATGCTAAAAGTATTCATTACAATTGAAATAATTCTTATATACTCTAATTATAAACTTTAGTCAATCTGATGGACTTCTGTATCATTTTTTAATATAGTAATCCTTATGAGGGTTAGTGAAATATGTCATTACCAGTGTCAGTTTGAATTTATTGACATTTATTAGTATAAAAGACAAGAAAAATGTATAACTAATGGTCTAAATAAAGTTATTTCTAATTAATCCACTCATTCTCAGTTTGATGATCGCAATGATGAATGATAGGTTTATATTCTTAATACTTTATATGTAAAGTCCTCGATACTAGTATCCCAAAGTAAGTGCCCGAATTTATTACATTGGTGTGATTAAAAGAAATCGCATTCTGAAGGACTAATCAGTTTAGCAGTTTTGGAAGCCATATTACATATATGAACATTACAATATAAATTGAAATGAAAAAAACATATAAACATCATTAATAACACCAAAGAACTCTTAGATTAACCCTTCATGTCATCCATAATATACCTCTTAGAATCCTAGTGAAACGAAACATATGAAAGGGGTGAGATCATATTATAAGTAGGGTTAAGGAATATAGTGAAATATATAACATAAACAATAAGGCATGATGAATAAATAATAACACATTCTATTAAAAAAAATCTTTATCATAATATGCAATGAATAAAATTTGAATAAATAATTCCATATATATAATCACATGAAACATAACCCTGGATATTCTAATAGTTGAATAATCACATGATTTATTTGTTAATAATATTATAATGTGGGAATGCATATGATAAACATCATAAACCTGTATTCAAGGCCTCAACCAAAACTTTTAAAAATAAATGGTTAAGGCCTCAACCAAAATCCAATTTTTTTATTTAATGAGACCTACCAATTCATAGAGGGGATATAGCAGACCTTCCAATCACATATTAAGTACAATGCATTCCTCATCGGTCAAATAAAATGATATCTTCAAATCAAAGTGTCCCATACCACTTTCAAGTGTCATAAATGAAATTAATCTAATAAAATCATTGATAAATTCTTGAGGAAAATAATCTTTAAAAATTTCTAACTGTCTAATACCACATTGAAATATTTAAATTTTAGTCCCTTTTATGATTAAATAAAATATGGAATATAATGATAATAACAGAATTCATGATATAATATTTTAAAGGGAAGTATATACACCACACCCAAGGAAAAAGTTTTGAACAAGGAAGATATCCAATAAATTTAAAATTGAGATGATAAAAACCCTTTTTTACTTTGTAAATAATAATTTTTTGGAAATCATTTATATTTATCATCAAATCGTATTTTAAACATTTATATCCCATAAAAGAAAAGGGAATGAAATTAAAATTTTATTTGAGGAAAAAATGAATTCCTACTAAAGAGAACTCATATAAAAAGAGTTTTTAAGAATCTTAAGAAATAAAACATTTTAGTGTAGTTTAAGGAAAATATTACAACTCAAAAAATAGGCTAATTCCATGACTTATAGCCACAGTTTTAAACCCATGGCCATAGGAGACTACGGCCAAGATTTTGTGGCTTATAGCCATGATTTTAAAACCATGGCTATAAGGCAGTTTTCTATGGTTTATAGCCATATTAATGTGGCATATAGCCATGGTTTTCAAAACTGTGGCTATAGGCCATTTTTTCAAGGGCTATTGCTATAGTTTTTCAAAATTGTGGCTATATGTCTCCCAAGCATTCGTGGGAAAAAAATCCCCACCCAAAAATGGTGGGAATATATATTTTCATGGTTTTTATTAATATATATATATATATATATATATTATAATATATATATATACACAAAGTGTTATGCGGTGTAGTGGTGAGGTTGATGATATGGGAAGGGGAGGTGTAAAGATTGAAACGTTTTGGGAACATATATTTTATCTTATTTCCATGGTTTACCAAGGATATATCCACATTTTTACACCATGTAACTAGAACCTATAGCCACAATTTAAACCGTGGATATAGGTTAACTGCCACGATGGCTAATTTCAAGGCATATTGCCACGGTTTGGAAAAAAGTGGCAGTAGCTACCTATTTCCAGGGTTAAAACTGTTCCAATAGGTCAGACCCTACTTCCATGGAGATAACACCCATGGTTGGAAAAAACCATGGTCTTTGGCTATGACCACAGTTTTGGTACCTATTTCAATGGTTTTGAACCGTGGTAATAGCCCATTATTCTAATTGTAAAGAGATTTAAAAGCAGAAAGACATGTTTTTTTCATAAAACTATAATTCAACCAAGATATTTTTTCAGTATAAAATGTGTGATATTGGAAAAATAAATATGGGCTAAAATAGATTATATAGTTCACTTTAAAATGGGTAAGAAATCTAGATGATCATTTTAATCTGGATTACTTATTGGGAAGAATTGAAAAGGGATCCTTGTAAAACATGAATTTTATCAAAAGAGAAACATGAAATAATCAGAATACCTGATTTTGGAAGATATAAACATAATTTCCAATAATTATATAAAATAAATGATGAATTAAATTGGTTTATAGAGGAAGAAAGTGTAATCTGAATGAAAATGGAGGTTCATGAATAAAACCCTTATAAAGATTGTATCTTTAGAGTGAGGATAAATCAATGAAAAAACTATGTGTGCCATATATAAATCCAGAAAATATGAGCGGATATATAGTATAAAAAAATCATAGTTCATTCTCATATATTCTTGGAAAACATAACAAATGGAATATATGTTTAACTAAATGAATTGAAATTGAGTTAAAAAATCACTTACCTCAGGTCTGACTTCCTTGAAATTTGTACAAAACTCCTCTCGAAAATTTCTCTTTGAATACCTATTTATGGCTCTTGTAAGTGGTATTTTTGTGAGACCAGAATCAAAAGAATATGGTGAGGTATTAGAAGAAGATAATTTATAGAGTTTAGCCGAGAAAAAATATGTAGGGTGATTAATATTTGTATAGGGGGCTCCTTTTATAATTGAGGTGAGGGGTAACATAGGAATAACTCAATTATTAAATTATAATAAATTTATTATAGGGTTTAATACATCTAAAAGGGCACAAAATCATATGATATCCCATTTTCGTAGGAATATTTTTATTTTTGGCCTTGTTCATAATATTTTTTTATTTTTAAATAATTTAATAAAATATTTTATTATAGAGAAAAATATTTTGTTAAATTAAAAAAATTCACAATCACTACATTAAGCACATCAAAACAAATTTTCCAATTCAAATTAAATTTTTTATTATTTCATATACATGTTATAATTACCTATAGAAATAGTTAATTGACTTAAAAATGTCAAATTATATTTCTTTTAATATTTTTAAAATCATTAATTTGATTTATTAATTAATTAAATATTTACTACATCATAATGGTTCAAGACATTAATGTAATTATTTGTTACCAAAAAATTAAAAAAAATCGATAATAAATATAATTATATAATATTTTTAAATACAAACCCTGTTCAAAATTAACCTCTAGAAAACCTCATATTAGAATATTATACAAATTGAAAATTATAGTGTCAAACTATTTCCTTTATTTTTACTAAAATAATATAAAGGGATAATGTGATCCATGTGGGTCCAAAATGTCCCCAATTCTAATCAAAAATATATGTTGGATGAAACGTACACATCCAAGTAAATTTATAAAGTTTATGGGTCAATTAATTATTCTTATAAATTTAATTAAAATAATTTATTTATTTTTTATTCAGCGTTCACAAGCATTGCATCAACATTGCATAAGAATTTATTTTTATTATTTAACATATAAAAATTAAAAAACAATTACCATCATAAAAATAAATTAATTAGATTCAAAATAAAATTAGATATTCATTCATAATATATATTCGCACATATACATGTTATGAAGCCTTTTTAAATTTGATATTTTTTCTTTTCATGCCTTACACAGGCATTGTACAAGAATTTAGATAATATTAATATTATATAATTATAAAATTATAAATTATATGTAAATAACCATAAAATTCAAGGGAATTTTTTTTTAATTTTCTTTGGAATTTTACAAGAACGCGATTTATGACGGCACATGATTCTGAGGCCCGGTGTGCTCAGAATTTCTATCCGAAGTTTAGCTCGGGTACGTTCAGTGAACGAATGAGTGTGTTTTTCTAGCTTTTGAACCAGTGCTTGGAATCGAATTTCGAGGGAAATGATGGATTTGCAGCGCCGGTAATTGGTTAGGAACACCTTTTTCGGAGTTGTGTTTACACGAGGGATGTTGTTAAAAAATTTGGAAGGTAAAATAAAATTTAGCATCAATTTTATTATTAACTAAGTGGTTTAAAGATTTGGGTGGAAGTTGGGGGAAACGACCCAACATTCCATGGAGGGTTATGAGGGTGGTGGGGCCCACACGAACCCCACCCCTTCATCTTCCCTAACCTTCCATAACCCTTCATTTAATTTGACATCTTGAGTTAATTAATAGAGTGGATTAATTCAACTTTTGAATTTCAAACTTAAGTTATGTTAATAAAATAAGTGAGGTACTTATTTTATTTTTGGTTGGGACTTGTTGCTTGGGAGTTTTGGGAGAAAATCTAAGGGAGGATTGAAGATCGTCATCTTCTTCGTCGAAGGACACGAAGAACGCTAAGAATGCGAAGAACGCACCGATCTCCAACGAAGAACGTCGAACCCTCATAGATCGACTACGCGACATTGTGTACCGCGATGCCAATGACGCTTTCTTCCGCGACGATTCTCCTTTCGCGATGCCTCCTTCCGCGAAGGTTATTTCTGCGATGAACCTTCATTCAATCTATGCTCGAGGTAAGGTTTTATTTAAATTTTTTTTCCTGATTACTTCTATTGTCGTTCTTCATGAAACATTGCCGCTTGCTATCGATTAACGGGAAGGGGCCGGACCGCACAAACACGTCCGACCCTCCTATCTTATTTTTTGTATTGCTGCGGTTCGAAGGAAAATTATGCGGTGCCGACGCACCGTGTGGGATCGTGAGGCAAGGATGTGCGGCGCTGTTGTGCCGCGCCGATGAAGTTGATTAAGGTCACAGCGTCGTTCCGCCGCGCCGGAGGATCACGAAAACACTGCAGCCTGAGCGGGGCTGCGGTAGAGGGGTGTGGCGCCATCGCGCCACGCCGGATGGTCCAAGGCCGAGGCTGAGGCCACGACAAAGCAGGAGAACCGGTGGCCGATTCCGGGCCACCGGCGTTAGAGCAGGGGGACCGGCCCTTGCCGGTCCCGTGGCGGCAACAACCCGGCTGGGCGGAGCGGGCCGGTCGGCCAGAGGAATAGTCGGGGGTTCGTAACCCCCGGCTGGCCAGACATGAGCGGCCCCCCACATGGGGGCCGTGGTTTGCAAATGGGTGAGAGGCAGCGCCCCCCCCCCCCCCCCCCCCCCCCCGCGCCACCCTTGTCCGCTCGGCCGAAACGGCCGAGCCACCGGGCTGGCACTACCGCGCTGGCGCGCCGGGCCAACTGCCCAGGCCGGTCCACCAGGACGGGTTGTGCCCAGGCCGGGCCAGGCCACGCCAGCTGGGCTGGGCCACGCCCAAGCAGGTCGGACCCGGACCCGGACGGGTCGACCTGGTTCGGGCCGACCCAGAGGGTATCGGGTTGGGTCGGACCGGGCCCGAACCCCCTAATACCGGACCTCTCACGGTCTTTTTCCCACAACTTGGGCTGTGGACCTCCGATCGACACACCGTCAGCTGCGATGCGATCCTTGGATTGAGACAGTCGTTTTGGTATATTAAACTCAAGGTTTCATAGTAAATTGTGATCATCCGTGTTGGTTCATACACGAAACCAACCGGGCCCTCGAAGCAGAAACTCTTATAACTTGAGTATCGGACGTCCGATTGACGTGTCATCAACTTTGTTGGATTCCTCTAAGGGAGACGGACCTTTTGTCTTACTCTTCTCGAGGTTTGGACATAGTTGGAGTACATTCAGGTTGGGTTTTACTTAAAAACCAACCAGGCCCCTGGGATGAAAAAACCAATAACTCTCAGACCGGGCGTCCGATTGACGCGCCGTCTGTGACGTTGAGTTCCTATTGATGATATAGAACTTTTGGATACATCAACTCAGACTACGTGTCAGTTAATGTATCAGCCCCTCGGATCATGGAGCGGACCCTCTCGAACGAGCTTGCTGTGTGGGGGAACCCTAGAGCTAGATGTGACTACGACGACGATGACGACTATACAGAAATCCTCCGTGGATTCGACGGCGACGACTACAGCACTCAGCGACCTGATGTGGATCAGTGCTACTGATCCTGTGTGGGTCAGATCCTGTGTGGGTCAGCGCTCAGCGGTCCTTTGTGGGCCAGCACCCTACAGATCCTGTGTGGGTGTGATCCTGAGTGGGTCATTGTGGGGGTTAGTTACCTATCGATCCTTTGTGTTCATTGAGGGGTTAGTTACCTATCGATCCTTTGTGGTTCATTGCGGGGGATAGTACCTATCGATCCTGTGTAGGTTCAACAGCTTAGATGAATCAGTGGCTATATATGATCATCTCTATCAGTTACGAAGAAGTATACCTGTGTGAGCTGAATCTTGACTTTAAATCCTTTCCTTCGATAAGATTGACTTGATATCCTATGTGGACTATGTTTTGCTTTCCTGTGTGGAATGGGTTGTGTTTTATTGTGTGGACTGGGTTGTACTTGGGCTCGGATGTTGGAGCCGAACAAGAATTGATGACTTAGGTATATATATGGGCATATACCTAAGAAGTGTCACATGTTTGTATCTTTCCTTTGTGGGTTATCCATTGTGGATTCTGGGAGACATTCGGGGGTCTCTGGATCCCTACTGAGTAGATTATACTCACCCATGGATGGGCTATGCCCGCACTACGTGTGTTTTTTGCAGACGACGGATAGCACTGGTCGTGGTTAAGGTACGAGGAGCAGGTCAGTACCCGGAGGTGGACACTGGGCAGGGTGTACTCGGAGCGGACGGCTGGACCCGACGAGCTATGGAGGCTATCTGTACCAACCCTTTAGGTGGGACTTCTAGTGGATGGCTCGATGTTGCGGCTTTACTTTTTCAGTTGCTGTACTTTTTTTCAGTTGTACTTTACTTTCAGTTTGGATTTGTATTTTGGCCCACTTACTTTTCCTCACATACTGTTGTACCCAGTTTTTACTTAGTGTTTACTTCTTCTTGCTTGCTCTGTGGTGTTTGTTTACTTTCCAAAGGCAATGCCTTCCCTTTTTATCGGGAATTACCCCTTGGTGCTAGTCGCCAGCCCCTGGCCTATAGAAGGCGGGCTTGGGGTAGTCACGGCACGGGCCCCGAGGATGGGTCGTGACAAATTGGTATCAGAGGAGTTCGGTTCTACCGCAGAACTCAGGACTCTGATCTTTTTCTATGTGAAGCAATATTGTTATGAGTATTGACTGTGGTTATCAGTCCAGGGAGTCCAGTGTTGGTGTGGCAGCCGATGTATCCATACAACAGGACTCTAACTTCTGATTTCCGACTTAATGCGCGAAAACATTGATTTCATGTGTGTTTCTAGTTTTCTTTGTGATTACATTGTGTCAGCTCACCAGGTATACTGTTTGACTGTGTCACGCCTGTTTTTTTTCAGGATGGCCCGACTAAGGCAGTCATCTTGGGTTCCGAGCGTTGTGTGTGACGACAGCCCACCGAGCGACGAGGCCTCGATACAGGGCCCTTTGACAGTAGAGGCACCGGTGGTACCTCTACCCGCTGATCCACCGATGCTACCAGCCCCAGCCGTTGACGATGCACGTCGCCTTAGTGCACTTCATGAGTTGCAGCGTCAGCGACCGCCCAGGTTCCGCGGGAAGATGGACCATCAGGCAGCCAAGGATTGGATGGAGGCAGTTGTACGGGTTTTCACAATAGTGATGGCACCAGCAGACCACATGGTGATCCTCGCAGCGAGCCTCATGCACGCGGCAGTAGGAAGATGGTGGAGCTTGATGCTCTGGGTGCACGACGAGGCATCTCTCCTACGGACGAACTTTGAGAGCCTCTTCCGCACGGAGTTCCTCCCAGCCACCCTCCGTGCGGTGCACATCCAAGAGCTTCTACAGCTACGGCAGGGCATCTTGATGGTCGCCCAGTACTCGGTGAGCT